>JARHVA010006957.1:175000-472500 GCA_037957365.1 Torreya grandis | reverse complement strand
CCTTCCCTAAGCGAAGGTCAACCTACCATCTTACCTTATATATCATATGTTTATTTCTTAATTCATCTCTTTGTTTTGAAATTTTATCTTCTTCTCTTCATATGTGCAAAATTACTGAAGAATTGAACCTTCGAACTTGAACTCATTTCAAAGTTCAAGAGTTCAATGGTTCAAGAGTTCAACAGTTCAAGATTTTAATAATCAATGTTTCTCAAAATTCCTAAAATTCTGGTCCCTTTGTGTAAATCAATTCATATCTTTGAACCTTTGTGTTGAACATCATTTCAATATTTCAAAGGTTTAATAGTTCAAAGGTTCAACATTCTATGACTTTAGTCCCACCTTTCCCGAAGTCTTTTAAGTCAAAATTTGTGGGAGATTTTAAAATAATTAAATAATTTAGAAATAAATATATCCAGAACATTTTATGAAATGGAAAGTTCTAATTTTGAAAGGTTATGATTTATCATTACACATTAAGGTCATGTGTGAAAAACTACTTACAATTAATACACCTATCAGTGTTTGTGTCCTATCAAGCAAGTTCAGCACAATTTAATTGATCCAATAATTATTTGACCTAATTTCATGCCTTTATCAATAAAGGACAAGCCATTTATAATAATAAACACATAGGTTCATGCAAAGGAGAGCAACGCTGGAAGTATAAGATTTTTATTGCATAGTTTCACAGTAATTTTTTATCCATTGAAGGTGAGTTCAACTTTTCCTATAATCTGATTCGATACTTTGTTGGAAAGGAGAATCATTTTGAGTTTCTAGTATTATTTAATATATTCTAACTATTTTTCGTTATATCCTCCAATTTGTAGCCATGAAATCTGCTTGTCTTGGTTATGAACACGGTCCTAGTCTTATTTGTACTCTTCCTGAATTTGGGGATAATTCTCTAGCTCAATATGATTTATAGGATTTTAAGGAGAGGGTTAAAAATCCTATATCAACTCCTATGATGGATAAAATAGTGGAAAGAGGTTTAGTCAAAGCTTTATCCTTTCCCATGGCAGTATAATTCCCTAAATTAATTTTGGAATGTATAAGTAGATAGGACCCCCAAAATAGGTGTATCATAAATGTGGATGGAAATGTGTTACTACCTATCAATAAACAAATGCTAATGGATGTGAAGATAATTATGCCAAAGGAGCCATATTTTGATCTTAATATTACTTCCTCTTATGGTCATTTTCATTAAAGAAAGCAAACTACATGAACGTAATTGTGATAAATTGGTTACTAAAATTTCAAAAAGGAGGTTCAAGATTGCCCAAACCACTAACAAGAGGCCACATGATACCATAAGTAAAGGATATTGTGGTGTTGTTACACAAGATAAAGGGTAACTCATAAGAATTTTATTAGGAGGACTGGATTTACTTCTTCATTTAGGTGATCCTCCAAGGAGAACAGTATTTGGATTGGGCAAAAATCATAGCTGAATGTTTGCATCTAGGTCTAAGTAATTATTTGGGGAATAAGGATTTTTATATGTCTTCATATCTCTTTTACTACTTAGCATCTACAAGAGAATGGAGAGGGTTGCCTCATGTATCCTTAGTTGAAGACAACAAAATTTATGATTATTACCCACATTTGTAGATGCAAAATTATTATGAAAACTATGGAAGGGTTAATGATGTTTTTACTGGTAGGATGACTTATGAATTAGCAGGAAATGTTAATAAGAGAATGTCTGATGAAGCCATGTAGCTGATTAGTATTTATGGTAGTTTATTCATTTAATTTTCCAAATTTATTTATATCAGAGTTGGTAGTTTTGATGATGAACCAGTGAAGCTATCCATATATGATTTTGACTTCTTTATATTGATAGAAGTTTGCAGGTAGCTAGCTCATGTAGATAAGAAATTTACAATGAAATAAGAATCTGGTATATCTTTTCCATTTGAATTGGGACACTGTTCCTGCCATTCAATTTTTGATGCCTTAAATTTAGAGGTGGCCCTAAAAAATTCAATCTTTATTACTATAATGCCAAATCCCAGTTTGATAGCAAAGGCTTTTCTATGGATAATCTATATTTTGGAATATTATTTTCACACATTCCTCAGATTGAAGACTATTGGGAGGATTGTCTAGATGAATTTTAAGTTAAAATAAAGCTTTGGTGCAGGTTCTCCTTGGGGCAAATAGTTACACTCGATTTGAGTATGAATATCTCTAGAATAATTGATGATGAAGAACAAGTGGTTGATCCTCATTTTGACCAAGTAAAATAGCTACCTATTCTAGAAGTTGATTGAAATAAAGATAAAGAGGATCGGATTGAAGTCAAAACTCTCTTAGTGATAAAGAGAACTAAGAAATGGTTAAGGGGTTGTAGACTGAAGGAGGTTCAAAATGAAGATTCGTAGTGATGTGCACTAATTGGTGAATCACCATCTCCAATAAGAGCTTATAATTGGCTTATTACTATTTTTGATGCAAGTACTCCCAAGCCAAAAATTAGAAAGGGTTCTATTATCAAAAAGTCCAAGAAACC
The DNA here is from genome assembly GCA_037957365.1 of Torreya grandis. Taxonomy (NCBI): domain Eukaryota; kingdom Viridiplantae; phylum Streptophyta; class Pinopsida; order Cupressales; family Taxaceae; genus Torreya; species Torreya grandis. The sequence goes on along the minus strand of JARHVA010006957.1, from coordinate 469,976 downwards.
CCTTGTAACTATTTTACCCCCTCGTACTACCAAACTAAGGAGTAAAAGTAAGAAGAAGAAGAAGGAGATCTTAGAAAAAATAGTTTTGGACATGAACTCTAAAGAAGATTCGGGGGAAGTAATAGGTGGTAAAGGATTTGATTCACCAATGATAGAAGAGACTAGTATGAACTAACAAGTAGAAGTTGCTTCAGATTCTGCCATCCTAATGATGATATCAAATGTGTCTTCTTAACATCTGAACCCTAGTAAAGAAGTTTTGAACCTTGCATCAAAATGGTTATAAATCTCAATTAGTGATAAAATAAAAATAGTTCCCTTTTAATCACCATTAGAGGACATGGTTATATCAAGTGCTTGGGAAAGACCCCTAAATCTAAAAGGCTGAAAACCACCTCTAGGGTGGACATTGACCCTAATACAGAGAATTACAGTGCATAAATAGCCTGACTGACAACTAATGAAAAAGTTTAAGACCCCACAGATTAGGACTTCATAATAGAGAGAATAGACCTTGGGGTTGCATCATGTGCCATGGATGTGCACCATTGAGAAGCATCTACCAAAAAGATAGTCAGTCATGCCTGGAAGGATGAAAAAGATAAGAGGGAGTTGAAACAAACTTTACAGTCAATGGTAGATTATATTGAGGCCATTTATAATCCAAATCCACAACCTATTTCTCAAATACCTCTATCTTTTGACCCAAAATCTCTAGTTAACTAGAAAAAGCTAGACAAGATACACAAGAACAAAATGGTGACTAGAGTGTTTAATGATTTGTTGGATGGTATCATCTAGAAAGGTAAAAAATACATTAATGAATTGAAAAATATATATGATGAAACTATGGATACTATCAATGATTTGAAAACACAAAATGCTTCTTGGGTAAAAGATGAAGGGAAATTGATGAAGTTTAAAAATATGGGGTAACAATGTTTTTATCAGAAAAGAATTTGACAAGTCTGAACGATGATACACTGTATGTAAGCAAGAGAAACATCAAATGGAGAAACTTAGTATCTCGTCAAGGGAGAATTGAATTTATAAAAATGATTAAAGAAATAACTAAGTTTACCCAGTATTTGTAGCATGATTTGGAATGCATTGATGTGAAATGTATAAAAGATGATGGGGAGCCAGTGAAGGATATTGATACTATGGTTCAATCCTTCAGAGAGAAAATTAGTTTTGTTAAATAAAATGACAACCTATTAACTAAATATTTCTCTCAGATATCAAAGGTAGAATTACTTCTTCACCTCTATGTCGATGCACTACTAGAGCACATAGAGAAAGTGGTAAAAATTTGAAGAGAGAAAGATGTTTGGAAAGCAAAGGTTAAACACATTGGCATTCCTAACTTCTCAAAAATCTAAGAATTTGTTACTGTATTTCAAGAATGGAAGGTGTAACGTGTCTCCCTTACCAAACAAATCAAATTTGGAGATTCTAATCTGCCACCCCAGTCATGATCTTACTTACATAATTTCTTTGTTAAGTTATTTAGATGAAATTATATTCAAAAACTTTGTCTTTCAATGAACTTGTATGAAACTAAATCTCGTATGTGTCAAAGTTTTTTTTAAACTCTGGGTTTAAAAGAATGGTTAATTAGGGTAAATATATATATGTTTTTAGTTGTTAAAATTGAGATATGAAAAACTAAGGAGAAGATACAAGGAATTTTGGAGCTGAACTTCTATTATTTTAAAATATATATGATGTTTGTTTTAATCTGTGAATGAAAAAGAGAAATGATTGCTACAGTCTTAAATCTGTGTGTTTAAGTTATTTGAAATCAGGTTTCTATGCAAACTCTTCTTTCATGTGGTAATTGTTCTTTCATTAGATAACTCATCATATATGTTTTATTATTTATTGGTTTAGCAATATACATATTTATATATCTGATAATTATAGAAGATGGAATCTATGTATTCTATGACCGAAAGATGTTGTAAATAAGAAAGATATCACATTCATAGCATGATGATGTATGGATGTTGTTTTTTCTTTAATGCTTTCTGGTTAAAAGTGTATCTAAATAATTAGAATAATTTGAATTAATTTAAGATCTTAAATAGAGTTGTACCTTAATTTAGAGGGGAACTATTCCTGATAGTTCACCCATTTGTTGTTTAACTTATTTGTTCATGAAAAAAAGGGTTATAGAGTTAGAATAAAACATTTTTAGACCATGACAAATCTATTTGCCAATGGTTTTTAGTGACTCTACTGGGGATTGAAGTCATTTATTGGAAGATTAGTCTCCTTAATGTGAAGAAACAATGGTGCTTCCACATGAAAATATAATTCTTGTTCTACAACCTAATCTTGGTTTTCAAGATGAGCAGGAAGATATCATTAGTCAATTAAATACTCTCACATGATGCACTCATCAGAATGTTGATGATTATAGAATGGCCATTTGAGTATTAGAAAATAAAGTAGAATTGGCTGATAATTTGAGATTGTTGTTTCTCAGGGAAAGAAGGAGGCAAGCAGAAAATGTAGCAAGAAATCAAGCCCCTGAAGTGTGAAGAGATCAAGAATAGCATAGAAACTAATAGCTACTTATCTAGTTACAATATCATAAGTTGGATTCTAGCCAAAGGTCTTTGAGAAAAGAGGGATTTGAGGATCCTACCTTTCAAACATTGCAAAGTTTATATTTTCCTTACATTCCTACCTATATTAGAAGAACCAAAAGTAGACCCCATATCCCTCTTAACTCCTCTACATTCACTATCTGTCAAGCCTTAACTATTTTTGGTACTGTCATTCCTTCTACTATAAGCTTTATACCAATGGTTCAACCTTAGGAGTAGCTATAGGACCTTTAAATTTAAGGGCTAACCTAAATCCTCTAGCTAAAAATGCAAGGGAAAACTTACCTAAATTTAATGAAGATGGAAGACAATCACCAAATGAGCATTTGAGTGCCTTTGCCATGGCATGTGGTGTGTTAGGGGTGTAACATCAAGATGTATCCATAAAGCTTTTTGTCCAAAATATAACTAATACTGTAGCACAATGGTTCTATCATTTTTTTGATTCTTTAATTACAAATTATAATGATATGAGAACTGCATTCAAAAATAGATTCAAAAGTGTAGAAGATGAACAATACCTTCTTGCTCAATTGACTCAGATCAAGAAAGAAATTCATGAGCCCATGAGGAAATTTATACACAAATTCAATATAATTGTGTAGAAAATCCCAAATGTTAAGAGGCCAACTCTTGAGAATTATAAATGTTTCTTTATCAATTCTATGCCGCCTGACATTAGTTTCCATCTTAAAAGAGGTACAGTTGCTGACTTAGCGATCGCACAAACCTTGGAAGTTGGGTAAGAAGATGATCTTCTTATGGCTTGAAAATGGAAGAGAGAAGTTCAAGTACCTAATGCAGATCCTATAGTTCAAAGGCTAGCTAATTATATGATCACTTTGAAAAGATAGATGCCTAAGGCTGGTACTTCATTTCAACAACCATATCAAGATGTTGGTAGTATAAATTTTAATTAATAGGAAAATATTGGTAGGACATTACTACTTACATCAGCACAACCAAGGTTAACTATTGAAGCTCCTCCTAGAAGAGGGAATATATGTACCTTTCATTTGACTACTGATCATGATGAAAATTCTTGTCTGGAAATGCTTAGATATGCTAAAATGGCCACTACTGAAGATGTATTGGGATAGATTAATGAAGAAGAAAATAACTTTGAGGAACCTAGCGACTTTGAAATACACTTCCTAGAATATGAATCAGATTCAGAAAGAGGAGGTGAAATATTGGTTACTCTTGAAGATCCTTCATGTGCTGTGCTTACCAGAAGTCAAAAGAATCTAATATTTTCTAATACTGAATAAGTGCCTATTAAAGGTAAGTGACCTCTAATTAGAACCTCTAATGTTAATCTGAAGACCCAAGAAATTAAATTGTTACATAGAAATGATTGTGAGACATCTTTTGATATTTTAGAATTTTTTAAGTCTACAAAGATTCAAATATCCCCTATTGAATACCTCAAGTTAAAACCCAAATAACTTGATAAATTGGTTAAATATGTCAAAGGTGGTCCTACACAAATTGAACCCAAAATTCAACTAAATGTTAATGTTGAATCTCCTATTGCCTAATTATTTTCTTCTCCACTTGAATCACCCATGCATACTCCTAAAATGGCCCTTAATTCATGTAATGATACCTCTTATATGGTTGATATGAATCTCAACCCATTTTATGTTTCTTTATTCATAAATGTCCATACACTTAGTAATTGTATCATAGACTCAGGTGCTTCTGATAATATTATGCCTTCTTCTGCAGCCAAATCCCTAGGCCTATCCCTTAAAAAAACATTTGGTAGGTGTTACTCCATGGATGGAAAATAGATTTCTTTGCTTGGATAAATTAAAGATGCACAAGTTGCTCTTGTAGGCTATCCTAATAAAAAAGTTAAGTTGACTATTTTGGTAGCAAATATTCATGCTAGTTATGGGATGTTGTTGAGCAGAAATTTTTGCAAAGATTTAGGTGGGAAGATTAAATTAGATTGGTCAAAAGCTACAATTCTAGTGGGAAAACAAAAAGTTAAACTAGAACCTGAACCTAAATGCAAATTTACTGTACACCCTTCTGATGATCATAAGTCTCAGATTCTATTTGAAGAATGTGAATTTGATAATTATTTTCTCTCTTTTGAAGACATGAAGGAAGAATCCATTCCCAAATACTATTCATTCAAATGGTCTATGGACCATGGAATTCGATGGTAGTTGTGCTACCATTGGTTTAGGAGTAGGGGTTGTTTTGATCTCACCTAAAGGTAAAATTTTTCCTTACTCTTTCAAGTTAGAATTTAAAAACACTAATAACACTGTAGAGTATGAGGCTCTATTGCTTGGGTTAAATGAAGTCAAAGGAAAAGGTATAAAGATACTCTGATCAAAAGGAGATGTTGAATTAATTGTTAAATAGGTGAGAGGCATTTTTTTAATTAAAAATGAAAGATTGAGACATTATAGGAACAGAGTTTGGGATGAGATATAATATTCTAATGCCTTTTTTGTTGAGGTAATTCCCATAGATCTAAACACATGGGCAGATTCTCTAGTAGTGTCAGCTTCTCTTCTTCTCCCACACCTTAATTTCAAAAAGGATTCATATAGAATAGAATTGGTCTACCATCCTAATGTCCCAGATAATGATAAAAATTGGCAAGTTTTTTAGAATGATAGGCAGATCAAAAAAATATTGGAGAATGTTGAGATGTCCTCGGGGACTTATTTTGAAGGTTTTAAAGTAGAATGTAAAGAATTCAATCCTGATCTAAGGATTAATTCAAAGGATGGTGTAATTTAGTTAAAGGGAAATAAAATCCCCAAAGGATTAGTCTCTCTAGAACATTTAATCACTCGATAAGATGAATATACCAAAGGCAAACTTGTTTATAATCATGATAAATTGGTGGATTGTGAGAAGATGAACATTGGAAGTAAAACGAATCCTAAATGGATTTTTATTGGTAGGTGTTGTTCATGAAAGGAGAAAAACAAATTGATTAATCTATTGATTAGGTATAAGGATGTCTTTTCGTAGTGCTATGATGACCTAAAGGATTTTAGGAGTGGGCAAATTTAGCATCATATTCCTTTAAAAACAAATGCAAGTCCATTCAAAAAAAAAATTAAGAAACTATAACCCAAAGGTTACTGAGGCCATCTTTAAGGAGATTGACAAAATATTGAAGGCTAGGATTATTTATCTGATTCATTACTCCACTTGGGTGGAAAACATTATCCCAGTACACAAAAAGAATGGAGAAATCAGAATCTATGTTGATTTCAAGAATCTAAACCAAGCTAGTTTGAAAGATAAATATCCCTTACCTGTGATGGATCACATTTTATAAACATTTTTTGGATCAGAGATGATGTCCATGTTAGATGGATTCTTAGGTTATAATCAAATAAGTATGGCTGCATCTGATCAACATAAAACTTCTTTCACTACACCCAAGATAACTTTTACCTATAACTATATGCCCTTTAGTTTGATTAATGCTAGTGTAACTTTGTAACAGGTGATGGATTCATCCTTTAGAGATCTAAAAGATAGAATTATTGTCATTTATCTTGATGATTTGACTATTTTATCTTTAAAAAGAGAGGATCATTTGAAATATCTAGAGATCATTTTGCAAAGGTGTCAGAGTCATGGGATATCTCTTAATCCTAAGAAGTCATTTTTTTTGTGTAACAAAAGGTAAGTTGTTGGGACATCTAGTTTCAAAGGATAGAATCAAGATTGATCCAAAAAGGATTAGAGCAATACAATAGCTAAGTCTTCCTTCTAATAGGACTGGATTTAAGTCTTTTTTTGGCTAGATTAACTTCCTTAGAAGGTTCATTCCTAATTTTTTTGAAATTATAAAACATATTGTAGGGATGATGAGTGAAAAACAAGCATTCATATGGAATGAGACTACTAAGAAAGCATTTGAAGATATTAAAGAAGAAATTACACAAACCCCTACTTTGGTAAACCCTTATTTCCAAAAAGTTTTTATTATTTATTTTTATGTTTTAGAACATACCGTGTCTGGTATCTTACTACATAAAAATGAATTGAATGTAGAATCCCTAATAGCCTTTATGAGTGTTCCTCTCAAGAAGCATGAACTTAAATATTATTTAATTGAGAATAAAGATTTCACTATGGTAAAGGCTATCAAATAATTTAGATATTACATTCTACATTCTCATTCAGTTGTATTTGTGCCTATTTTGGCTGTAAAAAGTATTCTTACTCAACAGGATGTTGGGATGAACAATAGAGCAACATGGGTTGCTAAAATTCAAGAATATGACTTGGAGTTTAGGCCAACCAAATTAATTAGATGTCAAAGTCTGTGAAAATTGATTATTAAAAGTAAGGAAGAAGAAGAAGAAGAAGAAGAACTTCCCACTATCCTATTGGTAATTTTACAAGATCCATGGTTCCTAGATGTGGCACACTATCTTAATTATGGAGACTATCCCAGTCACTTATCCCTGAAGGAGAAGGTTAAAATTAGAAAAATATGTCATTTAGGGTGATGTCTTAAACAAAAAGGGACTAGATGGAAACTTTTTGAGATGTGTAAATAAAGAACAATACCACAAGCTTTTGGAAATTTTTCATAATGAAGCCTATGGTGGACACTTCTCTTCTTCAGTCACATCTTTCAAAATCCTTATAAATTATTATTATTATTATTATTATTATTATTATTATTATTATTATTATTATTATTATTATTATTATTATTATTATTATTATTATTATTATTATTGGCTGAGTATGTTTAACGATACATGCAGATGGGTAGCTAATTATAAAAAATGCAAAATGTTTTTAGGAAGGACACAACTTGTAGCATTGCCTCTGAGGCCTATCATTATTGAAAAACCTTTCAAACAAGGGGGATTAGACTTTATTGGACCTCTCTCACCTTCTTCAAGTGTCAGACACACACACATTCTTACAGCAATAGACTATTTTACAAAATGGGTTGAAGCAGTCCCTGTGAAGAGAACCACTTTAGAAGTAGGGTGTAATTTTCTCAAAGAGATTATATTGGTGCATTTTGGTGGCCCTCAGAAACTTGTATCAGATAATGCCACTATCTTTTCCTCAATTGAACTTACTTATTTTTGTTATGAGCATAATCTCTCTCACTCATCAAACTATTACCCTCAAGGGAATGGACAAGCTGAGTCCAGTAATAAAAATATGATAGCCATCATGAGAAAATTGGTGAGTGAGAATCCTACAGATTGACATAAAAGATTATATGAAGCACTCTAGGCTGACATGGTAGCCATAAAAATGGCAATAGGAATGGTGCCTTTTGAGTTGTTTTATGTAATAGGAGCTTAGTTATCATTACCTCTAGAATTATCTGCATCCAAATTATAGAATGCCATTGAAGATTAATACTTTTAAGATTCCTTATAGAAATGAGTTATGTACTTAACCAAGATTGAGGAGGAAAGGAATGAATTGATTGATCAGATTACTGCTCATCAAGCTAGGGTTAAAAAGATTTTTGATCAAAAAACAAGACCCAAAAAAGTCATGGAAGGAGATGAAGTGTTATTGTGGGATAGGAGGAGAGAACCTAAAGGAGCACATGGAAAATTTGACTCACTTTGGAAGGCACCTTTCAAGATTCATCAAGTATTGGGTCCTAATTATTTCAAATTGGAATATCTGGATGGATCTATTTTACCCCTATCTTATAATGGACAGGACCTTAAATTATATCAACTATAAAATAGGTGTCCCCTATTTTGTACGTAGTCTTTCCTTTATTATTGTGTGATATTGTTTTCATTTTCCAATTTTGGGTTTACCTTGTTTATTTTTCTTCCATCCTAGTGTTTTAGTTTGTGCGTAACTAGAGTTTCTGAGTTCTCTACATTTTGTCATAAAATGCAGTCCCCAATCAGAGCTAATGTTACCTTTTAATTCACCCTTATTCATTTTTTTCATTAACCTTTCCTAAGCAAAATTTGACCCACCATCTTACCTTATTGATCATATGTTTATTTCTTAAGTCATCTCTTTGTTTTGAAATTTTATCCGCTTGTCTTCATATATGTGAAATTAGAATTGAACCTTCGAACTTAAACTCTTTTCAAAGTTCAAGAGTTCGATGGTTTAAGATTTCAACAGTTCAAGAGTTCAATATTTCTCAAAAGTCATGAACTTATAGTCCCTTTGTGTAACTCAATTCGTATCTTTAAACCTTCACATTGAACCTCATTTCAAGAGTTTAAAGGTTCAACATTTAATGACTTTAGTCCCACCTTTCCCAAAGTATTTTAAGTCAAAATTTTTGGGAGATTTTAAAATAAGTAAATCATTAAGAGGGAAATATATCCAGAACATTTTATGAAATGGAAAGTTCTAATTTTGAAAGGTTATGAGTAATCATTACACATTAAGGTCGTGTGTGAAAACTACTTACAATCAATGTACCTATCAAAATTTGCATCCTATCAAGCAAGTTTAGCATAAGTTAATTGATCTAGTAATTATTTAACCTAATTTCATGCCTTTATCAAGAAAGGACAAGCCATTTTTAATAGTAAACACACAGGTTCATACAAAGGAGAGTAGCACTGGAGGTATAAGATTTTTATTTCATAGTTTCAAAGTAATTTTTTATCCATTGAAGGTGAGTTTGACTTTTCCTATAAGCTTATTCCATTACCTTGCTAGAAAGGAGAATAATTTTGAGTTTTTGGTATTATTTAAGAAGTTCAAAGCATTTTTCATTATATCCTCCAATCTGTAACCATGAAATCTACTTGTCTTGGTTAGAAACATGGTTCTGGTCTTGTTTTTTCTTTTCTTGAATTCAGGGATACTTCTCTAGCTCAATATGATTTAGAGGATTTTAAGGAGAGGGTTAAAAAATATTATGTCAACTCCTATGATAGAGAAAATAGTGGAAAGTGGTTTAGTCAAATCTGCAGCCTTTCCCATGGTAGTACAATGCCCTAAATTAGTTCTAGAATGTATGAGTAGATACAACCCCAAAAATAGGTGTATCAAAAATGTGGATGGCAATGTGTTACTCCCTATCAATAGATAAAATCTAATGGTTGTGATGAAAATTTTGCCCGAGGAGCCATATTCTGATCTTTATATTACTTCCTCTTATGGTCATTTTTCATTAAAGAAAGCAAACTATAGGAGCATAATTGTGAGAAATTGGTTACTAAAATTTCAAAAAGGAGTTTCAAGACTGCCCAGACCACTAACAAGAGATCACATGATACTTAAGTAAAGGATATTGTGGTGTTGTTACATAGGCTAAAGGGTAACTCCCAGGCATTTTATTGGGAGGAGTGGATGTACTTCTTCATTCAGGTGATCCTCCAAGGAGAACAATATTTGGATTGGACAGAAATCATAGTCAAATGTTTACATCTGGGTTTAAGTAATTATTTGGGGAATAAGGAGTTTTATATGTCTTCATATCTCTTTTACTACCTAGCATCTACAAGAGAATGGAGAGGGCTACCTCATGCATCCTTAGTTGAAGACAACAGAATTTATGATTATTACCCACATTTATAGATGCAAAATTGTTATGAAAACTATGGAAGGGATAATGATGTTTTTATTAGTAAGATGACTTATGAATTGGCAGGCAATGTTAATAAGAGAATGTATGATGAATCTATGTAGATGATTAGTATTTATGGTAGTTTCTTCATTTAATTTTCCAAATTTACTTATATCAGAGTTTGTGGTTTGGCGGCAAACTAGTGAAGCTACCCAAATATATTTTTGATTGCTTTATATTGATAGAAGTTTGCAGGTAGCTATCCCATGTAGATAATAAATTTCCAATGAAGAAAGAATCTAATATATCTTTTCCCATTGAACTGGGACACTATTCATGCTAGTCAATTTTTGACACCTTAAATTTAGAGGTGGACTTGAAAAAAATCAATCTTCAGTACTTTTATGCCAGACCTTAGTTTGACAGTAAAGGTTTTGATAGGGACAATCTAGATTTTGGAACAGGATTTTCACACATTCCCCCGATTGAAGACTATTGGGAGGATTGTCTAAATGAATTTGAAGTTAGAAGAAAGCTTTGGTGTAGGTTCTCCTTGGGGTAAATATTTACACTCAATTTGAGTATGAATATCTTTAGAATAATTGATGATGAAGAACATGTGGTTGATCCTCATTTTGAACAAGTAGAATAGCTACCTATTCCAAAAGTTGATTGGAATAAAGATGAAGAGGATCAGATTGAAGTCAAAACTCTCCCAGTGATAAGGAGAACTGAGAAATGGTTAAGGTTTTATAGACAAAAGGAGGTTCAAAATAAATATTCCTAGCGATGTGCACCAATTGGTGACTCACCATCTCCAATAATATCTTCTAATTGGATTATTACTATTTGTGATGTAGGTACTCCCAAGCCAAAAATTGGAAAGGGTTATGTTATCAAAAAGTCTAAGAAAATCCTTGCAACCATTCTACCTCCTCATACTACCAGATTGAGGACTAAAAGTAAGAAGAAGGAGATCTCAGAAAGGATAGTTGTGGACTTGAACTCTGAAGAAGATTTAGGGGAAGCAATAGGCGGTAAAGGATTTGATTCACCAATGACTAAAGAGACTAGTATGGACCAACAAGTAGAAGTTGCTTCAGATTCTGTTGACCTAAAGATGATATCAAATGTGCCTTCCAAACAACTAAACCCTGGTAAATAAGTTTCATCCCTTGCACCAAAATGGTTAGAAATCTCAATAAGTGATAAAAGAAAAATAGTTAAATTTTCATTACCATTGGAAGACATGGTTAACAAATGCTTGGGAAAGACCCCTAAAACCAAAAGGCTGAAAACCACATCCAGGGTGGACATTGACCCAAATACAGGGAATTGGAATGCAAAATTATCCTGACTAAAAAATTGATGAAGAAGTTTAGGACCCCGCGGTTTAGGACTTCACAATAGAGAGAATAGAGCTTGGGGTTACATCACATGCTGCAGATGTGCACCATTTAGAAGCATCCACCAAAAAGATAGTCAATCATGCCAAGAGGGATGAAAAAGATAAGAGGGATTTGAAAAAAACTTTATAATCAATGATAGAGTATATTGAGGCCATTCATAATCCAAATCCACAACCTGTTTCTCAAATACATCTATCTTTTGACCAAAATCTCTAGTCAACTAGAAAATGCTAGATTAGATATATGGGAACAAAATGGTGATTAGAGTGTTTGATGATTGGTTGGATGGTATCATCCAGGAAGGTATAGAATACATTAATGAATTGAAAAATATATATGATGAAACTATGGCTACTATCAAGGATTTAAAAACACAGAATGCTTCCTAGGTAAAACATAAAGGGAAATAGATGAATGTGATGAATAAATATGATGAAGTTCAAAAATATGGGGTAACAAAGTTTTTATCAGAAAATAATTTGACAAGTTTAAATGATGATACATTGTATGTAAGCAAGAGAAACATCAAATGGAGAAACTCAATATCTCATCAAGGGTGAATTAAATTTACAAAAATGATTAAATAAATAGCTAAGTTTACCCAGTCTTTGTAGCATGATTTGGAATGCATTGATGTGAAATATATAAAAGATGATGTGGAGCTAGAGAAGGATATAGATACTATGGTTTAATCCTTTACAGAGAAAATTAGTTTTGTTAAATAAAATGACAACCTATTAACTGAATATTTCTCTTTGATATCAAAGGTAGAATCACTTCTTCACCTCTATGTCAATGCACTCCCAGAGCATGCAGAGAAAGTGGAAAAAATTTGAAGAGAGAAAGATGTTTGGAAAGCAAGGGCTAAACACATTGGCATTCCTAACTTCTCTAAAATATAGGAATTTGTTACTGCATTTCAAGAATGGAAGGTGCAACATGTCTCCCCAATTGAACAAAGTAAATTTGGAGATTCTAATCTATCACCCCAGTCATGATCTTGATTACATAATTTATTTGTTCAATTATTAAGTTGAAATCATGTTCAAAAACTTTATCTTTCAATGAAATTGTATGAAACTAAATCCCGTATGGGTCAGAGTTTGTTTTAAAATATAGGTTTAAAAGAATGGTTAATTAGGGTAAATGTGTGTGTGTGTGTGTGTGTGTGTGTGTGTGTGTGTGTGTGTGTGTGTGTGTGTGTGTGTGTGTGTGTCTGTTTAGTTGTTAAAACTGAGATATGAAAAATTAAGGAGAAGATACAAGGAATTTTGAAGATAAACTTTTGCTATTTTAAAATATATATGATGTTTGTTTGAAACATTTTTCATCTATGAATGAAAAAGAGAAATGATTGTTGTAGTCTTAAATCTGTGTGTTTAAGTTATTTGAAATCAGGTTTTTATATGAACTCTTCTTTCATGTGGTAATTGTTCTTTCATTAGATAACTCATCATATATGTTTTATTATTTATTATTTCAATAATATAAATATTTATATATCTGGTCATTATTGAAGATGGAATCTGTGTATTCTATCATCAAAAGATGTTGTAAAGAAGAAAGATATCACATTCATAACATGATGATGTATGGATGTTAGTTTACCTTTAATGATTTCTGGTTAAAAGTGTATCTAAATAATTAGAATAATTTTAATTCATTGGAGATATTAAAGGGAGTTGTACCTAAATTTAGAGGGGAACTATTCTTGATAGTTCACCCATTTGTTGTTTAACTTATTTGTTCATGAAAGAAAGGGGTATAGAGTCAGAATAAAAAAAATTAGACCATGACAAATTTTTTAGCCAACACCAGGCAAGGTAGGTGTGTGGTGATAGCTTGAAATGAAATATCGAGGCATAAATGAACCCCAAAAACATCAAGTTGTATGCGTGATATGGAGGATGGAATGGGAGATCCATAGAGCAATCATATCACAAAAACCTTGTTATTTTCACCTATCCATGGAATGTATAAGTTTAAAATATAAAATAAAACTTTGTATACAAAATTCCAACATACCAGAGAGAAAATTTTCATTAATGGACTAAAATAATAGTTTTGTTTTTTGCAAATAATAACCTCATGATTTTAGAATAAACTCAAATAGCATAAAAAACTAGACATTCAATTTACCATTCTTAGTGATCTAATACCATATTGGAGAATTTTCTAAGATCAAATCTAGAATAGTGAATGTACTAAAGCTTAAACCAAGTAAAAATGGAAAATAAGCAAGCTACTATTATATAGAAATCAAGAGTGAAAACAATGAAAATTCATTAGTCTATTTAGCTTTACAATAGGTGTACATGTTGATGTGTCTTTTATACTCACCCCATAAATTCCTACAAGATATCTTCTAATGTTTTAAGATTGATGAATAGACTCATTACAAGGCACAAGTTTTAGGGTATTCCATTTTATAACAACTTATTGGTAGAATAACTTTGAGAAATACATATTATTTACCATAAGTGGACTAGTTATGGGTAAACCTAGATCTACTTGGAATGGGTGGAATGATTATGATTCTAAGGTGGGTATGGTTTCAAATGAAACTTCAAAAATATTGAAAGGGAAGGTAGAAAAATATCATGTGGATAACTAGGGATAAAGCCTCTCAATACTAGCACTTGAACTTAGATAGGACAAGTAATATAAATCAATACTTGTAATCTTTTATAGCACATCAATAATTGAATACAGTAAAGATTCAAAGGAACCAAAATAAAATATACTCAAACTTAAAAAATCAAAGGTTGCCTAATTTTCATATTGTTATTGCACATCTACAAGAAGGATTATGATTAGCATGCAAAATATATTCAAATCAACTATAGCTTAAAATGAATAACTATAATTAAAATAGATAAATCATACACAATCAAAGATCTAAGATACCAAAATGATGGAATGTCTCAAGTAATCCATAGAGTTAGAAAAGAATAAATATTTTCACACAAAGACAAAGTCAAGAACTCTTTCAAATTCCATATTAATATGAATAACCAAAATTCTCCTCCATTTGAGACCAAGAGGCTACATATATTTATAAGTTTGTGATGGGGAAGGCATCATCTCTTCAATATTCACATAAAATTACAAGAAAAATAAAATATTTCATTTAAAATAATGTAAATATGTATGTATAATGATGATGCCTAGGATAAAATCTCCAACTAAAAATACAATATGCATGTACATTAAATAGATTGGGAACTAAAGTTCCACCTTGGTAATAACATTCAAATACATAATCATTTTTAGATCATAGTGCCGATGTAGTATCATTAATTGGAGGAGTCAATAAAGTAGCTATAGTAGTAACTTAGATAATAACTAAGAGCTTTACAAAGCTTGAGGGCACTGACATCTAATTACCAGTGTGGAACTAAACCAAAAGCTACTTCCTTGGCTTTTAACTCTTCACCTAGTGCATAAGCTGCATCAAACTCTTTGTCTATAATTTTTAATTTAAGTAACAAAGGCTTTAATATTATGATAGCATCAACCATTAATATTTATTGTTCTACCTCAGAGCTTTTGAAATTGGCTACTAGCCTTTTGGATCTTACTATTATGTGCTTTGTAAAACTAACCAATTGCAATACTTCCTCATTGGTTTTATAGACAATCCCTTCAACTTCTTTCTAGAAGTTATAAGCATCTTCTTGGAGAATATTTTCAAAATTAGTCCTATTGAAAATTTCCCCTATTTTGTTAATTATCCCTATAACTCTCTTTTCCCCCAAAATATGTAGTTCCTCACTCTCATGACTAATAAAAATTTCTAACAACTTCTTCATCTATTTATGCCAATTTAAAGAATCATCCCTTTTGGTAATCAAATAATTCAAACACCATGAAGCATCAATGTTGGTCATGAGATTAAAATGATGGAAATCACTAATCCTTGAGTATTAGACCAAAAAATTAAATCTCCTTTCTACATCGTTCATCTTATTCCAAAGTAGAATAATATTTATTTTGTTGGCTTGATCGCTTGGCCTGGAAACCCTGATGTTCTACAAAGTATTGTGCAACTTAGAAGCTACACTCTAAACATCAGAAATAACTTCTTGAGAGGCCTATGTAATTTTGATTTACCATATTTTTAATTCCTCCTTAGTACATTGATGTATTTATTTTTTTACTAAACTTGTTGAATCCATAAAAGTGTTGAAATTATCAATATATTTTGTAGGGTCATTTGGATTTATCTTGGGATTATTTACTAAAGAGAATAAGTTTTATCTTTATTTAAATTTAACTTCACATTTTATTTTCAGGTTTACCATCTTCCTCTTCCTTATTTTATGAATAGTCCCACTCTACTTATCAAATGGAGTGGAGAATGTGGGGAGCTCTATTAAGACCAAATTTTATCTTTCATCCCTAACATTCTACATCTCTCTCACCTACTAGGGAATAATAAGTTCTCCCATTTAAAATTTTTGAGTAGGGTTTGAGGATGTAGAGTGTGGAGGAGTCATTAAATGGGCTGTAACCAAAGGAGGTGGCATGGGAGAACTTATTTGAATAGTAAACTAAGGAATTTTTTGGCTAACCCTCTCCCATGGAGATGTTTCCCTAATAGGGGTAACTTTAGCTAAGAATCTAGTAAGACCTAGGGTTACTTTCATAGTCATTGTTTATGTTGGAATGGTCATTGGTTGGGGCATGGGGAGATCCATTTGGATCAAAAATTTCTTGGGAACCAAGGGCTTCTTAGAACTATAAACCAAAATTGTAACCAAGTTCTCAAAATGGATTACCTTAGGAGTCTAAAGAAAGAATATCAGAATCAATAGTAGTAGTAATACAAATAGATAATACAACCCTAGTAATAATTGAGGGTAAACTCATATTTGGGATATCAAAACTATAAATTGAATAAATAATGAAAGAGACTACCTTATAAATTATTTTAATTTGCTCTTATGTGAGGCCAACTAAGGTTTCTTCCATTTCATGCCCACCCAAACTCAAGGCTTTGGCTTTTTCTAGCTTGGCCTCTTCATCACCTAGTTTTGCAATCCCTATTTCTTGGTCTTCCTCATCAGAAGGATAGTCAACAAAATCTATTACTTGTTAAAATTCATCTTCTTCTTATGCAATTTTAATTATATCCTTTAAATCCTTTTCCTCTTCTTCACTAACTTCCTCTATAATGAAGAGACCAAGTGATGGCCTCTCTTCTAGTTTATTATCTTGGGAGGAGTAGGAGAGTCATTGTTCTACCTATGATAGGTGTAGATAGGTAGAGTGGAAGGTGGATGAGATGGTAGAGTGGTTGTAGGAATAAATATGGTAAGAAGTGTGACTGAAGGTGATGAAATGGAAGGCACATGGATTTTATAAGGAGATTGAGAAGAGTTTGGATCAGTTATAATAGAATATTAATCCATTTGTAATAATCTAGTGAGACTTACCTGGGTAACTGTAGTAAGGCAAGGCAAAAGAGTCATAATAAAACTACTCTTCCTTTATTAAACTTGTAGTAGATGTGACCAAAACCTAAATGTGGGTATTTAATATTAAGGGACTTGAGGACCCAGAAGACCTATCAAAATTTCCCTCCTAAGCTAGGGATTAGATTCTCTTTGAATACTATATTCATCTAGTTATCCCTCTACATGCTTTATTAAAGGGAAGCAAGCTTAATCTTGTGGCTAATGATCCTATGGTTGAGATGGAGATAATTGTTGAGTCAATAAATTTTTTGCCTTTGGTTCCATTACCCTAGGGTTATACTGTAAGTCTCAGTCATATATCAAAGACATGGATTAATATTTCATCTTTTTTCATATCTCTAAATCATATGATGCATTCAAGAATATATAATCATGATCATGCCCTTGGTGATCATATGAGACATACACTTTATTCTTTTCCTAAATAAACTTGAGATACCCCCTTACTTTCCTCTTGGGGTCCCATTCCCTGAAAGATACAAGCTATAAATTATACTAGGTTATAGATTTACCAACTTGAATAAAATGTGGCTTGATCACATATTTATATTATCTAATGCTCAGAGGAGTTTTTAAATAGTATTACAAGACCTAATTCCTCATCAATTATGTTAAATACTTAATATGCATTTTCATGTTCTACTATGATTTCTAGAACATGATGTGGTAGTAATAGGGGGATGTCCTTGTTCCTTATACTTGGATGACAATTACATTTGGATATAACCAATAATCTCCCATCTTTCCCAAGATCTTTGTCATGTTCTATAATAATCTTGCATTGGGTTGCCTTGCATTGCCTTATATATATCAAGATATACCTCATTGCATATCTTTTTGATTTCATTTATATATATATATATATATATATATATATATATATATATATATATATTAATGAATATAAAATAAAATTATTCCCTAACCCTATTTTCCAAATACTCATCTAAGGGATACCACTCCTAGCCATAGGGATTGTAAATGGTGGCCATCACCGTATATATAAAGTAGGGCATCATATGGAATTTGTTGTTAGTAGGCCTCTGATCAAGGTAGATCACCTATGATTTTAAGTAGGCACTTATAATCTCCCCAAGTGTCACCAATTGGTTAGACATTAGGAGTATATATCTAACAATGGAACTAATTCAACTTTAATGTATGCAATACTAGGGAAACCGTATAATATATTAAAAAGGGACATGGCTATCACAATTTTTGGTCTAAATTTGATAATTAAATTGGAGGAGATAACGCCTTTGTGATTAATCCTCTAACATTTTACAAGTAATTATTATAACTTTACATATATTGTGTTGTGCTCAAGCTAGACATTCACTAAGACTTGATTATAGGCAATCTTAGGATAGGGAAGCCTAAGTTATCTCTCTAATGCCATAACCAAAATATAAGTGGAGGTATTATTGACTCTCCTAACATGAAAAATATCTATAAAATGGTTTCATTAATAAATAAATTTTTCAAGAGGTCGATACACAACATTACCTCAAGTTTGGTTGCCACTTGGTGGAGTCTTTGCTCTTTGATCAGTAACAAATCGTCAAAGTATTTCCTTCTTTTAAGACTAAGTTGATCTTTGATATAATATGGCTAGATAGATTCTACCACTTCTTAGAGCACCAAGTAATGTGTAAAATTGAAATTTAGGGCACTATTCTCAAATATTATATATTTATACTCTGTTAATCTTGAAAATGAATATGGGGAGGGGACTAAGGGCTTATTATATTTTGAAAAAACCATTGTTCTTTTTTAATCATTATAGTTCTTTTGGTGTCTCGATTAGTTCATTATGTGCTTTCTATCTAAATAAAATTAAAGGTTTGTTTGGCATCGGATAAACTTGAAAATGCACTCATTTGATTAAAAGAGTAATGGTAAAGTGAATTCTCCTTAGCACAAATTTTGCATATATCATTCACAAGATTTAGTATTGAATCTATTCATACACCTTTAATGTAGATAAAAAAAAATTACTTTAATGCCCATTTCAATTTGAATGTGTCAGTCAGCTTTGATGAGCACACTTATTTTCCAAATGGAAACCATTCATTAGTTTTTCATGTCTAGTGATTGATTTTGAGATAAATATCAATTATTCATTAATTGGCTCATTTACCATGCTATTAATATTTTCTTTTCATGTTTTAGCCACACCTCCCTTAGATAATTTAACTTGTCAAATCTTTGTTAACCTTACCTTTTATGTTTCTTCATTGTGTTGTGTAGGTCCCATGGTTACGAGTTAACATGATTAAGCCATGTGGCCTTGGTATACCTTGTAACCATCAATCATGGTTATGGATTAATGTGATTGAGACAAGTGGAGCAATCTCAGGCACCCAAAAAGTACAAAATCTTTAAACCATTAAAATGTAGACCAAAGAATTCCTTAACCCTTCTTTAGGTCTAATTTAATGAGAATGTGTTAAGTGTTGATTGTTCAGAACCTTGAAGGGTCAAAATAATTATCATATGGGAAAATAGAACCTTTAACCTTTTTTGATAAATAAATGAAGTCTTTGAGTTTCTATTTTAATGAAAATGTACCACATGGTGAGTTCATGGAGCTCAAGAGCATGAAAGACTTAAACTTTTAACTATTTCCAAATTCTCCATTTTAAAGACAGTTCCACTAGTTTAACCTTTATAGTTTAAAATCTTGTGAAGAATTATAAATCTTGGAAACATCCAAAGCTCCAAGTGATGTGAGAGTGATGTGTGTTGTAACCCTATGGAATCCAAAAGTATGGACCCAATTGCAGAAGGTTAATGATCCTCGATCGATAATCTTGTGATTCAAAATAAATCAACTAGGACGTAGAAATATTAGTACCACTAGCTCATAACTCAAAACATTGACCTTGAAATAAAATTCATGAAAACACAACGTCCAAAATGACTTAAGATACTAGTTTAAGGTTAGATTTTCATAGATTAAAATTGTGTAATGTTAGATTCTGTGGGAATAACCTTAGATAGAAAATGAACGACAATCAAGTCATATATTTTTAGGCTCATAGCTCCCTAAATAAATATTTTACAGTAATGGGTCCCTATTTTAAAATTTTAAAATGGCGTGTGTGTGTTAGGGTACAACAAATGGTGACTCAAAAGGAAAAATACTCCTGAGTATTTTGAGAACCCAATATTTTAGAAACATATTACGACAATACTTTAGTTTTAATAATAAATGAACAAGGAAACCCAAATTCTAGAACAAACTCTTATATCTTCATGTAACATACTAATCTTCTCATTCCATGGATTAGTGTGTGATCTAGTGAAATCAATTACTCTTGGTTATGAAGATTTTAAAAAAGACATGAATAAACACTTTAGATTTCATTTTTACTTTTGAATTTGCAACCAATGAAAAAAGAAAGCCTAAATATTGCTCTACTTCTAGCCAAGCATCCATATCCGAGACAAAGATACCCTTGATTCCACCCAAATCCTTACTCTACTATCATCCAAGTATCTGTAGTCCTGATAGAGTTTACTTGAATAACCTATCCTCTATTAGTTTGCATGATTTTTATTTTTATTTTTATTTTTATTTTTATTTTTATTTTTATTTTTATTTTTATTTTTATTTTTATTTTTATTTTTTTATTTTATTTTTTTATTTGTTTTTTTATTTATTTTTTTATTTTTTATTATTTATTTATTTATTTTTATTTTTATTTTAAACACAGATAAACAAAGATTTTGAACCACCTTTGGTTGGGTGTATGAATAAGAAAACATATTGGTCAATATGTCCCTATCAGTGTATATTCAGTCCTATGTTTATCATCTCCTACCCAAGTTTTAAAATGTGATAGTGTAGTACATCTTTGGAAAATGAAAGTTTTTATAAAATTTGCATGAGTATATCAAAGCAATTGTCAATAGTTGAGTAAGCCTATTCAATATAAATAAAACAATGTTTAGTCACCATACATACCTCAACTCTTGAAAGTCTGGTACTATTAGAATAAATTTTCATGAGCACTAATTGTGTTCCCTTTAGGTATCATCCCCTTTATTTTGGAACATCCTTTTGGATTAAGTTCAATAAATTGTTTGAGATAGTTTTATAACTTACAAAACTAATCTAGAAATTAGCTACTAAAAAAAAAAACTAACCTAAAGGAAAGCAAGTGTAGAAAGTAGGAAATTTAATCTAGAAAGCAAGAAATTTAATCTAGAAAGTAGTAAATCTACTCTAGAAAGTAGTAAATCTACTCTATAAAGTTGTAAATATATTACAAAAAGTAGTAAATATAATATAATCCTACTCTAAATATCCACTTACAACTTACTCTGATTCATCTCCAGTTGGATCAGCCCTAAAGTAATGCTTCAAAAATTGTCCATTGACTAGAAAGGTGAGGTCCTTACCTTAGAGGTCTTTCAACTAAAGGCATTGTTTCTAAGGATTTTAGATACATTATATGGTTTAATATACAAGGGATTGAACTTATCATGTCCTTTATTCTCATGTACTTTATCCTAGAGGAACACTAGGTCTGAAATCTTGAAAGCCTTGATTGTGGATCTCTTGTCAAACTAGCATTTGATAATATCCCAATGTTTGTTGAAGTTGTGTAGTGCTTATGTTCTTATGTCTTCTAACTAGACTATCTAAAGTAGACTATATTTTATTCTCTCATTTTACTCCATATACTCTTGTATGAATTGATACATTGGTAGCTTGAGAGTAATGGAGAAGATTGGTTATCATCATATGAGTAGAAAAGGTGAAGCTTTGAGAGCTTGCTTGTGCCTAGTTCTATCTACCCATAGTGCATATTACAAACAAAGATGTCATTCTCTCAAATTATTATGTAAAAAAAAATTATGGCATCAATTAGGTTCTTATTGATATACTCAGCTACTTCATTTCCCTATGGGTAATGGTTTGAATAGAAATTGAGGGTGATTTGATTATTGTAAGCGCATTATATGAATTTAGTAGATTGGAATGTTGGACCATTATCATAAATCAATGAAATGGGGGTGATAAATTTGGTGACTTGTTTCCTTCTAGGAATTAGATGGCATGTATGGATCAAAAATTCTTAGTAGCAATAGCCTATGTCCACCTAATACAGTAATTAGTACCTATGTGGATGAACTTGTGTCATACTCAAGAGTTTAAATTTATTACCTTGATAAAGTCTAGGCCCCATTGGGTGAAAGGGCATCCTTATATGACTAGTTGTAAAGGCATAACAACACTCACCTCTATTTTTTCAAATACCTAGCACCCATGGCAAGTTCTAACATGGATATATGTGTCTTTAAAGATTATGGGCCAATAAAAACCTATTCTTGGAATTTTATGAGTTGTAGTATTACCAGAGGGATGCTTGTTACAAATATTTTCATGTAGGTTATTCAATATGTCCTTAGCTTCCTATTCTAAAACACACATCAAGTATATGCCTTCATAGTTATTTCTATAAAGGACCCCTTATTTGATTATATACTAAGCTAATTTGAGCTCGAGGGCTCACTTTTGCTCTCTATTTAATTCTAGAGAGTATGTCCTTGTAAGTAGGTAGTGGATGATATGTGAGTAACATTACCCACCCATTACTTAGGCCTCATTGATTTATTTTATGTGGATGTATGGGTTAATTTGATCTATCATCTAGATAAGGCCCTGACTTCTTACCATTTTAGCTAGTCTAATTTCAAGGTCAAACTCCTATTAGATTAAACAAAACATAGAGAGAAAATGAGATTGAGAATAGCAGAGCACTTATTCAATGTATTAAACCAAGCATGAAGGCCTATTAAATAGGCAAACAAATGAAATAACTGTGAAGCATGAGATGGGTATAAGAAAACTAACCTACGTCGGCTTGCATGAAATAACAAAGACTGAACAAACAACTATTATGTTAACCAAAGTGGTTAAGATAACTAACCAACATAAATTACCTTAGTAAATAACCTAAGGTAAATACAATAATATGCTAACACCCTCCCTTAATGACTAAACCAGAAACAAGACCAAGTTTATCTCTGAATTTTATGAACTTGTCTATACCAAGTGGTTTGGTCATTATATCAGCTAGCTGCTTTATAGTGGGGCAGTAAAAGAGACTGATGTCTTCATTTGTAACCAACTGTCAGATGTAATGATGGTGAACCTCAATGTGTTTAGTCCTGGCATGAAATACTAGATTCTTCACCATCTTCAAAACACTTTGGTTGTCACAAAAAATTGGAGTAAGTTTTGATGACTCAAATTGAAGATCCTCCAAAATTTTCCTTATCCACATGGTTTCACAACCTGCACTGACCACAGCTTATACTCTGCTTCTATTGAAGATAATGCCACTGTAGTTTGTAGTTTGCTCTACCATGAGAAAACTCCTAAACCAAAAGTGAAAACATACCCTGTTGTAGATTTTCTTGAATCAACTGAACCTGCCCAATCAAAATCAAAATATCCTAAAAGTTCAAAATCTATAGACTTCTTATACAGTATGCCAAAGTCAAGAGTACCTTTGACATATCTTAATACTTGTTTTGCAGCTAACCAATGGACTTCCTATGTTTAGACATGAAGTGAGATAGAAAACTCATTGCAAAACAAATATTTGGTTTGGAGGTAGTGAGGTAAATGAGACTACCCACTAGCTACCGATACACTATTTCATTGACCAGAGGTGAATCGGTGTCTGTTGAAATTTTAGCTCCTACTTCCATAGGTGTGTGAGTTGGATTACAATCCATCATTCTGAGCCTTTCTAGCAATGAATTGGCATACTTATTATGTGAAATGAATACAGTATTACCACTTTGCCAAGACTCAACACCTAAACAGTATTTCAATAGTCCTAAGTCTATCATGTCAAAAGTACAACAAACATCAGCTTTCATTTGTTGAATGAGACTAGTACTACTCCCAGTGATGGCTATATCATCAACATATATAATGAGAATCAAGATATCATCACCAAACACCTTTACATAGAGAGTTGGTTCTAAGTTACACCTTTTGAAACCTGACTTTCTAAGATATGAGTCTATTTTTGTATACCAGGCTCGAGGAGCCTACTTAAGTCCATACAAGGACTTGATCAACCTGCAAACAAGATGTTCCTTATCAGGCACTTGAAAACCCTATGGCTGAACCATGTAGACTTCCTCCTCTAGATCTCCATTCAAGAAAGCACTCTTTACATCCATTTGATTCACCTGCCATCCAAATTGAGCAGCAATAGCAATAATTAAATGAAAAGTTACCATCTTGGTGGTTGGAGCAAAAGTCTCCTCATAATCAACCCCTTCCTCTTGTGTATAACCTTTTGGAACAAGTCTAGCTTTGTGTTTGTCCAAGGAACCATTTGCTTTGTATTTTACCTTATAAATCCACTTACAACCAATGGATTTCTTTCCTGGTGGTAGTTCCATCAACTTCCAAGTCTTATTTTTCATCAAGGAATCATATTCCAATTGCATAGCTAATTCCCACTCAGACTTCCCTTTGGCCTCTGAAAAATAACTAGGCTCAAATACTTGTGAAACATCAGTTGTTAGAGCAAGATTGACATGCTCACCTCTATTACCAAATTGCTTTCCCAATCTCAGTCTTCTACCTTCCACACCTTGTGGCAAGTCTCCTTTTAGTGCTTCAACTGTGGCAGTATACCACTTTGGCTTCTTTGGTTGTTCTGTTGGAACCTCACAATGACCTATATCAATTCCCTCCTTGGAATGTGATTCCACTGATGAACAAGAATCCTACTCACTTTTCACATTATAACTAATAATTGAATCATTAGATAACAATGACTCAATATCTGAAACTTGACCAGTTGCTATGAAGTATGGCATTTGTTCATTTACTATGACATCTCAATTTACCACAACTTTGTTAGTAGAAACATCAAGTAATCTGTAGGCCTTTGACTGATCACTATATCCAACAAACATGTATGTTTTGCTTTTTGCATCCAATTTTTTTCTCTTTTGACTAGGAATAACTGCAAAAGCTACACAACCAAAAATTTTGAAATCACTTACATCTGGAGTTCGACCTGACCAAGCCTCCTCTAGAGTCATATTCTCTAAAGCTTTTGTAGGACTTCTGTTGAGGATGTATACTACTGTATTCACTGCCTCTGCCTAATACCTGTACAGGACATTTCTACTTTGGACCATACAGTGAGCCATGTCCATCACCATCCTATTGCGCCTTTCCACAACTCCATTTTGCTGCGGAGTGTAAGGTGTAGTGTATTGTCTGTGTATGCCTTCAGTGGCACAAAACTCCTTGAACTGTTTTGAGATGAACTGACCCCCATTATCCATTTTAAGAGATTTCACTGGCCGTCCTGCCTATTTTTCAACCATAGCTTTCCATGTAAGAAAGTTAGAAAAACAATCAGATTTCTTTACTAGAAAGTATACCCACTTTTTCCTAGAGAAATCATCAACCAGTAACAGGAAATAATGGGCACCAGAAGGGGTAGGTGTCTGCATTGGACCATGTAAATCTACATGTACCAAATCCAATACTCCCTTTGCTCTCGAAGCTTTACCAACATCAAATGAATGTCTAACTTACTTCCCCAACTGACATCCAGTACATACATGATGACTATGCCGAATAGAAGGAATCCCCTTAACCATCTTAGTCTTACTCAATGTAGTCAAATACTAAAAATTCAAATTCCCATACCTTTCATTCCATAGTGAACTTGTGCTATCAACCGCTGCAAGTGCACTTTCCTTTGATTTGATTAGATCTGCAAGCTTATACAAGCCTTTCTCACCGATCCCAACAGCAATAATCTTGTTATCTTTAGTGGTGACTAAACATTGTTGTTCTTGAAATTTTACAACAAAATTAGATTTTGAGGTGATCTCACTGATTGAAAGAAGATTGTTTTTCATATTTGGTACATACCTAACATTATTGAATATATAATTTACTATACCATCAAAACTTATATGAACATTACCAAATCCTTTCACAAAATATGTTATACCATCTCCCAAATATACAAATTCATTACTATTATTATCTTCAACAAAATCCACATACCAATCCTTATGGCATGTATAATGGCGAGATGCCCTTGAATCAAAGTACCAAGCTCGATCCACTGCAAAATTACCACTGGAAGCCATGAAAGCAAAATCTGGTGATTTCTCGCCTTCACCTTTAGCTACATTCGCATGATGAGCTTTCTTTTTGGGGTTAGCCATGTTATGTTGTCTTTTCCTACAATCTTTCTTAAGGTGACCAAGTTTCTTACAGTCAAAACATTTCCATTTAGATCTCTTATTACCACTTACTTGTGAAGATTCTGATGGATAGCTATTTTTACCAGACTACTTACCCTTTTCCTTGATAAAGAATGCACTCTTTGTGGAAGTGGATGTAGACAACACTGCCTGCTCCTGTCGTCTCTCCTTTTGCAATAGCAATGTAGACAATGTTTCAAAATCCAAAGTCTGCATCTCAGCAATCATGTGCAAGGAATCCACAAATGACTCAAATGATGGTGGAAGATTTTGCATAACAAGAGCAATCAAATCTTGCTCATCAATAGGTTTCTTCACTGCTTTCAACTGGTCACTGATGTCCTTGATCTGCAATAAAAACTCAAAAATGGAGCCACCTTCCTGCATCTTAGTGGAAAACAACAAATTCTTCAAATATAACACTCTACCAACTTCAAAACCTTGATATTTTGAAGATAAAGTTTTCCATAAATCTGATGCTATAGTCACATTTCTGACCTCTGAGAATAGATTATTTGCTACTAACAATTTTAACAACATGAGAGCCTCACGATGACGTTTATCATTGTCATTGGTAGCAGTGGCAGGCCTTTGCTCTTTACTGAGCACTATTTGATCAATATTCAGATATTCACATATTGTCAAAACCTTGTGACTCCACAAACTAAAGTTCTTGCCAGTCAATTTTTGAGAATCTGGTAGTAACAGGTGTTGAATACTAGCCATTTTACCTAGTTTTTCACGAAAATGATAAAATTGAAAAAAACTATGACTTTTTTTTAATTCCTTCTACTCACTGATTCTATATTGACACTGAACAACCCTATTGGTTTTCAACTACAAACTCAATACCATTTGTAGGATCACAAAAATTCTACCACTAAAATAATTAAATCGAGAAAACTACAATTCCAATTTAAAAAATTCTTTCTCCGTTGACATCCAGATAAAAAAAACCCAAAAAATGGTAAAATTTTTAGCTTTCCAGATGCTTCCGTGATTATTAGTCAGCGGTAGGTCCCCAATAACCCTTATTGGCTAAAGTTTTGATTTATTTCAATTAAAAAAATAAAAATAATTGAAATATTAAAACTTTAGGCTAAAAATTTTATAAAAAAATTCAACCAATCAGAAAATTGTCCTACCTCTGAAACTTTAGGCAAAGATTATGGGCCCGTTTCTCAACCAAATTGCAAACCATTTTCACCAGTGTCTTAGTTTTGATTTAACTCGCGATTTAGACTTTTGTTTCACTGAAAAAGATGAAGAAATGATTTTTTCTAAATTTACCAAATCTGTATGACGCCCATGCACAGAGATAAATTCAACAGAGGCTTATAAGCCTCTAAAATAGCTTGTTTTTGCTTCCTTTTGGTCTTTTTTATCCTTTTGATGCTTCCTAGCAATTTTTAGACCTTCTGGTTGAGTTTTCCAAATTCTGTGATGCTTTCTCTCTCCTCGGCTCTCCACTGGGCACCTGAAGCTCCTCCCTAGCAAGACACCGACCTCTCTCTGGCTTCCACAAACCTCCACTCAGGTTCTACAAACCATAGGCTCTGATACCATATTAGATTAAACAAAACACAAAGAGAAAATGAGATTGAGAATAGCAGAGCACTTATTCAATGTATTCAACCAAGCATGAAGGCCTATTAAATAGGCAAACAAATGAAATACCCGTGAAGCATGAGACGGGTATAATAAAACTAACCTACGTCAGCTTGCATGAAATAGCAAAGACCGAACAAACAACTAACCTCTTAACCAAAGTGGTTAAGGCAACTAACCAACATAAATTACCTTAGTAAATAACCTAAGGTAAATACAATAATATGCTAACAATTCCTAAAGTTTGGCCATCTACTTTCCTCTTCTTTCTTTTAGTTTATTTTAGCTAAGCATGAGTTTGATAGATGGGTCGGGGACAATGGAATATGTCTTATTTCATATAATATAGTGTTTGAATTTTTTGATAGCCTTAATTAAGGAATATATATATGCTTATCAATTATGGAGTACTTCAATTTTACATCCTTCAGATTGGTGCTCATGAAGGCAATGGGATGCTCATTGTCTTCCATCTTTTGCATAAACACTATAGCAATAGTATGTTCTAATGTGAATGAAGAAATATAAAAATATTTATTGAAATCTATATTGATTAAGACTAGGGCCTAAACAATTATAGTTTTAATGTACTAGAAAGATTTCTTAGCCTCTATTGTCCACCCAATCTTGGCATCCTATTTCAGCATGGCATTTAATGGTTTGATAATTTATCCAAAACTAAAAATGAACTTTCTCATGATGTTGATCTTGCCAAAGAAAACTTTATCTCTTTCTTGTTTTTGGGTGCAGTTATCTTAGAGATGGATTGGATGCGATCTAGGTCAATGGAGATCTCATCTTTGGTGATAATATGACCCAATAATTTTCCTTTAGTAACTCTAAAAATGCATTTTTTTGGGTTTATAGAAACTCCATATCTCATGTATCTATCTAAGACATCTTTTAGATGGTCTATATGGTCATCTCTATTCTTGGAAAATACTATGATATCATCCATATAGATGATGATGAACTTATCCACAAGTCTTTGGGTGAAATCCATCACTCTCTTGAAATTGGCCCTTGTATTTATTTATTCAAGTAGGATCCTTTTATATGCAAATTTTCCCCATTTCATGGTGAAGACAGTCTTCATCCTATCTTTTACTTGATTCAATACATTGTTATGGCCTGAGAATCCATCTAATAAGGATGTTATTGATGTGGGTTTTATACACACCTCAAAAAAATTTAAATGAGATAGCCTCTAATATGTTAGGATCTCTATGGAATAAAGTTCCACTCTAAGGTACAAGTTGCAAGAATGCAATTAAATAACTAGGTGATAGAATATCAGGTTGAGCCTTTGGATTATTTAACCACATTTTTGAATGGATGTGTGGAATCTAATATAAAGTAGTCACTAAGTGAGTTGGATGGGTGGAAAATTATTCTATGATGGGTAAATCGCAAAGAAACTCAAAAAAATGGAAATAAGGGTAAGGCAAAAAATAAGGTTTTATGTTCTTGAAAGGTAACTTTGAAGGCTATTTCTTTGGTGGATAAGTAACTCCAAGATGAGATTTTGATATTTGCATCTATTACACACTCACAAAAAAGCATGGTTAGTAGTTTAGTATAACAAATATAGGATGCTTAATGATCTCAACTAAAGGTTATTATTTTTAGGGCTGATGTTACATACCCTTGTCTAAGAGATTGCATCTCAGACTAGAAAGTTGTCTATGGTAGTTATGGTTCATTCCTAGAAGACTATATCAAAGAGATACCTCTACACACCTTTAATTATCAATTCAACATTTGATAACTACTTAAACTATATGAAACCTATCAATCCTCAATTGCTATTGCACATCTAAGATTAATATTCATTAATTGAAACACTTAGATTCATCCATAACATTAGCACACTTTAGAATTATTGAATTAATATAGACAAAGAACTTTCAATTTTATTAACACAGAGAGGGAAGAAAAAAGAACAAACATAGTTGCATGATAATCAATATCTTGATATATTCTTATATATTGATTCAAAACTTTGACCTTTTATAAAGAGGGTTCTACATGTATACAAATAACTTGGAGAAGACGTCACCTCATCCTCCAAGTTTAGAAAATTTTGATTACATCCTGAATGACTAGATCATAAGTCTCAAATACATCTCATAGCTTATAGATACTTTAAACATGCAACATGTGCATGTTATCAAAATTAATTCATTTAATTAGAACATGTATGTAACTTAACTATTCATTTGATATCGTTACATGCAAACTTATACAAAAAAATCCTTTGTTTTAAGGTTAAACCAGGTCTTGCTGAATATTTTCAAAACTATTATAGGAATTATAGCTATGCTTATTATTGCAGGTGTGGTGATTGAAGCTATACTTGGTGATGCACTTATTAATTGGACTAGATTTATAGTTGTAATGTAACTATGAGGTGGCATTGATTTATTTGCTAAACTAGAAAGGGTTGTAGAGGATGGCAGTGTTGTTATTAGCATTGTAAGTGGGGTTTGAGGAGTAAAATTGATTGGGGGTGCTAATGTTGCTTTCTTCTTTACATTAAAATATTGGTAATACTTGCATGCCTTAGCATTTTTCAAACTAATTAAGTTCATCTCAAGAAGATGAGGTCTAATCACCCTACTAGTTTGTTCCATCATCCTTATATGTACTTTCTTGGTGGCTCAAAATCGAACCTAAAATACCTCTACCTTTGTTTCCTTCCTCCTTGTTGCAATCAATTTTGCTCCAATATCCTTTAAGCTCCATCCTTTTAAACTTTATTTGAAACCATCTAAAACTTCTTGAATCATTTGATCAAAAGTGTCCTAAGCTACCATTTTCCCTTTGTTATCCTATACTCCAATCAATTCAAGCTCAACCAAAATTTGAGTTGCTTACTTTTCTTATTCTACAAGCTTATTCATGAGAGATTAAAAAGATGACACCTAATATCAAGCCTCCTATGTTCTAATGAGAGATAAATTTAATGTATTAGGTACCTCTAGAGGGGTCATCAAATCTAGGTTATTGAATGCCTTATTACAGGTGTATAATACTAAGAAATCTAGTTTATTTTCATTTTCTTTAATAAGATTAAATAATTTTGTTATTAAATTCACATGTGGAGCTAATTAGACTATTAGAGAATGAATTGTATCTAAAATTGCATACAACCTAAGTGTTGCATTTTGTACAACTTGTTTTATTCCCAAGGGAATTGTATCATTTGCTACTACTCTCTGAGAATTTCCAACTCTTATTCCAGTTCTTATCTGACTAGCTTCATTCTTTCATCGATAGCTAGTACTACCTCAGTATGGGTCTCCATATAGGATTTGAGGTCCTCAATGTATGGGGACTGACCCTTATTCATGTTCTTCTTTTTTGAAAGGGAATAAAATTCTTCCATTTATTCTAAAATCAACCTTTTCTAATAACTATCCTCAATCTTTATTTTTTTTGCCCCTCTAGACCAAGGCTGTAGCTATATCAAAAAGTGAGCTTACAGTGGGAAGCTCAATAATCTTTACATTATTCCTTTTAGAGGCTAAATCTCCTAAATCTTTGGTCCATTTTGAAAGAGTGAGCTTTGAAAAATCTGATAAATGAGCTTTTATTTGTGCATGTTCCTCATGTTCATGTTATGGTTTAGAGGAGGGTTTGGGCATTGAGGCCCAAATTATTTTGGACCAGTCTATGTTTCTAAATTTTGGCATAGGTGTACAACATAGAATAGTTTTCTTTTAGAGTCCCTCTTATTTGTCACTACTATTATGGTTTGGACTGGTGTTGAAGAAGGTAGAGGTGAACCCAATTGGGTAGAAGTGGAAACTATCTAAGTGATGGGTTGGCTAATGGTTGGGGAAATAGAAGTAAATATTTCAATATTGGGAGGAGAGGTGGATGGGATGGATAGATCTATGGTTGAAGGGATGGATATCAAAATAATTAAAACTATGTAAGTGGAGACTGCAAGGAAGGTGGTTGAAGAAGTGGTTGGGTACATGAAAAGAAGATAAATAAAAAGTGATTTTAAAAGAATGAAAGTGGAAACAACTAGAATGTGTATGGTAGAAGTAACATGTAATGAAATAAGAGGTAAAAACCTAAGGGGGTAGTTAAAAGAGAACTCTTTCCAAATGAATTGTTGTTGAGAGGTGCCTTCACTTTCAGTGCTTGCAATCTCAAGACCTTGGCTTGCTATAGCTCTCCCTCATCCACCTCTTGGCTTAACTTACCCTCCACTAAAGGTTGTGACTTTTTGAGTGCTTCCATGGATGGGGTCTTTGTTCTCTCTCCCTTGGTTTCCTTTGAGAACATCATGTCATTTTTTAAACTTGTGGAGTAGTCACCTATTGGGGAAGAGGAGGGGTAGTCAT
Organism: Torreya grandis; assembly: GCA_037957365.1. Taxonomy (NCBI): domain Eukaryota; kingdom Viridiplantae; phylum Streptophyta; class Pinopsida; order Cupressales; family Taxaceae; genus Torreya; species Torreya grandis. The sequence goes on along the minus strand of JARHVA010006957.1, from coordinate 437,705 downwards.
GGTAGATAATAGGTGACATTTATTCTTCATCATAAGATTCCAAGAAAATGATTCCCATTTCTTACCTAATTATGATGTCATTTTCTTGTGTCAACTCCTCTACTAACTCTTGCTTAACTCTCCTTAGTTCAATAGTTGATGCTTGAACTGGAGGAGTATGTTTTTTTCCCTAAGCAAGAGAAATTATCTCAAATATCTCTTATTGTTGTTCATGTTCTTCATCAAGTGATGCTTCACCTGTCATCTATTATTTCTCTTATTATTGGTATTGAGACATGGATCAATGTTGGGGATCTTTTCCCTACTCTGCTAGCTATTGGTATGGCCTACCACTCTAGAAGATAGAGGATCTCCATCCTCCTAGTGGTGGGATCCTAAATTTTGCTTGGTTGTGTGGGGGAATGGTTGACTTGTATTACTCTCAATAAGTATTCACTCAAGCCCATTGTCCTTTCTCTTTATTTTACTTCTTCATCATCCCTAGCATTAATAAATAGTAATCCATAGTCAAATGGATCATGTTTATATGAGATGCCTAGAGTGTGGATCTTTTAATAGACTCTTTGATGGGGTCCCAATCCCTATGGGATAGAGTGAACAATGCTTATGCTTTCCTTGTATTTATATCTTCCCTAAAGTACCTCTTGATAGTATACAACATCCTTTCAATAGTGATATGGGATTCATGGAAGGTACCTTTGTTGTTTTTTGTTAGATCATCATCTATACCATTCCATATTTGGAAGGAAATTTAATGTTCGGCCACCTTGTCAAGAAACAACTTAGGAAGTTGAAGAGGGTCCATCGTATAACCAACAACCATGATGATGGTATAATCAAGGTAGAGCTGGTAGTCTCCCACATTGTCAAGTGTTTTGGTAATGTTGGGTGAAATCCTAGCAAGAAGTTGGCCATGAATGGCCATCCAAACTAGAGGGTAGAGGTCTTTTGCTATTCTAGTGATGTGTTTAACATATGTGTTTATGTGAACAAAAGAATAAAAATCACATATTCTATTCTTGATAAAATTAGAGTTAGGAATCCATACAACCCCATTATGCCTGTATATTTCCCCATGATGGCATCTATTAGGTATGACATCATATAAAAAAATTCCCCCTTAGGGCCTTTTATCTTTTTGAAAACTTTATTCCTATAGGCAAGCAATAATGAATTCCCCTAATGCATAGATGCACTTTGAAGTAATGAATAGGTCTATTAGGCATACCCATTCTAGATGTAGGAAGTGGAAACTTAGGCGGCTGAAGATTTGGTTCAATAATGCCATGCTTATATGAATGCCCATCTTGAATTAGGTGATAAGGATGGGATTCTTAATATGTTCTTTGATAGTGAACATATCACCTGGGAGAATCCACTTCCCTATTGCTCACTCCATATTATTTCCTTTCTTCCAAGTGATTATGATGTGTAATTAAAATATAATGTCTAGGATGGGGAGACTTAACTATCTCATGAAAGCCTCTCTAGAGATGCACATGACAACTATGTTATTATTGACATAGTGCAGATAACTACCATTTGTAATTATGCCTTTGAAGAACATGCCTTACATCAAGTCTATACATGGCATGAACTCTAACTTGGTGGCTGCATAGTGAAGATCCTATCACTTAAATGGGATCAAGTCCATTTTAATTTATTTCTCCTCAATTGAAATGTCTTCTTCTAATGTAAATGAATCAATGTTTTCTACAACCTCCCATAAAGCTAAATTATTGGGATAGAGGTCATTAAACATAATTATGACAAATTTTTAGTCTAAGTATTCAATAGAGTCCTTGATGGAAAACTTAGAGGGTGTTGAGCGTCCTTTGTATGACCTGGATAAATATTTCATGGATATTGGTATGGTTTAAGCTTTCTAAAATGATAGATACTAAACTAAATTATGCAAGTTGTAAGTCATTTTGTTCTTAGCTAGGACTTTTGAGATTAAAGAAGGCTAAGTTTACTAGAGCTATTTAAAATTGAATGAGATGAAGTTAGTTAGCGGCTCAATTTTATAGCTTTTTGCATTAATTCCATTTCATACACCATTAATCACTAACGTCTATGAGATTATCACCTTCATTTAATTTGAACTTTACCACCCCATATTAGTGTACATCCAACATAGGATGTTTTCACATTTGGGGTGCCACAGTGTTGCCTTTCCCTTTTTGACATTTATCTATATATGGTTTAGTTAGGGGATTCAAACTTTGCCTTAGGGCCAAAAATACCCCAAAAAGCTAAATGCTCTTTGGATAAATTTGTTCCAATAGAATTTGTCCAAAATCCATCAAAGAATAGTTACCAAAGACTAAGTATTCTTCAAAAATATTGTTGTTCGAGAGGAAGTTGTCACATAAAAAGCTCCCAAAGATAAATTTTTTGAATGAAATATCCCAAATAGAATTTTTTTGAATTAAATCTTCTGAATACCAAAGTTTTTGAATAAAAACCTTCTAAATTAAAGTTGTGGAACACAAAGTTGTCAAAAAAAAAGTTGTCGACCAAAACAAATGATTTCAAGAAAAGTACCCAAAAAAATTTCCCAAATTAAAGCTTTTGAAAAAAAAATTATTGAAGAGAAAATTTTCAACCGAAACAAATGATCCAAAAAAAATCACTGAAACCAAGTTCCCAAAGAGAAAGTTTCTGAAGACCAAAAGTATCCAAAAAACATCTTCTAAGTGAAAGAATCTAATTACCAAAGTTCTCAAATAAAAACCTTCCATATGAAACAATTTGAATAAGACAAAATCTTTTGAATACTTGCCATTCATAACAATTCTTCTCAAATTTCCATTAATAGATCAATGTGAACAAGTCCTTTCAAATGGAAAATACATATGAAAACACCAATCTTCTAGATAATAAGGGCCAATGAAAAACTACACACCTAAATGTTGACCATTTTTTTCCCAACAGGCCAAAAATTGGTCCCCTTCTTCCCCTGCTATTCTAGGCCAATTCATTTTTCGTTTTGCATGGATCTGGTGATTTCTATGGACTCTACAAGTCCATTTCTATGGGCTCTACAGGTTTTCTTTCAGCAATTGAAGAACCAGGCGAAGAGGGCAAGATTTTACAAAGCTTCTTCAGATTTTCATCTGAATAAATTCACAAGGAAGGTTGGCATCTTTGAACCATTGAACCATCGCTTCATTTCAAGCTTTGGTTCAATCGACAGTTCTTCAGCTTTGGTTTAATCAACTAAGTTCAGCACTTAGTTCATCAGAAAAGTTTAGCAAAAATTTCAAGCGGCTTCAGGTTCAGCATTTAGTTCAAGGACTTGGCTCGGTGCACAGCATTGAATCATTGAACCAGTTCAATCACTTGGTTCAATGCCTCTAGTTTAATGTGCAGGTTCAATGACATAAGCAAACAAGGAAGTTTCAAAGGCTTAGTTCAATGGGCTTGGCACGCCACTTTGAACCGTTGAAATGGTTCAAGCAAATGGTTCAATGGCTTGGTTCAAGGGTGTGCCCTACAGTCAGAGGGTAGTTCAAGATCCAAAAGCCCTTGCATAGGGTAGCCAAAGGGCCCAAAGAAAAAAAAATTGGGAAAAAGGCCCGATAAACTTTGCCAAGGACGGTGACGTCCCGAAAAGCATCAAATTTACACCAGGAAAGCCGAAGCGCGGAAAGCACAAAGTGGCAACTGCAAAAGACTTCAACATGCTATTTTAGGAGGATCAAAATGTGCCATGTGTCCCTTATAGGGCTCGATGGAAGCTGACAAGTGGCAAAATCCATGGGTTTCCCCTGTTGGCTTCAAAGAAGACTATGGTGGACCCGAATGAGTTGTTAGGAGCTATGCAGAGTGTGCCAAGTGTCAGCATATATGAAGAACCAGAAAAGGGCTCAAAAGTTTCTCTAAGGTAGCTAAAGGCTCTACAAAAGTGACCACGTGTCAACTTCCACTTGACTCTCAAAGGACCCTTTGAGGTAAGCATATGCTATCACATCCCATTATCAGCTCAGTGGAAGCTGCCACGTGTCAATGTCCATGTTTCAAAGTGTCTTCTAAGTGCCCAAGTAGTAGACTACGACACATGTCTTAGTGAAAGGGGCAAAGCAGGAAGCTGAAGGAGAGTCTAAGGGTGACGGGTGTGTAAATGTCAAATTTAAGCCAGTAAAAAAGTTGGTTTTTAAATGCCTGAGTGCCAACCATGGAAAGATCCCAAAGAATACAGCGACCTACTGAAAGATTACCCCTAAGGGCTAAAGAAGTAGAAAAGGACAAAGAGCCTAGAGAACAAAGAGCAGGCAGATGGTGTGGCTCATAAGTTGAAATCCTGACAGCAGAATGGCCATCACGCAGAAGTAGATAAAGCGATCCAAGTGATGCAAGAAGGTGTCAAGAAGTTATTTTAGTGGTTGACACAGTGCCTACCGTGCGGTCATCAAAGAGGCACAACAATGATCGATGTGACTGGTTTTCTTCAATATGCACTGCAGAGCAAGAAAATGGCATAGCTCATAAATTCAAATCCTAATAGTAGAATAGTCATCATGGAGAAGCAGACGAAGCAATCCAAGTGACGCAAGAAGGTGTCGATTCAAGAAGTTATTTCAGTGGTTGACACAGTGCCTACCATGGGTCACTTGTAAAAAGGGTGGCAGAAGGACCCTTTTCTTCCCCTATAAATTGGAAACTTGTCTTTGGAGAAATAATCTTCCACATTTGTAAGGCATAGCCCTAGAAAATTTTCACCTGAATCAATAAAATGCATTTTTGCCTCTATCCTGGCTAGATATATCTGTGTATGTCTGAGTGTTAGTTTGTGTTTAGTCATTGCTTCATGATGCTTCCACAAGTTCAACACCAACATACTTGGTGTCTATAAGGTGCCATTTATATAGCTGACAAGGAGATCTGTATTTGGAAGTGCAAAAATAGAAGAAATTACAATATAGTGTGCCTTTCACAGCACCTTTGGTGAATCTCTATTTTCTATATTTTCCATTAAAGCCTCCCTGCCAAGTTTCTTGCAGCCTGGTCCTTCTGCCAGTTTGAAGTGTATGTATGTGTTTGTCTAATTTTAAGTGTGAGTGTGAGAAGATCAGATCATTTTGGTGCATCACCTCCTTTAGTGTAGTTTGTTTTCCTACAATCTCTCTCCCAATTCATCTCCCCCATTATATATATATATATATATATATATATATATATATATATATATATATATATATATATATATATATATATATGTTAGCACTTACCGAAAAAAATTAGATGCATCAAAGGGAGCTAGCCCTTACCTAGAGACTCTCCCCTCCAGCTTCACCAGTCCCACAAGTGAGAGGGGAGTTTCCATTGTTGTGTGTGGAAGGTAGGAGTTCAACCTCCTTGCCCCAGGTATAATCCACTGCGTTAACAATTTTTGGCACACCTGATGGGACCTAGTTTTACAACTCAGTAAGGTTTCAAGATTGATGCTGGTCTTGTTATAACAAATCAACTATTTACAGCATCTAGTGACTCGAATGGTAAGAACCTCATTTCCTATTCAAAGACCAGTCTAACTTTCGATGCCTAAAGTCACCACACGATCTACTAATAAGGGTGTCCCTTTTGAATTCATTGAATTACCTCTCAAGTCAATAAAGTGACTAAGGTTCAAAGAGACTCATCCTTATTCAATGATTCATCTTCCCAGTCTGGCTATAGGTGCTTCCTTCATAGGAGAAGTACCCCGTTTGAATCCCCTTATAGTTATGACATTACCCTTTATGACCTTTCGTGGTCAGAGTCCCTTGAACCTCTAGCATTATGACCCAATTCCAAAAGTGGTCCTCAAAAGTGTGCCTCCCTTTAATGGAGAGGGGCCCATTATAGCTATTGAACACATTATAAATATTGCTAACCTCTATAATATTCATAATGTCATGGAGGAAAATATTGTAATCAGATTGCTGGCACTGTCTCTCAAGGGCAAAGCTCTTGACTAGTACGGGACTTTGCCTATAAATTCAATCCATTCTTGGAATGAATTGTGCACTCAATTGATGGACCATTTTGGAGAAAAGAGTGACCAACTCTCACTTGCTAAGCAGCTAACGACCATGAAGAGAGCCCCACACAAATATATGTAGGATTTCAACACACAGTTTCAGAAGACATGGGATAGAATCCCTGTTCTGGTAAAATTGACTGCTAGTTATGCTTTCCTGTATAATTTAAGAGCATTAAATAGTGATATTGTTATTATGATACAATCCATGGGAGGGCATGTGCTGCATGCTACCTATGATATAGCCATAGTAGCTGAAAATTGCTTAGTACATGTTGGGAAAATAGCCCCTAGACCCCATATGCCACTATTCCCAAAAATGCTACCTCCAATTCAAGCCGTTGCTCCCATATTAGCTCCTCTACCTAGCATAGATAAACCAACTGCTGCTCCATCCAATGAGCTTCATGAAGTTAAGAGTCTATTGCAGAATATGTCAAACAAACTTGTAGCTCTTAAAAGGTAGCAAGCTCAAAGCCATAGACCAAACCAAGGATACCAGTAGTACGATCAAGCTCCAAGACCCCCTTTCCAAAAATACAATCAAGGATAGGGTTAGCTTGCTCAGACTAGACCTTTCCAAGGCTACAACCCAAGCCCCCTTCATCATCTAAGGTCATGGTGCCCATTTAGAACAATCTGGTGCAGGAATAGCCAAGTTGTTCAACCATGGGATATGGTTGGGAGCAAGCCATTTATACAAATGAGATGATGGGTTGTTACCCAAATGTGCTAGACAATCAGGCAGCTACTCATTCCTAGGTCTTCAAGGCTCCAATGCAACCCAACACAAGAAACAGTCAGAGTTAGCCTGAATCTACTCTTATGAACCACTTAGAAGGTGAGTTCTATGTGATCAATTATGTGGGTGTTGTAGATAATCAAGCTGACTATATTTTAGCCAACACAAGATCCAAAGGGAGAGATATGGAAGAAACTCAAGCAGCTGTTCAAATGTCCACACCATCTCTTCCACCATAGGTGAACTAGAAATTCCCAAATTTTATGCCACCAGTCATACATTCACCTCCCCGGTCTATGCCTCAGAAGGCTGTAAGTGACCCCAAATAAAATATGGAAGGGAGCAATCCGCAAATCAACATGGTAGACTAGGTGAAGAAGCTACACAAATATTTCCTTGTGGGATCCATTATTGATATTGGGTGTGTCAGATGAAGGAGATGTTAGAAGCTTTCCCTTTGATCCAGGAGGGAATCAAAAATACCTAGTTAGTTGTATATAGTAGGTTGCTTTCAGTTTTATTTCCCTATTTTCCCTAAGTGATGTTTACAAAAGTAGTTTTCTTAGCTTTGTGTGTGTTTTTCTTTTCCTTTTGAGGTGAATCTACGTGATTGGTTCTAGATTTATTAGAGCTACTGTTGGTCTTCAAGATACAATCTGACCTTGTGCCTAATGTATTTTTAAGGCAACTAGCTTCTAAGAATAGCAGGCATGCTTCCCTTAGGAGTCACCAATTTGTTGACCATTTTTTGCCCAACAGGCCAAAAATTGGTCCCCTTCTTCCCCTGCTATTCTAGGCCAATTCATTTTTCATTTTGCATGGATCTGGTGATTTTTACGGACTCTACAGGTCCATTTCTATGGACTCTATAGGTTTTCTTTTGGTAGTTGAAGAACCAGGTGAAGAAGGCAAGATTTTACAAAGCTTCTTCAGATTTTTGTCTGAAGAAATTCACAAGGAAGGTTGGTATCTTTGAACCATTAAACCATCACTTCATTTCAAGCTTTGGTTCAATCAACAGTTCTTTAGATTTGGTTTAATCAGCTAAGTTCAACACTTAGTTCATCAAAAAAAATTAGCACAAAGTTCAAGCAGCTTCAGGTTCAGTGTTTAGTTCAAGGACTTGGCTTAGCACACAGCATTAAACCATTGAACCAGTTCAATCACTTGGTTTAATGGCTCCATTTTAGTCTACAGGTTCAATGGTAGAAGTGAACAAGGAAGGTTCAAAGGCTTAGTTCAATGGGCTCGGTGTGCTGCTTTGAACCATTGAATTGGTTCAAGTGAATGGTTCAATGGCTTGGTTCAAGGGTGTGCCCTACAACCAGAGGGCGATTCAAGATCCAAAGCCCTTGTGGAGGGTAGCCAAAAGGTCCAAAGTAGAAAAGCTATAGGAAAAAGGCCCAATGAACTTTGCCAAGGACGGTGACGTCTTGAAAAGCATCAAATTTACACCAGGGAAGCCAAAGCGTGAAAAGCACCAAGTGGAAACTATGGAAGACTTCAACATGTTGTTTTAAGAGTAACAAAATGTGCCACATGTCCCCTGTAAGGTTTGGTGGAAGCTAATAGGTGGCAACATCTATGGGTTTCCCCTGTTAGCTTCAAAGAAGACTATGGTGGACCCGAATGAGTTGTTAACAGCTATGCAGAGCGTGCCAAGTGTCAGCATCTATGAAGAGCCAAAAAAGGGCCTAAAAGTTTCTCTAAGGTAGCTAAAGGCTCTATAGAAGCAACTACATGTTGACTTCTGCTTGACTCTTGAAGGACCCTCTGAGGTATGTGGATTCTACCACATCCCATTATCAACTCTATGGAAGCCACCACATGTAAACATCCACATTTCAAAGTTACTTCTAAGTGTCCAAGCAACGGACTACGACACTTGTCAAGGGAAAATACACTTTTAGTGAAAGGGGCAAAGCAAGAAGCTGAAGGAGAGTCCAAGGGTGATGGATGCATGAACGTCAAATTTAATCCAGTAAAAAATAGTTGTTGGTTTTTAAATGCCCGAGCGCCAACCATGGAAAGATCCCAAAGAATGTAGTGACCCGCCAGAAGATCATCCCTAAGGGTTGAAGAAGCAGAAAAGGACAAAGAGCCTAGATAACAAAGAGTAGGTAGATGGTGTGGCTCATAAATTCAAATCCTAACATCAGAATGGCCATCACACAGAAGTAGATAAAGCAATCCAAGTGATGCAAGAAGGTGTCAAGAAGTTATTTTAGTGGTTGACATAGTGCCTACCATGTGGTCATCAAAGAGGCACAACAGTGATTGACGTGATTGGTTTTCTTCAATATGCACTATAGAGTAGGAAAATGACACAGCTCATAAATTCAAATCTTGACAGTAAAATGGCCATCATGTAGAATTAGATGAAGCAATCCAAGTGACGTAGGAAGGTGTCGATTCAAGAAGTTATTTCAGTGGTTGACACAGTGCCTACCATGGGTCACTTGTAAAAAGGGTGCCAAAAGGCCCCTTTTCTTCCCCTATAAATTAGATACTTGTCTTTGGAGAAATCATCTTCCACATTTGTAAGGCGTAGCCCTAGAAAATTTTCACCTGAATCAATAAAATGCATTTTTGCCTCTATCCTGGCTAGATATCTCTGTGTATGTCTGAGTGTTAGTTTGTGTTTAGTCATTGCTTCATGATGCTTCCACAAGTTCAACACCAACATACTTGGTGTCTATAAGGTGCCATTTATACAGCTGACAAGGAGATCTGTATTTGGAAGTGCAAAAATAGAAGAAATTACAATATAGTGTGCCTTTCATAGCACCTTTGGTGAATCTCTATTTTCTGTATTTTCCATTAAAGCCTCCCTGCCGAGTCTCTTGTAGCCTGGTCCTTCTACCAGTTTGAAGTGTATGTATGTGTTTGTTTGATTTTAAGTGTGAGTGTGAGAAGGTTAGATCATTTTGTTGCATCACCTCCTTTAGAGTAGTTTGTTTTCCTGAAATCTCTCTCCCTTTTCATCCCCCCATTATATATATATATATATATATATATATATATATATGTATGTATGTATGTATGTATGTATGTATGTATGTATGTATGTATGTATGTATGTATGTATGTATGTATGTATGTATGTATGTATGTATGTGTGTGTATATATATATATATATATGTATGTATATATATATGTATGTATATATATATGTGTATATATATATATATATATATATATATATATATATGTATGTATGTATGTATGTATATATATATATATATGTATGTATGTATGTATGTATGTATGTATACACACACACACACACACACATATATATGTTAGCACCTACTGAAATAGATCAAATGCATCAAAGGGAGCTAGCCCTTACCTAGAGACTCTCCCCTCCAGCTTCGTCGGTCCCACAGGCAAGAGGGGAGTTTCCATTGTTGCGTGTGGAAGGTAGGAGTTCAACCTCCTTGCCCCAAGTGCAATCCACTACATCAACACTAAATAAAATAATTAATCTAAAACAAACAAAAATAATTGGGGTTCCCCACTTTTTAAAGGAAAAATACAAGGTGGGGTGTGTTGAATATAACAAATAGAGACTCACAAAGGTGATTACTCCTAAATTTTCAAGAACCTAGAATCCATGGCTTTGCAATCCCAATATCAACCATGAACCTTACTAAAATAAATGATTAAATTAGAAACAAAAATAAGCTCTTAATAATTTCATGCAACATACTAACTTCGCTTATATCCTGGATCATTGTGTGGGAAAGTTATTTTCTTTATATCTTATATAAGGGTTTTAGGCAAAGATATGGGGAGAGGAGTTTTCATTCTGATTGGGCATTTGGTGTATAAACATTTGGGGCTCAAACATTGCTCTACTCCCATCTAGGCATCCATAGCCCACACAAAGATACCTTTGCTCACCTCTTCTCTCTTTCTTCATTCTTTTCATGATGCATGATACATTGATCTTATTTCATAATGTAGGCTTTTAATTCTCTTTGATTTTATTTTTGAATTTTAGATTATACATTTTATTTTTGAACTTTTTTCTTACTTTATAAATGAAAAATGGAATATGGTGATCACTATAACATGGTCTTAGTAAAGTTTTATTTTAATCAAAATGTCCATGTCAACTTTTACCCATGTCAATGGTTATTACCTTAAACAAGTATTAGAATTTTTTGTGCATTTGACCGAAAGGGATAAAGAGAGTTTTCTAAATTTACATAGAACAATGGAAGCAACTTTCATGTAATTGATGGAATCATTAGCTTTGGGACATGGTCATGGATAACTCTCTCATTACTTACTTGGATTAGGAATTTTGAACTATAATATACAACACATTTGATTTGATTTAGATTAAAAACAAATCAAACTATCATTTGATTATACTAGGATATATCAACTCAGACTACCATTTAATCAAAGAAAAACTACTATAGAAAGTAGGAAAACTACCAAAAGAAAAAAAAACTAATCTAGAAAACATGAACTATTCCAATAAAAGAAAATGATTGAAAGTAATGAAGATAAATAATGAAGAAAATCTAACCTACTCTTACCTCTACCAAACCATTTTTCATTACTCAAAGACATCTCTAGATGGGGAAACCATGAAGCAATGACTAAAAAACTACCCATTAACTAAAAATGTTAAATCATTTCCTTGAAGATATTTTAAATAGAATGAATTATTACCCAAGATCTCAGATATCTTATACGGTCTTATAATAGTGGGGTAAACTTGTCATGCATTCTTTTTTTCTCATGAGCTTTGTCCCATAGTAGCACCAAGTTAGAGATCCTGAATGCTTTGAATTTTGATCTCTTGTTAAACCATATCTTAATGTTTGCTAAAGTTTTGTAATGCTTCATTCTTAGAGTCTTCTATTTTGATGATATTAAGCAATATGGACTCTATTTTATTGTTGAGATCCATTTGTTCTTGCATAAAATGATATGTTGAAAGTTTTAGCATGATTGAAAACACTAGCTATTTCCCATAATCTAGTAGATATGGTGAGGCTTTAATGTTATATTTATACCTAGTTAGGTCTTCCTAGAGTGCATATTTCAGTAAGAAATGCCACTCTTGGGTTTATTTATGGTTGACTTCTTGATAGCATCTATGAGGTTCTTGTTGGTTGACTCATCCAATTTGTTCCCATATAGGTAGTGATTAGAGGATGATCTGATTATAATCTGATTATCACTGACCCATTCAATAAACTTAGTTAATTGAAATTCTAGCTCATTTTCATAAATAAAAGAGATAGGCATGCCAAACCTGGTTGTGATATGCTCTACAATAAAATTGATCACATCTTGGGCTCTTGAGTTCTTTAATAAAACTAATCACATCTTAAGCACTTGTTTGAAATAATTTGCAACACTTAGTCAAAATCCTAAAACATTTCCTCCAAATGAGATATTAGCACTTATCTCAAATGAAATGTCTAAAAGAAATGAACTTAGACAAATAAAATATTGAGATATTTTCAAGTAAGGATAGCAAAATAACATTTTTGCACTTAGATTATTTTTGCCTCTAGACTCTCTTAGACTTGTGCTTGACCTGCTACTAAAACTTTGAAGGATCGAACACAATGAAAACATATTTGGATACCTACTCCATACTAGATCTCCAGGTCATGGCATTGTATCTAGGAAAATTTTATATGTGGGCCAAATCTGGTCAATTTTTTTGGTGAGTCAACTAGGAAGCATGCCTGGTATGCTTGATAACCTTGATACATGTATGACTTATAGACTTTTAGAACAATAGAAAATTGAACCTTGACTGCAAGAAACCTCTTGACAAAAATAACACTGAGTAGAGAAAGAAAGGGTAAATACAAATATGAAAACTAACCTAAACAAAGCAAGGAAAACAATCAAACAAATGTGTTAGGACATCACTTGGAGGAAAAAAAACAAGATCTAATCTAATATATACAAGGAACCTAACTAACCATGACAAATTAGGATCCACCTGAATCAAAAGGGAAATTCATATACTCACCTAGTCTAGGAAATGGTATAAGTTCTAAAGCAAGATTTTTACTGAATATGACCTTTAATGGGGCACTCTTTCTACCTACCAACTCATTTAACATCTTCTAGAGTGAGTCATCAACAAATGACTATTCACCAACAAAGGCAAATTATTCTTGTTATTTAGGATCCTTCTCATACTACTTATCATCTACAATCCCTACAAATGACATTTTATCAAAGCATTATCCTTGAGGCCTTTTGACACATTGAGTAACCTTTTTTTATTCATCATTACCTACAAGATCATCAAATTATAATTGTAAAACTTACGCATGATGCTGCCAACCTTATGAGAGTGGTCCAAGATCAGGGTAAGGTGTTGAATCATCTCCAAGAAGAACACCCTCCACCTTGGTTTAAATACATTCCCCTAGGACTACAACCTTTTGGTAAATGACTTTAAACTACTTTCCTTCATCTTTGATAGTACATTATATCTCATGCATAGTTGCATAATAATATTCCATATGTTTCTCTTTATTTAGGAAGGTTGAGTTGATTTTTTATTCACCAAAAGGAGTCCCTATGGTGATTTTTTCCTCATAGTCACTCATGACATCTTCTTGATCAACCATGAATTGAGACCTTTCCTCTTCACTTTATTCCCTCAAGATAGGCTCTTTTTCAATAAATGTCAAGGTGGAAGGTTGATGGATAGGCTCATGGGTTTGAGGTGGGAACCTTTTTACAACTTGAAACCTCTTTCTCATCTTCATGAACCTAATTCATCTTGGTCATAAATTCTTCATTCACCTCATAAAGGAAAGGTTTTTGATCTAAGAGCGGCATGGTTGACTCTTGGAAATACTCAAGGAGATGAGATAGATCTAATGGTTGGACCATAGATACTTGATTTTTCTCTTGAGACTAATCAACTTCAACAACTATCACCTCCTTTCTCTATTGCGTTGTTTCCTGATTTCATTTCCATAAAGGAAAGAATTTGGGCCTTTGAGGAAGGATAGGTGAAACATAAACCTCTGGTATGGAATGTATTGTAGCTTGAGGCATGATTAGGGAGGTTTCTATTTCCTCAACTACATCTTGACTTTCCTAGTAAAGGAGAGGCTCTTTCTCTAGGATTGGCACAGTAGACCCCTGAAAGCACTCAATCAGCTGAGAAAGGTCCATAAAGGTAACCATAACACTTGATTTTACTCATAAACTTGCTCTTCTTGGATTGCATTCACCTCCTTCCTTTTCTACACTACTTCCTAAATTACTTTCCATGAAGGAAAGGACTTGGGTTACTAGGGAGAGGGAAGTGGAGGCTAAATGATCTCTTGTTTGGCTTCAAAAATAACCACTTCCTCCATATACAAACTACTCTAGATGGATTTACAAGATGGAAATGAATTAGATTCTTGAGGAGGGAAGGGTGTGGATTAAGCAGCTTTAGATTTTCTTGATTGCATGACCTAAATCTAAGATGGAAATTTGGGCTCATGGTTTTCCTACATAGTGTACATTGAGGCCTAAGGAGTGAAAGGAGGTATTTATAATCAAGGTGATGTTGCCTTTGAAGAAGCCAATGTTTGGTATAAATTTTTATCTACATCTTCAATATGCCTAGTAAGGGAGGATTCAAAATTAAACCCTGACTGCTCATGATGGTTGGCTTCTTCAACACAAACCTACCTTTCCTCTTGGAATCTCCCTTAGAAATATTTCCATGAGGGGAAGGTTGACGAAAGTTGGGAGGAACTATGGTGACCTTGAAACTAATGTGGTGAGGGATTATGAATGGTGATGGGAAGCTTAATATAAGGTTGACATGGAGTGAATGAGGGAAGGTAGGGTGGGTTGATGTGATGTTTGATGCTTTTTATGGGCTCCCAACTTCTCCTCAATCTTGGAAATGAGTCCATCTATGTCAAGCATGTCACTACTATTTCTAGAATAGCCTCTCTTAATGAATGACATCCACTCTTCCTTTTCCTATTTCACTAATTTTGTAACCCCTCTAATGACATGTTTTATAACTTCCTACCCATACCCCTTCAACGTATTTATGTTTATCATATTTTTTTCTTGGTTTAAGATCTTTTTTAAGGATATATATAGAGTGGCTTGGGGTATGAGTAGACTACTCAAGAATGTCATGCAGCTATCGTGACTGATTAAGAGGGTAACCAAGATGTAGAGGGGGTAGATGAGACTCATAAAAGGCTTGATGATCTTGGTAATATGGGGACTCATCACAGGTCTAGTCTAACTACTTGTAGGAAGGATCAGGGCAATACTCTACATGTATGACCAATATAGGTCCTCATACTTCTTGTGAGGGTTATAAATGGATACATATGGATGATTTTAAACTTACTGATGAGGAGAGGAAAGATATAAATCTTCTTTATAGGCTGTCATAGCCTAGAAGACATGAAGATAGCTAAAATCATGAACAAGAATATGCCTTTTACCCTAAGATAAGGATCAAGGAATACTTGAAAATGATTTTGAAGATGAACATGATGTAGACTTGTTTTAATGTGTCCCATAGGGTGTGCTATAGCTATTAAGGTTTGGATTGCACCCTAGCTAAAATCAAAAGTGTTCAGGTTTTGCTTCTAAATATGGTCCAACATGGGACTAACCCCAGGCTTTGGGTATCTTATAATGGGGTTACACCTATAGGATTTTTAATGAGAATAGCTCTTGTAATGCATCATTTTAGCTTGTTCCCAATAATAAAACCTATTAATGACAAGGGAAAAGGGATATAAAGATAACATGAAAAAGAAACCTAAGCAAAAGATGGTAATGCACCTAAATGATGCTTGATCTACTCTATTTGACTCATAAAACTAGTGAAACAAGTAAAAGACTATATATAGGATTCTAGATATCCATCATACATTAGTATTTCATGTAGAGATCCACTAGATGATCAAAATTGAGGGAGGTGGTGTAGAGGTTTAATTTAAGACACTAACCAACTGACATATCCACATGCAGGTTTTAATCAATAGATATTTGTACACTAAGAATAAATTGTATAATAAAATCAACTAGTAACTAAGTGAGATCAGGACTTGATAAGGGAGAGATTTTATACCACATATGCAAATCAAATTGACATGTACACACTATACCAGAACAATGAAATTTGAAAATAGTCTTGTATTCATCTCAAGAGGTTACAATCTCCATCTTGGTAGAGTTTAGTCATGCCCAAGAGAGGGATCAAAAGAATCTAGTTTTTGGCTTAAAAGCCTCTATATATAGCACACACACACACACACACACACACACAGAGAGAGAGAGAGAGAGAGAGAGAGAGAGAGAGAGAGAGAGAGAGAGAGAGAGAGAGAGAGAGAGAGAGAGAGAGAGAGAGATGAGAAAAATGTGTAGGAGACTGGATAAGGGGTCATGATGGCTAATAATTCTAATGCAAGCAATCAATAATGGCTTCATAATCTTCCTTGAGCTCCTCTGTATTAATGCCTTTTACTATAAGGATAAAATATTTTCATACATGGACCTAACAAAACATTGACTAAGTCTACTTTGGGTGGTTCTTTGTTGAGATTATAACTTGGGACGCTCCTCCATTAATTTCATATAACTTCTTCTAATATGAAATGTGAAGTTGTGGCCTACTATAGATTGAAAACCAATTTTAAATTAGTAGTTTTCCTATAGTTTTTATATCAATGATGCTTTGCCTTATGTCTGGTCTTATTTTGTAAATAATCCACCTAATTTTTATCTATATTAGGTTAAAAGACATGTTTTACATTCATGGAGCATCACTAGAAATGTTTATTCCTACTGTCCCCACTATGGCTCAACCTATTTCCATCCCAGATTGCATTTTTGGATTGGTTCCTTCATATTTACCTTGTCTAGGTTGAAAAATGCCCTATCAAATTTCATCAAAAGCCTTGGACTTCCCCTTCATTCATTGGTTGTCAGTATTTGATGTAGCCTATTGACATTGTGACTCCTCTTACACTATCTGATATTATTGGTATAAAATAATGTAAGACCTAGATCTTTTCTTGACTTTTGAACTCTATTTAAGCTAGTACCACTTGGTAGCCATGCATTGATCCTCAAAATCCTACTGTCAACCTATCTACTTATACATTTTTACCACATGGTGGTCTCATGTTTATTTTGAGCTCTTTGACTTTTCTAACCTTGCTTTCATTGTCGATATACCTTTGTATGATCAAACATGCTATGTTATATTTACTTAGACCCATAGACCTATCTTTACCTGCTCAGCATTGGATTTGATTCGATCACCCAAGATTTGGACACTTGTCAACATTGTGTTTAGTCGAGGACCCCTTTGATGATTTTTTAAATAAAAATAACTATTTCATAAGGCCCAAATTTGACATCTATGTGCCTGTATTTGATGTTTGCATGAACATAATTGATGTTTGTACACCCATCACCACATATTTGAATTTCAACAGTTACTTGACATGGCCTAAATTTGACACTTACACACTCATCAATTGACATTTTTGGGTATTTCAATGACGTCTACACGATCATAAATCTTTGAACCTATAATGGATAACTATGAGGCTTGAACTTTGACACTTGCATGAACATCACTCTACTCTCCATGCATTTTCCACACAATAAATAATTCTTTCAAACTTTGTGTTTCAGCCTTTTGCTTTAGATATTTTCCTTGAGATTTTGTTCAAGACACTTTTCCCAAAAGAATTATGTTTTGTGACCTTTTTGTTCTGGACAAAATTATTGAAACAATTCATACTTAGATTTTCCCTTAGACAAAATATCTAAAAGAAATTGGGTTATCGATATTTATTCTGAGAGCCTTTGCTGTAGATATTTTGTTCATAAAAAAATGTCTTCAAAAATATTGCCTCAGACATTTTGTCTAAAAGAATTTACTTTCAAGAATTATGCTTAGCCTTTTGATGTGGAAAATTTTCCCTAAATAATTAAGTCTTTGGTAAAATTGTTGCATAAATTTTGCCTGAAAGAGACATGTCTACAAGATTTACATTTGGAACATTTGTTATGGACAAAATGTCCAAAATAAATATGTGTCTTTGGGAATTTTGCCTTAGACAAAATGTTTGAATCAATTCCCAACACTTAGTCAAAAACATGAAACAATTACTTTAAAGTAAATATTAGAATTTAGCCCAAATGAATGGTTTGAAAGAATTGAACTTAGCCAAATAAAAGCCTGATATATTTTTTAAGGACTTAGCAAAATAAAGGGTTTTCACTTAGCTATTTTTGGCCTATAGACTCTCCTAGACTTGTGCTTGAATTGTTACTAAAAATTTGAAGGCTCGAATACCATGAAAACCTTTTTGGATACCTACTCCATACTTGATCTCTAGGACATGGCATTGTACCTAGGCAAGTTTTTTATGTGGCCAAATCTAGCTCACATTTCTAGTGACTCAATTGGGAAGCATTCATGCTATGCTTGAGAACCGAGATACTTTCATGACTTCTAGAATTTTGTAAAAATGGAAAATTTAACCTTGAATCCAAGTAACCTCTTGACAAAAATGACATTGAGTAGAGAAAGAAAGGGAGAACACAAATAGGAAAACTAACCTAAATAAAGAAAGGACAATAAATAAACAAGTGTGCTAGGACAACACTTGGAGGAAAACAACAATATTTATTGTAATATGTATAAGTAACCTAACTAACCATGACAAAACATGATCCACTTGGATCAAATGGGAAATTTATATACTCACCCAGTCTAGGAGATGGTATAAGTTCCAGAGTAGGATGTTTACTAAACATGACCTTTAATGGGGCACTCTTTCTATCTACCCACTCCTTTAACATCTTTTGGAGTGAGTCATCAACAACAAACTAGTCACCAACAAAGGCAAATTGGTCTTGATCTTTAGGATCCTTCTCATACTACTTATCAACTACAATCCCTATAAATGACACTTTATCCACGCATTGTCCTTGAGGCCTTTTGGCACCTTGAGTGACCTTGTTTTCCTCATCATAATCTATAAAATCATCAATTCTTCTTGGAAAAGTTCCACTTGTTTCTACCAATATTCTGAGAGTGGTCCAAGATCAGGCTAAGGTGTTGAATCATCTCTAAGAAAAATAGCCTCCACCTTTATTTCAAGACATTCCCCTAGGACTGCAACCTTTTGAGGAATGACTTGAAACTAATCTCCTTCATTTTTTATAGTACATTATATCTCATGCATGACTATAGAAGAATCTTCCATATGTTTCTCCTTATTTAGGAAGGTGTAGTTGATCCTTTGTTCATCAAGAGGAGTCCCTATGGTGATTTCTTCCTCATAATCACTCATGATGTCTTATTGATCAACCATGACTTGAGACCTTTCCTCTTTACTTTCTTCCCTCAAGATAGGCTCTTTTTCAAGAAAGGGCAAGGCGAAAGGTTGATGTATAGGCTCATGGGTTTGAGGTGAAGGATGAGATGTGATGGGCTTGGGAATGGAGGGAACCTTTTTTCAACTTGAAACCTCTTTATCATCATCATGAACCTCATTAATATTGGACACAACTTCTTCATTCAACTCATAAAGGAGAGTTTCTTGCTCTAAGAGTGGCATGGTTAACTCTTGGAAATACTCAAGGAGATGAGATAGATCTAATGATTAGCCCATAGATACCTGATTTTGCCCTTGAGACTAATCAACTTAAACAACCATTACCTCCTCTCTCTCTTTGTCACTATTTATTTAATTATTTTCCATGAAGGAAAGAATTTGGGCCTTTTAGGGGAGAGGTGAAAATTGAACCTCTCATATTAAATGTATTGTATCTTGAGGCATGATTGGGGAAGTTTATATTTCCTCAACTACGTCTTACTGACTTGCCTCATAAAGGAGAGGCTATTTGTCTCAGATAGGCACAGTAGACCCATGAAATTATTTTCAGCTAAGAAAGCTCCATAAAAGTAACCATAGGAACTTGATTTTCCTCATGAATATGCTATTCTTGGATGACATTCACCTCCTCCCTTTCCTACACTACTTCTTGAATTCCTTTTTATGAAGGAAAGGACTTGGGTTCCTAGGGAGAGGGAAGTGGAGGCTAAATGGTCTCTTGTTTGGATTAAAAAATCACCACTTCCTCCTTCTACACACTTCTTTAGATGGATTTATAAGATGGAAATGACTTAGATTCTTGAGGAGGGATGGTGGGGATTGAGTAGCTTTAGATTTTCTTGACTACATGACTTGAATTTCAGATGGAAATTTGGGCTTATGGTTTTCCTGCATAGTGTATATTAATGCCTGAGGAGAGAAAGGAGGTATGTATAGTCAAGGTCATGTTGCCTTTGTAAACACTAATGTCTAGTATAAATGTTTATCTATAGATTCAATCTACCTAGCAAGGGAGGCTTCAAAATTAGACCTTGACTACTCATGATGGCTAACATCTTCAACACAAACCTACCTTTCCTCCTCGACTCTCCCTTGAATTTATTTCCATGAGGGGAAGGTTGAAAAAAGATGGACAGAACTATGGTGACATTTAAACTCATGTGGTGAGGGCTTATTAGTGGTGATGGGAAACATAGAATGAGGTTGACATGGAGTGAATGAGGGAAGGTACGGTGGGTGATGGGATGTTTGATGTTTTCAAGGGTTTCAAACTTATCCTCAATCTTGGAGATGAGTCCATTTATATCTAGCATGTCACTATTATTTCTATAATAAACTCTCCTAATGAAAGACATCCACTCCTCCTGGGCTTGCTACAATGAAGTCCTAACCCCTCTAATGACATGTTTTGGAACTTCCTACCCATACCCCTTAAATCTATTGATGTTTATCATATTCTTTTCTTACTCTAATAG
Source organism: Torreya grandis (assembly GCA_037957365.1). Lineage (NCBI taxonomy): Eukaryota > Viridiplantae > Streptophyta > Pinopsida > Cupressales > Taxaceae > Torreya > Torreya grandis. The sequence goes on along the minus strand of JARHVA010006957.1, from coordinate 417,070 downwards.
ATCTTTTTTAAGGCTATATATAGAGTCAATTGGGATATGAGTACGTTATTCAGGAATGTCATGCAGCTACTATGACTAATTAAGAGGGTAACTAGGCTAAAAATGTGATAGATGAGACTCATAATAGGATTGATGATCTTAGTAATAAGGGGGGTCATCATAGGGCTAGACTATCTACTCATAAGGAGAATCAAGGCAATACTCATGTATGTATGATTGATATAGGTCCTCATACTATTGGTGAGGGTTATAACAGGATGCATATGGATCATTTTGAAGCTACTAATAAGGAGAGCAAAGATATAACTCTTATTTATAGGATATCATATCCTAGAAAACATTGAATATAAATAAAATCATGAACAAAAATATGCCTTTTACCTTGAGATAAGGAACAAAGAATACTTGAAATTGCTTCTAAAGATGAATGCGTTGCATAGTTACTTTAATGTGTCCCACCAGGCATGCCAGAACTATTAAGGGCTATATTTTACCCTAGATAAAAGTAGAAACATTTAGGTTCTACTTCCAAATCTATTCCAAGATTGGACTAACCCCAAGATGTGGGTATCCTATAATGGGCTTAGATGTCTATGATTTTTAATGAGGCTAGTTCCTCTGATGCATCATTTTAGATCATTCCCACTACTAAAATATACTAAAAACCAAGGAAAAGTGATATAAAGATAACATGAAAAGGAAACCTAAGATAAAGATGGTAATGCACTTAAATAATGGTTGATATACTCTATTTGACTCTTAAAACACTAGTAAAACAAGTAAAGACTAGATCTAGGATTCTATATATCCATCATAAATCAGTATTTCATGGAGAGGTCCACCAAATGATCAAAAATGAGGGAAGTGATGGAGATGAGGGTTTATTTCATATCTATGTGTGTGCCTTAGTCCTCTTGGGACACTCTTTATTATGAATTATCAACTAAGGATGATCATTACTATATATATATATATATATATATATATATATATATATATATATATATATATATATATCGTACTATTGGATGTACTACTTGACATTAATTACAGTAATGTGTTATGCTGATGTATATTCTCCTTTGGATGCCTCACTTGTAAATAGTTATAGTAGTTGTTTTATACAAATGAATTCATGGATAGACATGATAATACATTATACAACTTTTAATCTGAATGATTTGGACTAAAATAGGATTTGATACTAGATGAATAAGACTAAAGAACTATCAAAAACTAGATCTTAAGGTTCATTTTTAGATTGGATAGGAGTGCCAAAAGTGGAACACCATATTTTCCAACATTGTAGTTATTTTTTGACACTATTGTCTAGGTGGTCTAAGATTTGTGGGTTTTATTAGGCAAGCATGTGTTACCCTATCAGTGAAATATCAAAGCTTAGAAGCCTGTGGAACTTGTTGTGCATCTATTTTAAATATTCAAAGCCCTAGGAGCTCTTTGTGCTTGAACTTGTATGAAAAATTGGAAAATATAGATAAGGGTTTAGTGTGTAAAGGATGCACTATATTTACTTCACACCTCGGGTGTGGGGACAATACCTACATACCAATACTCTTAGGAGGGATCAAGCTAATGTAGTTCTCCCATTGAAGTGCTTGGTGTAATTATGTATGATAAATGCAACTAGATGAAAAAATGGATATAATTCATATGGATAGGGACTGATGCAAAGGTTTTAATAAGATTGAAACAATCTTGGAAGGCTATATATAGAGAATAGGGAAGAGTGCTTGAGTTTACTTGCTTGTATTATTGCTTTTATCTTGTAAATAAGTACCAACCCTTCTAAGTGGACTTTGAATGGAATTTTATAATTAAAATAATGATCATGGGTTAAATTAATTCACATTAAGCTGACAAGGAAAAGGATAAAGATCTAAAATAATCTAATCATTAGGACTAATTTTGCACTTGGACAATAGCACCAGAATCAGGACAACCTAGGTTTCAGTGCTCCTGTCCAAGTTGGGTGTTATTATTTAGAGGGAATGAGATCTAGGGGGATGGATTTGGACCTAAAAGAGCTACTAGGGTCTATAAGGGTTAAGTCTGGAAGGTTATGGATGACTGGAAATTAATGAAAGAATAGCCTAGAAGGGTTGTGTAAGTAAGTGGGTTGACCTATGGATTAGGTGTCATTAGCCATGTTTAAGTCATCCAATTTCACATTTTAAATGACTACATTTTCCCCACCTTTATTCTAGTGATGAATCAAATCAAAATACTAGAATAAAGGAAAGTAAAAATCATACCTAAAATTACCTGTAAGGGAGAAGCTCATGAAGTTGTGTGGTTCTAGATGTGCATAGAAAGAGGATGCTGTGAAGTGTGAATATACAATGAAAACATAAAATTAGATCATTTTTTACTAGATACATTGTATCTAAAATAATAATGTACAAAATCTGAGTAAGAGGAAGATTAAGGAATGAATACACCTCACCATATATCTAAACCAATATAAAACCTATTGTGATGTTGGATTGTGATGGATAATGTTGGGTATGTGTTGAATCAATATTAATATCACGAATAGAGCTGAGTGCTTAATTCCTCAAAAAGTGGTCTGATAATGTAAAGGTGGGCCATTTGGCTCCATCATCACCAACTAAGTTAAGCTAGATGATCATGTGGTGTTAATCTATGTTTGGACTATGTGTATAATCCTTATGAATGGGTGGCTCAAGAATACAAAGGCTAGCCCTTTGGCTCCATCATTACCCCATGAATTAAAGCTATGAAGTGATACTAATATAGAATATTTTTCATATGAGATGGCTCATGGATCTCATGGATGTTCTGGAAATCTAACAATGTGGCATGGAGAGACTAAATGTATGTTAGAAACTAGGCCAATCTTAGCCATTTTGAAATATGGAGTTTAGGTTGTATGAAAGCCACTCCAAACTTGATGCACTAGGCTTATGTGAAAGCTAACTCAGGAACTTAGGTACTTGAAAATTTAAACTTGTATAAAATTTCAGCATGAAATTGATGCCAACCACTTGCAGATGGATTAAGGAATGCAACTTTCGAGAATACCAAGATGTTAATTGAACTCAAAAATAAAAGAAGACCAATGTGTCATGCACATTACCCCCAATCACTAAAGTCTAGAACATGGATTCTAATTTGGAAGTCATGTCAACTACCTAATCTAAAATTTAAAGTGAGAACCATCATGTTGGGCATGATAATCCCCTATATCTAGATTCTCTAAGAAAACTATATTGAAACTGTTGATTTTGACTGAACTAGATGTGCAAAAACTATATCTAAAGTGAAATTTTTACCTATTTATAGAAAACTTGAGTGTTTTTTTTCTTGGATAAGAGTTAAAAAGTGGAAACCCCTATGTTTGGTGCTACTATCTATTTTTAAAACTATTTTTCTGTGTTGAAACTGGTTGTTGATCTAGAAATGTCACTATTTTTCTGCTCTATTCTGATTGGTTTGACCTTTGAATTTTGAACTGAGTGATCTAAATGCTGCTATTTTGACTATTAGGAGATTTTATCTCTATGAAAAAACCCCTATTTTTTCCCCCTCTTCTAAGGGTAGGAATGATAAACCTACAATGACTTCCCTCAAAAGAAAGAGTCTTGCAAGTGTGTTAAGCTATACAGATACATGATATAGTAAAGATATTTGACAAGCTATCTCTAGATATAACAATGTTTGTATTGAGATATTTTTAGATAAAAAAAGGTATGCCTAGATAGATGTAACAATGTAAAAACATGTGAAATTTACTAAACTAGAAATGGAAATGTTAGTTGTTAGTTGTTAGTTGGAGGGATGGAGCATGATGTCCATCATGGCATCCAAGAAAGTAAGGTAAATGCATGATGTGGATCATGGCATTACACACATTAAGAAGTAAATAATAAATCAAGAAAACAAGAAATAAGCAAGAATCATATAGGGATGGCCAAGGGGCCATGCAAATAAGAGACATGGGCACATGTCACTCAAACTAGAAAGCAAACATACAAGGCATGTTCAAATGCCACATACACATACAAATGAAACAAATCAAAGTTAGCACAGGGGCCACAAGCACATGGAAGATTAAAATCAAAGGAGATTAGAAAATTTCCTAAGAAACACACATGAATAGAAGCAAAGGACATTATAAAATGTCCTAAGGCACAAACAGGAGATAAGTAGGAGCTGTAAATGAAATCACACAAGCTACACTAAGCAAGAGGAGAAATCATGTAATAAATAGAAAGGTAGAATCATATCTAACTAATCAAATCAAATGTGAAAGTATGTAGTACAAGACTAGGTTTATGTTAATAAATACACAAGTGCTAGATACTATTGAAATGTTGATATAATAACCTGTGTAATCTAGAAAGGAATGTACATCAACATGATAACCAAGAGTGTATAGTGTAGGAATGACATAACTTGAATGGTATAGACATGCATAAGATGCCCCTAGAGGGTATGTATATCAATATATTTCTCTAATGTAGAAGTAAGAATGCCCCCTCAATGGGTAGAGTGAAGCAATCAAGCAGGTGGATGTCACTGCACACACTCAAAAAAGATCAAGTGAAGCATAGTAATGTAGAAAAATTGACATACAATAACATGAAATATAAAATGTAAGCCCTAGCATGATATTAGTCATTTAAATTATGGATGATGCATACAATAAAAAAAAATTATTTTTGATTTATTTGATTTTTTTTATATATTTGTTTTTTTGGAAATAAACTATGTACAATCAAGCAGAAGAGATTATGTACAAGAAATGTGTATAAATAACATACTATACATGGAATCTGCATAAATGTATAATGGTTATTATAATTTTTAGTTTCTTTCCTTCAAGTGAGGCTAGACGATATACTTTAGATCTAATTTTTTTAGTAATGATATAAGGACCTAGCCAATTTGGTTTGAATTTTCCTTTGGTTTCTTCTTTAGAATTGACATTATGAAGGTTTTCTTTGAGAACAAGATCATTGACTTCAAATTATCTGATGTGAACTTGCCTATTGTAGTATCATTGTATACATTGTTGGTATATTCTAAGGTGTTTTTCATCTTGAATGTGTGTATGGTCTAACTATTTGAGTTGGTGTAGATGATTTTCTTGATACTGGTCATTATTGAGAATACCTTAAAGGGAGACATGAAGGGATGGAATTTCTAATTCCAATGGTAGAACTGATTTTATGCCATAAATGAGTGAATAAGGAGTAGCTCTTGTGGGTATATGTATGCTTATGATATAATACCATAATGTGAAAACTAGTTGATTGTGCTAATCATCACCAAATTTGGTTACTATTTTGCTCAAAATGTTGTTAGTTGTTTTGTTAGTGGTTTCTATTTGACCATTTCCTTGTGGGTAATATGGAGTGGAGATTTTGTGTTTAATTTTGTATTTGGTATAAAAAATTTTGATATTTTTTTTCTTGAATGATTTTCCATTATTAGAAATGATAGCTACAAGTAGGCCGAAGTGTGAAATAATATGAGTCATGATAAAATTGCAAATATTTTCTCCTATGGTAGATTGAAGTGGAACTGCTTCCACCCATTTGGTATAGTATTATTTGGCTTTTATTATGAACTTATGTCCATTGGTAGACTTGGGGTTGATTTTTATAATCAGATCAAATCCCCATAACATGAATGGCCATAGAGAGATGATAGGTTGTAATTGTTGCAATGGTATACATTGTAAATTACTATGTCGTTAACATTTATCACATAGCTTTACATATTGTAAACATTCATCTTCCATGGTAGGCCAATAATACCCTTATAGAAGGAGATTATATGACATGGATTTTCCACTAAAATGACCACCACACTCACTGCCATGTATTTGAGCTAGAGAAATTTTGGATTCTACCGAGGTTAAGCACCATAGTAAGTGTCCATCAAAGGATCACTTGAAAAGGTCTCCACTAATGATTACATAACATAGTACTTTCTTGTGTAGATTATGTTTGTCATTTTGGGAGAAAGTTTCTAGTTTAATAGATTTGTTGAAAAAGTTATAAATGTTAGAGAACCATTCTGGGGTTGTAGAACTTCGTGTAGTAGCTAAGTTGGAAAGAGCGATCAAATGTGCATTAGATATTGATGGTGATTTTAATCATTTCATTGTAAAAATTAATTGATCATTATTGATGTCAATGAGAATTAGAGATGAAACACTAGACATTACATCCACATGTCTATTGTTTTTTTGGGGAATGCTCTCAATATAAAAATAATTGAATTGTGATGATAGACATTGTACCATGTTGCAGTATGGGATAAGGTCTTCTTATTTTGTTTGATAAACATCATTGATTTGATTGATCATAATTTTAGAATCATCAAAGACCTAAGTAGATTTGATTTTGAGGGACTGTGTAGCGAACAATCCTAAGGTAAGTGCTTCATATTCCACTACATTCTTGATACATGATAAACTTAATTGATATGCTATAGGAATTGTATGGCCAAAAGAATCGATAAAGATAATGCCTACCCCTGCACTAGATGTACATCAAGAGCCATCAAAGAACATGTTCCAGGTATCTATATGAGTAGAATAGGTGGTGAAATCATCTATGAATGTGTCACTTAAAAGGTTGGTATCTAACAGTGGTGCTATTATCAAATGGTCTACAATGATTTGGCCCTTTATCAATTTTTGGAGGACTATTTTTAAGTCAAATTCTATTAATAACATAACCCATTTTGTAATGTAGCCAAAAAGATGTGGTTTTATTAGTAATAAATTTAAAGGGTCTACTTTTGTGATAACTTGAGTCTCATTATTGACCATGTAATGTCAAAGATTTTGTGTGGCAAAAACTAATGCTAGACATAATTTTTATATTGGGGATTAATTTTTTTCATAATCAACCAATGTGCAGCTGATGTAATAAATTTCTCATTCATTATTTTTATCATCATGTTGTGTTAAGAGTGCTCCTAAGGTGTGATCTATTGCTGAGATATAAATTAATAAAGGCTTATCTAGGATAGGTGGTACTAAAATGGGTGGATTAAGGAGATATTGCTTAATTGTGTCAAAGATTTTTTGATAATCTTGGTCCCAAAAAAAAATTATATCTCTCTTTAGTAATAGAGTAAAGGACTAAGTTTTATTATCAAGCTAGGCTATGAAATGACAAATTACTTGGATCTTGCCTTGAAATGATCAGATTTGCTTTAAGTTATTAGGAGGTGGCATATTGATAATTTCTTTGACTTTCTTAGGATCAACTTCTATGCCACATTGAGATACAATGAAACCTAGGAAATTTCTTGATGTAACTCTTAACACACATTTCTTTGGGTTCAATCGAATGTTATATTTCTTGAGTCATGTAAAAATATTTTGTAAATCAATAGCATGATGTTGTCATTGTTTGTATTTAGCTAGTATATCATCAACATAATCCTCAACAATATGGTGAATTAAATCATGAAAAATGTGCATCATAGTATATTAATACGTGTATTTGGCATTCTTTAATTTGAAAGGCATGAAAATGTAATAAAATGTACCCCATGGTGTGCTAAAAGATGTTTTTTTCTTAATCTTCTTCAACAATTTTGGTTTGATTATAATCAAAAAAACCATCCATAAATGATAACATTTCATATTTGGCTATGGAAACTACTATCATGTTGATATTTGGTAAAGGGAAATCGTCTTTGGGGCATGCTTTATTTAAAATTCATGAATTGGAACAACATCAGATTTGTCTATTAGGTTTTACTATGGGAACTATATTAGAAATCCATTCAAGATGTGCTACTAGGTGAATGAAACTATCATCATAGAGGCATTATATCTCATCTTTGACTAAGAGTGCCACCTTATGATGCATTTTTTGAATTTTTTGTTTAACTGGTTTAGTGTTGAGGTATAAAGGAATCTGATATACTACTATAGATGTATCAATTCTTGACATATTTGAATATGACCAAGAAAAGATTTCTAGAAAGTTTGTTAAAGCTTGATGAATATCAACATCCTCTTCTTTTCTTAAGGTCGTAGCTAATAAGACAATAAAGGGATCCTTGTCAGTTCAAAAATTTAAATTTATTATTTTTTCATTAAGTAATGTGGAATGATCGAGTGTATATGGAGTTAAAGGGATAGTATCATCTGATTCAACTAGTATATTAGGAAAGGAATCTATACTTTCTCCAAAGTATGTTTGGGAATTTGAATGGTTTAGAAATCTATTTTTATGGTAAGAAGATGGGAGGTCTTCATATGAGCAAAGAAATTGTAAGAGGGATTCATCACTAGATAATTAATCTAATGTAAACATGTCGGGTGAAGCTGTGTTGCCAATAAGATCAGGGTAGATCAATGATAATATAGAGGTATGATTAACTGTATTGTTAGTGTGTGCAATTGGTGGAATAAATTTTATGTGTTATGAAAGTGTGATAGAGGATTTATCATGATTAAGGTAAAACTAGTATCCTAGCCTTTGCAATTTATGTTGTGTGGATGCCTCGATAGGATTGACTATTCCTTGTTCATTACTTCCAAGTCCTTTGCCCTGATAACCTATCTTGTTAAGATATTTAAGTGTAAAGGGTGAGGTAAATTGGTAATCTGGTGCTTGTGTTATGATAGAAGTTGGAATTGTCTGATGTTGTATATGGTTTAAGGGTGCATTGTGAGTGATGGGTTGTATAGGTATACTACATAGATTAAAGTGTACGATATATTTTGTGAAGATTTAGCCATTTGACAATATTTAAAAGGTTTGTGGTCTATTGGGTGTGTATATATAACCTGTATGACTAAATTTTAGACAAGCATAGAGTGTGGAAGGGACTGCATGCATATCATGAATCCAAGGCCAATGAAGAAATAAATTATAATTAAGGTCATTTTTCATAACTTGGTAGGTTGTTGGTAGTGTCTTAGGCCCTAGGGTAAGATTGAGTGTTATTTGACCCATTACTTTCCTTGGAATGTTGTTGAAACCTCTGATTTTCATATCAGAATGGTTTAGATCTTGAGGTTATATGCTAAGACATTTAAGAAAGGATATGTTACAAATGTTAAGTTCTGAACAATTATCAACTAGTACTCTTTTGACTCCCAATCATTAATTTGTAATTGAATGTACAAAGGTAGATGTTTTTCAATGATGTGTTGCAGGGGTAAATCCTCTTTTTCAAAAGAGATATGCTCTTCAGTCCATTGCATTGTATTAAGGATGGATGCAACATATGTTGATTTAGCATAAACAAGAATTCTAGTATTATGAAGGGTTGCATATAAGACATCTTTTTAAGTATTTGATCGTTGAAGGAGTTTGAGAAAAAAATCTGTATTTAGAGGGGTGTTATCCCAAGTAGTAAAGCTATAGCCCTAGGTGTAATCAACTTACCTATCTTCATAAACTTGGGTGATAGGGTAGACCGTATGATCTACTATAGGTATAACTATGGTAGTAGGTGTGGGATAAGAGCTAGATGTACCAATTTTGAAGGAAGGAGGGATTGATATAACCACTAGTGTTGTTGGCATCTAGTAGTGATAGGGAGGTACTCAAAAATAGCTAATGAGCTATATGTATTGAGGCAAAAGGCATGAATGTAGAGTGTAATACATGTAATTTGAGTGAAAATTTATGCAAAGATACACATATAAAGAGTATTCCACAAGTAAGATAGAAATAAAGAGATATAAAATATGACATTTTACATGAATACATAGAAAAATTTGATATGCACCATAACATTTTGTATGTGTTGAGCATAATGAATTTGAATACTTTTCCATATGACAAATAGAGAGTAAAGGAGAGAGAACATGATTTTGTGCCTAAATGCATAAAGAGATTTGAGTTGTAATATAATATGGTTAAATGTTTACCATGATAAACTTAAATATTTGTCCATATGAGAGATAAAGAGTATGCAAAAGGCAGATTGAAATCTTATGTCATTTTAGCCATAAATGTTGTAATATCATCCCTTAGTCTGAATAATAAGCATGAAATGCAATGAATTTTTGTACTAACATATGATAAAATTCATCATTCATGTACATGATAGGGCCTATTATGGTTTCCTTATTATTTAAAAGAAATGTAATAAAATTTTGTAAATAAATGAGCATCAATTTTGCATTTTGGATATGGATGTAAGGTGATACCTCAAAAATCAAAGGATGAGCTAGTATATGCAACTAGGTATTTTGAATAATTTTTTTAAAATTAATGTAATAATATTAAAATTTTGATATGAATTTATAGAAAATTTGTATAAATTTTCTTAAAAAATTTAGGACAAATCAGAAGATATTTCTAAAATTAGTAATATATTTTTCTTAGTGTTTGAAATGTGTTTATATACAAGAAGGGCCTAGTATGTGCAAACTAGGGTTTTAACCAAATATGTGATATTTTTGCAATTTATTTGTAGATTTCTAACTTTTAAATGTAGGAAAATCAATAAATTATGGAAAAAATTTTAAAAAAAAATTATCCTTAGGGTTTATAGGGTTTTTGTGAGAAATTTAAAGTAAGTTGGGTTCACCAAATGTTTTGTTATTTTTGGGAATAATCAGGGTTTATTCTTATTAAATAAATAGATCTAAACAAAGTAAATCAGTGAATAATATGCAAGAATTAAGCTACTAATTTGTGTAAATAGATTTGTATTTTTGTCTTATCTAAATATAGTAATAAATGAGAGAAATATAACTTATCTTATTATGAATGATCTAGACTGAGATTGGATCTAATACTAGAGGAGCAGGACTAGCAAACTATCAAAAACTAGATCTTGAGGTTCATTTTTGGATGGATAGGAGCACCAAAAGTGGGACACCCTATTGTCCAGTACTATAGTCCTTTTTTGTCACTATTATCCAGGTGATATGAGATTTATGGGTTCTATTTGATAGGCCTCTGTTACCCTATCATTCAAATATTGAAGCCTAGAAGCCTGCAAAGCTCATTATGCATCTATTTTAAATCTTCAAAGCCCTAGGAGATCTTTGTGCTTGAAGTTGAATGAAAACTTGAAAAATATAGATAAGGGGTTAGTGTGTAAAGGATATGCTAGAAGTAATTCACACCTCAGGTGTGGGCATGCTGCCTACATACCAATACTCTTAAGAGGGATCAAGCTAATGTAGTTCTCCAATTGAAGTGTTTGGTGCAATTGTGTAGGATAAATGCAACTAGATGTGAAATTGGATGTAATTTAAATGGCTAGGGAACGATGCAAATGTTTGAATAAGCTTGAAATGATCTTGGAAGGCTGTATGTAAAGAATAAAAAAGATTTTTGAGTGTACTTGATTATATTATTGCTTCTCTCTTGTAAATCGGTGTTAACCCTTCTAAATGGACTTTGAATGGCCTTTTATAGGGATATTAATGATAATGGGTTAAATGAATTCGCATTAGGTTGACAAGGAAAAGGATAAGGATCTAATCTTTAGGACTAATTTTGCACTTGGACAATAGCACCAAAATCAAGACACCTTGGGTTTTCATGCTCTTATCTAAGTTAGGTGTTGTTGCCTAGAGGGAATGAGACCTAGGGGATGGATCTGGGCCTGAAAGATCTACCTGTGTCTATAAGGGTTAATTTTGAAATGTTATAGATAATTGGGAATCAATGAAAGAATAGCCTAGAAGGGTTGTGTGAGCAAGTAAGAAGACCTAGGGATTGGGTGTCATTAGCTATGCTTAAGTCATCCAGTTTTGCATTTTGTATGACTAAATTTACCCTATTGAAATTTTGGGTATGTTATCAAATAAATGGACTTGAAGTAGAAATCATAAATTTATGCCATTATTTATGAAGGTGTATTGTCTCATTTATGATGATGGTTTGATGTTAGATATTAATGTTGTGAAAATTAATTTTAAATCTTATGTTTTGGTTACTTAACCCAATATGTATCTGTGAATGCTAGACCTTGATACAACATAACAATGGTAATGGAAATTTAAAAAATGGTTGTAATACCTTACATTTACACATTGTGAAAAGAGAAAAATAGGAACATGCAAGATAACTATTGTTCAATTCCTTGATATTCTTGTGCTTATCATAAAATGTTCTTGTTATGCCATGATTGATCATGATATTTTAATCAGGTCTATTCTTTGGATGCTATGTTTTGATTTCTAATTTAGCTCTAGTCTTTAATAACATTTCTTAAGAAAATCATTTAGTAAATTGATTGATATATTATGGCTTGATAAAATCTGAGTTGTACTTGTCATATGCCTAGTAGTGGTCATCAATGTTCAGAATTATTGATGAGGAAAGATTAGTATGTGTTGTTACCCTCACATTGGTAATTACGTTGTAGATAATATTTGGTTCTAACTTCTTACCATTGGTGCTTGCCCTCTTGTATTGGTTGTTGCAAATGCTTTAAATTTTATGTTTGATGATCTGGTAGTATGATCAATTGCTACTTAGTTTTTTTTTTTAATTTTGATAAGTATTTCATCCATTTGAGAGACACTAAGTTTTGGTTACCAATAAGTCTTTACTAGTAACATTAGAGACAACATATGTATGCATAAGTATTTATTTAAGGCACAGTCACTTCATGACTTCTTTACTACTCCAGATATTTCTCATCTGTCTGCTATTTGGGGGGCTGTCTAGGGAACAAAACATGTTCTTGAAGAAGGAAGTTCATGGAAAGTAGGTAATGGTAAAAAGGTGAAATTCTGGGAAGATATTTGGTTAAGAGGTAAACCCTTACAGGAAGAAATCCAAGATAAAGATGTTATAGAAAGATGTAAACAAAGAGTGGGCATAACGGTTAATCAATACTGGTAGAACAACACTTGGGTAAACCTCACTGACTATGATCAAGATCTCAAGGATATTCAATTATCCCTAAATGCTATATCTCTATATCCTAATCAAGAAGATAAAATTGTTTGGTATCAGGAGCCAAGTGGACAGTTTAAAGTCTCTTCCATTTTCATCTCCAAGGGAAATGGCAGAAAACCATTATGGACAAGAGCCTGGATTAAGGGGCTCATTCCTAAAATCAAGTTCTTTTTCTGGACCCTTCTCCAAAACAAAATTTTGACTCTGGTTAATTTACAGAAATGCGGAATCAATATTGTTAACAGGTGTATTCTGTGTAAGAGAGACCTTGAAGATAGAGATCATCTGTTTGTGAATTGTTCCTTCACTCAGCTTGTTTGGAAGGAGGTTCTCAATCTGTGGGGCATTACATGGATTCACCAAAAAAATGTTGAACTTTCTCTCAAAAGCTGGTATTGGCCTTCAAAGAATCTTGAAGTTCTCTTCTTATGGAAAATTACTCTTCCCCATATCTGGTGGGGAATATGGAAGGAAAGAAATAACCGTATATTCAGAAACAAAGAACTCCCTGGATGGGTGGTAGGACAGAACATCATTAGAGCTCTAAAGGAAAATTTTTCTTCTCAAAAAAATCTAAGCTCTAATCTCAATGTGGATAATCCCCTTAGGATGGATTTTATTCTTGGTAAACCTGATAACCCCAGATCAGGTGTTACTTGGATTAGTCCACCTCAAGGTTGGATTAAAGGCAACTTTGATGGTGCAGCAAAAGGGAACCCAGGGAATGCTGGTTGTGGTGGTGTTCTGAGAAACCATGTGGGTATGGTTATTGATGCTATCGCAATTCCCATTGGTATATCTAATTGCCACATTGTCGAAGCTACAGCTGCCCTCCAGACCCTTAAATTAGCTATGGATTCAGGTTATTCCAAATTGTGGCTTGAAGGGGACTCTTTGAATGTTATAAATATCCTTAATAATAAGAATACTGCATCATGGACCATAGAGGATAAGGTAAAGGAGATGAAAACTCTTTTGAATAAATTTGAAGATATAAAAATCACCCACACCTACTGTGAAGCCAATGGTGTTGCAGATTGGCTTGCTAACTGTGCTGTCTGGGAAGGTCAAAAAGTGAGGTGGGATGAAACCTTAGAAAGGAGCGTGGATTTAAGGGTGATCATTCTTCTTGATGCCACACATGCGAAAGAAGGTAAGAATGGAGTGTAATAAAAACATAATGAGTAGGAGGAGTGGCAGCACGGGGAAAGGAACTCCATTATTAAAGAGTAAGGTCCTCAAGCGGGAGAAGCGGATCTTGAAAAGCCACAAACAAATTCGATGTCCCAATCAACTTGACAGCAGGAAGATCCAGGGTAATATCCACAGTAACTGGGATTCAAAGAAAATGAGTATGGCGCGTGAAAGGAAGGGAGAACCCCGTAAACAGGAGCCCAAGAGCTATGCAGAATGGAGAGAGAAACATCAAGTGTGGAGAATTCTGCATAAAGGAAATGTAATGAGCTACATGGAAAGACTCCACGGCTCTAAACCGCATATCACGATGGCCTTCTTCAAAAATTGGTCTGACGACAGGGTCACCTTGCATGGTATAACTGTAAATTTAACTGAGGATTTTCTTGCTGAGGTTACAGGGTTGCCAATGGATGGACTCAAATTTTCAAAGCAGACCAACATTTCAAATGAGGCCTTTTGTAAGTTCCCCAAAACGGATGAGGAGGAGTAGAAGCTAGTCATAAATGGGGAATTCTATGAGCTGGACCAGATTAAAGGGATATGGAGGGACGTCCTAAGCTGTATTAGGGAGTACATCCTGGACGGAAGAAGTAAACGAGTGCATAAGTTCCATTTTGTCTTCCTCAACCACTTTAGGCATAAGGTTAGTTTGTCTTTTCCTTTCTATCTTTGCTACTCCCTGATCCAAAGCCTTTACGCTCATAGGAAAAAGGATTTGCGCCCTATTCTTCACGAAGGCCTTATTTTGCTTATTGAAGGCTATTGCAAGAATAGGGCACTGGTTAAGTATCCCAAACAGGGGGAAAATAAGCTGCCAGGAAATAAAAAGAATGAAAATGTAAGCAGGAGAGGTGAAATTAAGACCCCTAGTCCTAATAAACAGAATGTAGAAGAAGAAAGGGGTCGGGAGAGAATTGAAGAACCTGAGGAAAAATCGGAGGATGAAGAAGGAACTGAGAGCTGGGACACCAACTCTAGTAATGATGGAGAAGGGTCTGAGGAAATTGAAAAAGATAAAGTTAATACAGAGGAGGATTCTACTATCAGAACAGAAGAGACGGAGGAAAACCAGAAAGTGTCAGAGGATGATATTGTCCAGGAAGATCCTGGTGAGGACCCAACTTCTAAGAATGAAAAGGAAATTTTTGTCCAGGATGATATTCAAAAAATGGAGATGGAAATTCAAACTGGAATCAATGAGCAGGAACAAAAGAGTCAAGAAGACTTTTTTTGAAGAAGCTAGGAATAGCCCCAATAAAAAGTCTGAGGATTGGAGAGGGAAGAATCAGAATGATGAAATACACACTCCTATGACATGGGTTAACTATAAAGCTGAGTCTTCTTCCCAATTTGATTCCTGGTTGTGTAGGGAGATCATTGATCTCAAGAGAAAAGTGGAAACTTTGGAAGATTCTCTGAAAGCTACTTGGAACAAAGTAAACAACATGGAAAATCAGTTAAGCGAGATCCCTGTCAAGCTCAAAGCTTACGAAAACAACCTCTGAGAACTAATAAAGGACAACATAAAGAAAATGGAGGAAGTAACGTCCAACATTTGTGCAGCTGCTATCAATATAGGTAAACGTGCCAATGAGGAGACCAAAGCACTAGAGGGTCCCAGCAAAAGGACAAGGCAAAGTTCTAAAAAGAAAGATACACAAAAAGGAGCTTTGCTGGAGGTTACCACCCAGGGAACTGCTTTGAAAGGAAAAGAAGCCATGAACTTGATATTGGAACTGGATGAATAATCTGGTCCTTCTTTTTGGTTTTGAAACTGGTACTGATCTTTGTTCTCTTTTTGTTATCTTTTGTTTGTTGTGCTACCAGATTTCTGTTTTTGGGTTTTGACCGGATGTGTCTCTAATGGTTTCAGGTCCATTTAAAACCTGTTTTTGCTACTTCATTGTAGTGTTTTTTAGGCGTAGCCTGTGGGCTTAGACGCTCTTTATTTAGCTCTCTATTTCAGGGTTTCGGGACCCCTTCAAAACCTGTTTTTACCTCAATCTAAAACATTAGAGACAACATTAATCTTATTATGGAATGTTTCTTACCATTATTTATGCACCCCATATATGTATTATTGCATAAAGCAATAACAAGAAAATAATCAAATTCATGAAGTGATGGGTTCTTTGGTTGGATGTCCAAGATCAAGGAACTTGTTGAAGTGAGATTTAATCGCAATAAATTATGGAACTTGTTAGTATTGGTTTTTATTAATTCCATAATAAGGCTTATTATATAAAACCAGTTTTAGCCTTGTATACACTCTTCATATGAGAAACTTGGAAGGAATAATATTTCCATAATGAGTTATTAGTTACATTTTGTCTTGTAAGAGGTTGGAATTGTGTTAGAGTTCATATATCTTATGGTCAAACCATTTCTACAACTATATATAATTATGTGATCATTCTTGTCAGCTAATAAGTTTAAGATTTGAGTTATTCACTACATTAATAAGGATTTTTTTTTATGATAATAATGTATGTAATAGCATGGAGATTTTGTGCTAGCATGTTAAACATTAGTTGGATTATTGTGACTCTTTACTCTCTTTTAATCATTGAAGGTTTAATAGTTAGCCTATTTAAAAATTAAACATGCATGTGTTATGTTGTAGAAATTCTCTTGCCTTGATTTTATATCAACTAAATACTAAATGGTAAATCTTGAAACTCTACATGATCCTCATATTGATATAATAGTTGGCTAAAAATTAGCATTGAGTCCATAGATAATCACATATCATTGATATGGTAGTCCTTATGATGTTGTGATCATTATCAATTGGATGGTGTTTCACATAATAGATATGCTTGTAAGTATTGGGTATCAAATGATGTTTTGATGAATGTGAAATCCTTGTCTTGATATTTTATGTGTAATCAAGTGAATTGGTTTTGAATCATAAAGTGGTGTGATGTGCCCATGCATAACGATGTTTGCACTCTGATAAGGTAATTCCAAAGAAATGTTTTTGAGGGTTATTTCATCTAGTATCAGAGCCTATGTTTAACATTTTAGGATGAGTTTTGATGCATTGCACTAATTTTGGCATACACATGAAAATTTGGTTGAGCTTTTGTATGATTATGCATACCCTTGTAAAGGGTTATGTTTGGATAATGTATTTTTAGATGGCTAAAAACATGATACACTTAATATGTATATGTCTATTCTAGTGGAGGCTTGTTTTATATTAGTTTGTATGTGTATGCCTTATGATGGTTGAATATCACCTATTTGGTTATGTTGTCTTGCAAAAACTAAATTGAAACCTTGTATGATAGGGTGCATACTAAACCATGGTTGGAGTTAAATGCCTTGTATGGACTTATATATGTCTCATTTTCTTGAGAAATCTATGTTGTGACCTTTATAAAGTCACTTAGCCTCTTGGATGAACTAAAAATTACTTTAATTAGTGTTTTGCTTATGCAAGTTTGAAGTACTGAAAATCACTCTATTATGGATTATGTGTGAGTGTGTGTATGCTAAAATTGATAAATTTTTGAAAGTGTTCTTGTGATGCTTACCCATATATTTGGTTGGGTCAACCCTTCCCTCATCGATTTGCATTGGGGCAAGTGTCACCTATCAAATGTTGACTTATAAAATCAAGTCAATGGGATATTGGTGATCATCATTTCACCCTTAGAATTGAGGGAGTGGTGTTCTATATCTATTATTCACTTGTATGGGTGAGTCATAAGTAGATGCTTACAACATCTTGATCTTGAGAAGACCAAGGGTTGTGCTCAAACCTGGAGAGATGTGTACGGTGAGGTAGTCTAATTTACGTGGGTAAATTAGTGAGGTTTGGGATCTTCACTTATCTAGGAATATATTGAGCATAAATAAGAGCTTGATCTTATTTATGAATTTGGTCTCTTTTGAGGTAGGTAGAGAAGCATATGGCTTCGTAACTCTAAAGGGTTGAAAGTAAATAAGCATCTAATGATATTTATTCCCTATTTTGCATTTTTGAGCTTGTTCTTATCATGGACATACTTACATCTATGATTGATATTTTATCATGGAAAGGTCAATTTCTATGAGGATGTCATGTTGACCATGGATATGTTATGTCCATAAGGATGTTTATTTGATTATGGTTGAGTTATGCATCCATGAGGATGCTTATTTCAAAACTTGGCTATGTTTCAATACTCATAGGATGTCTATTATGATATAGATATGCTTTGCATCGATGAGGATGTTTTTTTTTGTGAGTTAAATTAAACTTGATGATTTTAGAAAATTATGATTTCCATGGTAGTGCTATACCATTCACCCCATGCCTTGGCTAAGTCCACCCTTCCCCAAAAGTGATGTTACATCAAAGGAAGCATTACTTGTTAGATTAAGTCAATTGGAAGAATAATGATATAAGCTTGTGTTGGAATCATGAGATAATGCCTTAGTGGCCATTGATAGATCGCATAAGAGATCTATCCAATGATGTTAAGGTATAATATCTTGGGAGATCCAAGGGTGTGGCTTGAACCTAGAGGGTCTAATAGGTGAGTGTGAATGACTTACTTGGGGAAGTTAGAGAGAGTTTTAGGGATCTCTCATTGTTATCGATTAGTGTGAGCCATTTATCCATGGCATATGAGAATTATTCATAAATCTTGAAAAATTCATGGTGATAGATTTTGTAAGCAAAGATTCACAGTTTCCTAGAACTTGTTAATTATGAGGACAACTATGGGAGAGATAATGGGTCCTTATTTTGTAGAAACATATATTCCTAAAGGTATATCACATAAATATAGAAGGTCCAAATATTCTAGCTAATGCAATTCTCATTTAAAAATTCACCAAAATAGCATTATAGATTCAACATTCATTACACAATATGAAACAACCAAGTGCTCATGAAACCTTACATATATATATATATATATATATATATATATATATATATGACTTTATCATATACAATACAAAAAGTTTGTACTAATATTATAGCACACATTTAATTACATCATCAATGAAACTTATATTTACTCAACATGAGTCATATTATTACACTATGTTTACAAGAAACATATATTTCATGGATCCAGTACCAATTTCTTCAATGTCTAACCTCCTTCAACTCTTCATAGCTTACATGTATACATAGTTCACTCTCCCTATCTTAGGCACATAGTTACAATAGACTACATTCAGAATCTTCAATAACTATAACCTCATTATAGGATTCCCAAGTTAGAGAAGCCTAAATCTATGCAATCCATTCAAAAGTGAATATTGTTGATGACTAATCATCCTATGTATGCTGACCTATTATACTGCTAACATGTTCTTATGATATGATGGCATCTTGTTTGCATACTTTCCCACTAACACTTTCCCAGACTTAAATATTTGTCTCATCTCAAGACAATAAAAGAGAAATAAAATTATAAAGTATCAAAATTCAAAATCATAGATTCCTTAACAAAATATCGTAAGATAACCTACTACCCTTATGAGTTTTTAGTAGGCTAATTGAGACCAAGTGCCTACCCTTTTGGGTTTTCAACCAACCACATCTCTGTGATATAGAATAATAAATGAAACAAAAGGAAGAAACAACAAAAAATAGAACTAGTAGTGCACCTAAGGCTAGGTAGGAACTGTTAAAGAACTAGTTGAAGATAGGGTCATTGAAAACTTGATCAATTTCCTTTGTCAAGGAACCACCAGGAGCTGACTAGGAGGAACAAAAATATGGTCATTTAACATAGGATTAATAGAGTTGTCTAGTATAGCCAAGTCCTTCTTATAAGTTTTCCATTCCATTAAATATTATTAGATAACTCGAACCAACACACACAAGGGAACTTGAGCATACAATGAATATTGAAAATCAACATCATCACATGAAGTAGTATTAGCCTTCATAAATGTAACCTTTGCATAAATATCACTAAAAATTAAGGTAAGGTAGTCCACATATCTATTCACTTGAATTAAAGTAAAGGCATTGCACTTAACCTAAGTCTAACACACTAAAATTGACCATTAACTATATCTCATGCATTAATCAAGGCATTTAATGTAACATCTATAGATTATGGAGTAGCTTACAGGTTTAAAATTTTTGTGGAACTAGTCTATGCAATAGTAAAATTAGGTTGTAGACTAGTCCAAATACCTTGGAGATGTTGGTTCCAATCCAATGGATTATCAATAATTTTCCTAGATTGTTGGATAGTAACACTGATTTGTGTCTAATACTCGATAAGTAACATAATTCAATAGTCTCAGCTTTTATTCCTAAGACTATTGGGTATGTAGTTTATTACACTACCAATCTTGAACAAATTGATTTAGAATCAAAATAAGTCAATCTACATAGGATTGGCTAGGATCAATAGGGACCTACTAAATAAGATCTGAGTAGGAACTCTATAAAGCATCACATGTGTGTTGAATAGCTTATCATAATCTAGTATTCTCATCTTCTAATTGTGAAACCTTTTAGAATAAAGATTTAGCCTATTATGATAAAGATTCTTGAAATGTATCTATGCCTTCAATTTGTTTAATCAGTGAAAGCTGAGTAACGTTGAAAGAAAGATCTATTAAGATCAGTGTGTTACCTAGAGAAGTGATTGAAATAGTGGCTAGTGCACATGAAAGAGGAGAAAGTAGCAAAAAAACATCATTATCTGAGCTTTTGGTATAGGCACATCTAGCATGAACATCATGGGAAAACTAGCTGAATTAAATGGTGGATATATAATCAACTATGTTTAACTTTGTGGTGAAGTATCCAAGGATGGTTGAACTAAAGCTAATTTTGTGATAGGGGAAAATTGAGTCTCACCAGTGGCTGATTGTGGTTGTTTCATAGATATAACCAAAGGTTTAGAATCTTGTGGGTTAGAAAAAGTAGTAGAAACAAAACTAGTGACTTCAACTTCCTTAGGTGTATCTATGATCTCTTTTTGCTATGGGCATCAAGCTTCATTCTTTGTCTAGGCACTGCACTATCATGTTGTCTCAGTGATAGCTTATTGAGATAGATCCTCGATCATAAATTACTATCTAGTAGTGATTATATCTTGTGTCATGATGTCTATCTCATAATAATTATGAGTGATAGGAGCTTGGTCATGTGCCTGTGTGTCCAACATCTTCCATGTAGCTTCATCCTTGACCCTTTTCTTTTCTTCTTAGTAGCATCATCTTGCAGCAGCACAAAGAGCTTCTTCATGTGCAACTTGATGATATTCCTTAGTTGGGGACTTTGAAATAACATCCTTAGTATCTAAAGGTGGTTCATCATATTTTGAGAAGGAAGAGGATTTTGCATTCATCTAAATCTATGAGCACGAAACCAAACCCTTCCTCAATCGACCCTAGGAGACATCCTATGTAGCCACTTGTGGAAATGTTGTCTTGAGCAAAGCACTAGATGGTTTTGAAGGATGGGAAGTGGATTTGGTATATATATGGGCATACATTTCAATAATGTTTGAGTCCTCTTGGTCCTCATTTACCATGTAAAACCTTTGCATCGAATCATAGACTCTAGTGAAATTTTTATTAGGGCATCCAGAGGTTACAACAAAGGGAATCCTCTAAAGAAAATAACATGTGTAAGATCCATCTAAGTGTATTGAATCCTTTTTGCTTCACCCAAGATATCCACCACAAGGGATGTTAGATAAGGTGGAAGGGAAATCCATAACTCTAGTGACAACTTGTTATGGATCTGCATCATATGCACAACCTTCCAAAAGAAAATTTCCTTTTTATTCTCATCCTTATACAAATCACCCACCATGTCTTCTAGCATTAGGAGATATACTTTAGTTACATCAGTCTATAGCTTAGGATAACCACATTGAGACACGATATTTAGGTCATGAGGATCATCATACCAAGAAACTTAACTCTTTATTTTGCATCATGGTGGTGATGGTGGGCTATGCTCAACTAGCCATTTACCCTTTTTTTATTGTGGTAGCTCCACTGGTGTAGCAAAAAAACTTGGGGATACTACTTTAAGGGGAACAACCTGAAGAGGAGTAGCCCATTGTGTAGCCTATATTTTTTACAATGCCACCTCATAATACATAATAACTATGTCTAGGAAGAACCCCAATGGTGTGGTAGTCATTGGTGGGAGCTAATGGATCCAAATAGATGTACCCTCTAAAAGACATTAAATCATAGAATGTTGGCCCTAAATTTTCATAACATATAGTGAAATTTGAGGATGCATATCTACCATATAAATAATCACGTTCTCCTAATTATCAATAAAGTAACCTGATTCTAAAAATTATTTTTGGAAGAAACAACCAAATTCAAAAATTGCTCATCAAGACTATAGTTTCTATCTATGTGGACTTATGAGACCATCAATTTTGATTGAGTGAATATGAGGAGGAATACCAAAAATTGGTATTTGAAGGTGTGATTTACTATGCCCAAGACTTTGGCAATGTTCTATTCCAATTCTACAAGAAGGAATTATGGCCAATTGAATTATTTTTTTCCGTGAATCATTTAATATTTGACATCAACCATACCCTTGGTATCCTCATTTGTGGCCTTCGTAGTATGCTAGAACCACTGAGAAATAAATTTATCTAATAACCACACCGATTCATTAGGGAAAGATGCTGGTGGAATACCATGTTTCCCTCTAACCATAGTGGCTTTGATTTTGATGGAGATTACAGGCTCTTTAGATTTATAATCCATGATGGATTTACCTTAGGAAGGTATTTGGACTGCTTAATCCATAGCTTTAGTGGATAAATACACCATTACATCATGTAACAGATGAATCCAATGATTATTATATCATGATAATAACAATTTCATTATGCTCAACCAATACCCAAAAGTGGGTAACCGTATTAGGTACTCAGCATCAAAGCTAGCCAAATGAGGTACCAAACCATTTGATGTAAATAGTCTATATGATGAATGTTAAACCACAACACTATTGTGAGGATAAGAAAACTTTGTCTATTGTAGAGAGACCCCTATCCCCAAATCCTCCTTTAAGACAACAATTTTATTTTTGAAATTATACTTAAACACAATGGCACTAAGGGAAACGGCCATGACTACATAGTGAGAAATAATTGGAAGCTCACAACGCTGAGAAGGCAATCCCAAAATAGCAATTATAGAACTCAATTAATAAAGGTTAATGGTCTATAATGCCATGAATTGAATTATTTATACACTCTTAGTTTACTTGTCCCTTTGATCTTGCACATTTAATATTTGGGATCCTAAAATTCCTCACTTGTGTAAACTAGCTTCAAATTTAAATTAATGTTGCACCCCCATTATTTCATGCACCACAAAACAATTCAACTTAGTGGATGTGGCATTCAATGTGGTTGATGTGGCACCTATTTGGGTGTTGAATAATGTTTTATGGGACATGTCTTCATCTTATTGATGTTTTTACCTATTAGATATTTTATTTTGATGGTGACATAAAACTTTGACAATGACGTTATAACCTCTTTACCATATGCTTTGGCCATAACTCCTTTTTTTCAACCATTATTCCTAATCATAACCCCATATCTATTTAGGTATAGTTATCAGACTTAATAGATGGCCCACACTTATCTTTCCTCAAAAACATCACTAAGAAGCTTGTCTACCAGTAATGACTAAATAACCAACATATACTAGTCTAGTTGTACCATACCTATCTTAGATCTCTATCAACTATGGATGATCATATTATCTAATAAAAACTTAATCAAACATACAACACATAGAAAACACAAAGAAAACTTCAAATAATTTGCATGAATGTAACTTTCCTAACTAAAAGGGATGTGTAAAACCACATTTTATTTCTATAATTGTGAACCTAATGGTGGTAGACTTTGAGTTTACATCCGTTAACCTTTCCTGGCAAAATATTACCATCCAGGTCCCACAAGACTACAGTCTCACTTTACAAAATTTCATGAACAACATATGGACCTTTCTATCAAATGGTGAGTTTACTGAGAAATGCATGAAACTTGCTATTATATAATAGAACCAATTACTCAAAATGAAATTATTATGTGTAAAGATTCTTATTATGACATGACTTTTGGATTATTTTGTTAACTTATTACGCCCATATAGCTCTATGTATATCTTCATATATGTGATTGAGGTCCAATAATCTATTTGTAAGTTATTACACATCACCAATATGTATTGCATTAGCAACTTGAAACCTAGGCATGTCATATTCCATAGGCATGATAACATCCATTCTATAGACCAACTGGAATGGAGTGAAGCTTGATGCACACTTAAAATGAGTGTGATAAGCCTAGAGTATTTCAGGAAGTCAATCCTCCTAATCATCTTTATTAACATCATAAACCTTTGTCAATATATTACCAATCACTTTGTTTAAAGCCTCTGCTTGCCCATTCTCTTGTGGATGATATGCCATGATTTTATGATGGGAAATCATAGATTCTTATATTAGTATCTTGATAGTATTATTCAAAAAAATTATACCCTAATCATTTACCAATCATAATCAGCATCTAAACATAGTAATGATATTCTCATATAAGAATTTAGCATTGTCCTTAGCTCTATAACTTGGTGTAGAAACAACCTCGACCCATTTGGTAAAATAATTTCTTGCAATGATTATGTATATGTCACTACTACATTTACTTTCTGGATTAATAGGGCCAACAAAATCAATTCCCCACTATTTAAACAATTGTTGTGATAACATGGGATGAAGAGGCATTTCATCCCTCTGAGTGTGTTTACCCATATGTTGGAAAACATCACACTGTTGTGCAAACCTCTATGCATCCTCAAAAATATGTGGCCACTAAATACCACTTTGAAGTATTTTCCTTATAGTAGCTTCCCTTACAAAATATCCACCCTCAATGCCTTGATGTGCCTCTTCTAGGAATTATGGTCATTCGTTCTCTAGTGTTACTCATCATAGAACCTCATCCTTCCCCATATGCTAGAGAAATCCATTTATAATATTGAACAGAAGTGCCTTGGTCAAAATCTACTTATTTTCCCTTTTGATATAGTGTGTGGGTAATGTCCCCTACTCTATGAAGTGTGAAATTTCTACTAATAATTCAAGAATCACAAAGACTCAAAACAAATGGACATCAAGAGACTCATCAGAGATATCCTCTAGGTCCTTATTGTTGTACAACTTGTTGAGATGGTCAAGACTAATGTTTTACCACCTTGGCTTAACATTAATCTAAAAGTGAAATTCTTGAAAAAACATTAACCAACAAGATATCTATCATCTTAAAAGTGACTTGTTTACCAGATATCGTAAAGCTCCATGATATGTAAATAATTCAAATGGGGTAGCTAGAAAATAATGTCAAAAATTTTGTAGGGTAAATATAATCACTAGATCTTCCCAACTTGGTTGTGGTATAATTCTTTTCAATCACAGATAGTTTTAGGCTTGCAAAATTGATTGGATGGTCTAAACCTCCTTAGCTGAGATGTGTAAGCACTGCACCAACTATGGTACCTAATGCATCAACATGTACATGGAAAGGTTTACCCTAGTTAGGAAAATTAAGAATCAACATAGTAACCAACTAGAATTTGAGATCCAAAAAAGTTATTTAGTGCTATTTAGTGCATACAAAAATAATGCCTTTGCATAGTAATTTCTATAGTGGGGTTGAGATAGTTATATATCCTTTTATGAATTTTTGGTAATACCTCATGTGTTCTAAAAATAATCACACTTCTATAGAGGAATTTGGTGGTGGCATACTCATTATTACTTCAATCTTTGCTTGATTCACCAAAATTCCATTACTACACACAACATGTCCTAATAAAACACAAAATGGTGTAAAAACAAAAATTACTTCAATTACTTCAATTTTGAGTGCTATGCATCTTTCCAACATTAGCCTTAATTTTTATAAGTGCTATAAAAATAATGAGAACACTACCCAATCATCTAAATATACCTCTAGAAAATCATGGATGAAATCCTTGAATGCAGTTACTATAGCCCTGGAGAAAATTATAGGTGCATTCTTTAAATCAAATGGCATTACCTTATATTCAAATGATTCCCATTTTGTATAAAATGTCATCTTAGTTCTATCCTTAGTTGTGATGGGTATTTTATGATACCTACTAAATCCATTGGTGAAGGAATATAACTCATGTCCAGCTATAGCTTCTAATACTTCATCATTAAATGGTCTTAGAAAGAGGTCATTAACATAGGTATCATTTAGAATGCATTAGTATCAACAAATATGAGTCTCACCTATTTTATTTAGTTGTATAACCATAGGAATCGCCTAGTCTATGTTTTCCATAGGAAATATTATTCCCACATCTTACATATGATTCAATTTTGTTTTGAATTTCATCTTCATATTAGGATTGAGATGGTATAGTCTCTTCTTGATAGGGCATGCACCTTCCTTAAGTTCTATATGCATTCCCTATAAAGAAGGGTCCAGCCCTTTAAAATATATAAAAGTAGTAGGAAACACATCTGCATAATATCGTAAAACCTATAATGCTTTTGAAATGTCCTTTTATTCCCAATAATCACCAACATTTCCCAATTTTGGTGTGTTTTCTGACCTGATGTTCACAATTTTTTCCTTTAGGGGTTCCTAATAAACTTTGCGCTCATCTTCCAGAATGGATTTTTGAATGGCCCACTCACCCTCTCACTCTATCAATTATATTTTTTTTAGTAAGTATTCTTCAACTTTTTCATCCATGGTTTTAGGTAATATTTCATAATCTGGTTTTGGCTCAAAAAACTCAACAAGTTCTAAATAATCCTCACTAACTGAATCAAAGTCATCAATGGACTCTTTTTAAATACAATGACAAGGCTAGATTTTGATCTTTCCTTTACCTCTACATTGAGTCTCCATAGTAACAACATCAATAAGGTCCCAATCATCTTGTAGACTATGTTTGACTTCCATGGTGATAGCACTGATAAGTTAATGAGCCTCCATCTCCTCTAGCTTTAAATCATGATCATTGTGAAAATTGTCTAGGCATCCATGGCATGAGAATATTTTCATCTTTTGTAGTGAAATATGAACCTAAGGACTCTCACTTTCAAACATGAAGGTTTGAATAAAGTCATTCTAAACTGAATCCAGTGTTGTGTCTCTCTATGGCATTTTTTGGTGAATGCACCAAGTAGTAAGAAAAACCCCTAATGTGTAAATAAAGCAATGAAACCAATAATTTGAATTGATTTCCTTGACCATCCATAATTCAACACAATATTGAATATGGTTCAGGGGGAATTCTCCTTCCTAAAATATGGGCCATTCCCTTTGCACTTTTATAAGCAATTGAAACTGTGTGATGAGAAATTTGCACACTTCTATCCATGTCTTACTACTATTGTAATGTATATCCCACTAGTTAGCTATAACTCTTTGTAATGAAAAATTAAGGGCACTTACCCTTTGTCTATCCTTAGGTATATGCATTTAGAATTACACTATAAAGTCACCAAGTCTTTAGTGATAAAGTACTGAGGTATTTGTTGATCAGTCGCATAAACCATGTGTAAGGGTTTATGCTCATGATCATTTCAGCCTAATATAGCATGTAAATGTCATAATCATCACTAATAAAAGAATCTTTGTCCCATGGGATCATGCCTTCAGAAGTAGGCTCAATGTAAGTCATGATTCATAGAACTAGCTTGATATAATAGCTCTATATCATCCTATGTAGGTGAGTATACTAACATATATCGCACTTCATCTTCTACATCTATATAAATATTCAAATGTCTAAAACAACCATTATTTCATAATTTAAAGTGTTCTAACTCTACTAAAAGAGAGTTATACTATTTCATTGACATGTTGCATTGTATATCAAGTACATTCTATGTCGTAATTCACATCCAGTTATTCCCTCTCACTACGTAAGGAGAATCAAGTTATTTAGGAATTATGTATGACTTAGAGTCTTTGTTAAGAGGAATGATGATTATATAACCATCCTGATGTGATTCTACTTGATTCATTACTATGTTGATGGTCATTTTACCATCATAAGCCCACTTTTTCCCTAGCAAAGCTGGGTAGTGAGTTTCATCTATCTTCATAACTATTACTTTAAAATCACCATGTAGAAATAACTCTATGATTTTAATATCTACATCTTCCAAACATCCTATAGGCTCTACCATACCATAGTCTACCAAATTGAGTGTTACAGGACTATAAACTAAATAAAGTCTACCAATCACTTCCTACGTAGATAGCGGGATCATATTCATTGTACTCTCAAAATCAAACACAACATTTGGTATCTTGTATCATGCTACCTCTATATCTATTTTAGTATCGACATCCCATGGTTTCTTAGTATTAAAAAACCAACCCATATTCTCAAGCCTTTCCTTTCCCTTCTATGAATAATCGATCAAATTGTGCAAAAGATTAGTGATATTCTATGATACATCATTATTTCACTGAGTATTGAGCAATTTCATCAATTCTATCAATGTTGTCATAACCCATTCTTGTTTAATGATCCTCAAAATATATCCATACATCTACATGTTGATTATGGCCTCATCTTCTATAGCTAAACCTTATTATTATATGATTTTCAGAATTTTCACTTCTTTCATGAGTCCTTTCTCTTTTACCAGTTCTAGATAAGTGTCCATTTTAGCTTATGTATGTCTAAATCGATTGGCATATATAAAGGAGGTAATATTTATTGTGTGTAATACATTCTTATCACTAATTTAATAAATACATTTTCGTTGGGATCGAAACCAACTTGATTTGCATTCCTCACTACTCAGTCTCTATGTTGTGCTTTTGAAATGGGACAGTCATGAGTATCATGTTGTTATGATACTCGATAGTAATTATAGTAAGCTTACCATTGTGTATTTTTAGGGTAGTTATGATCTACATGATTGATCTCCCCACAAAAATAACATCTAATAGTGCCTCTAAGGCCATTTTGCATCCTTGTTATGCACTTCCATGATATACACCTCTAAATCTAGCTTTATTCCCTTGGTATCCCCATCCATCTACCTACTGTATCCCAAAGTTTGATGCAATCTATGGTATATTCCACTCCTACCAATATTTTTTGGGTGTCTCAACCACCATATTGGGGTTGATTTATATGTGGCACCCAATTGACCTGTCATTCTTGGGGAAGTGCAAGATTTCATGTGGATTGATAAGCGTATTATAATGGTTACACAATTTGAACTTCCCCAGCTAATATTTATGGTTGAAATGGTTATGCATTCTATGTCCATGCCAACCTATCCTAGATTACACTAGTGGGAGTGGTTTCTACTCTTTAAATGGCTTGTGACATTGTTGACACTTGCTATTTGGCTGCTATGAAGACATTCTTAGTAATATCTTCCTTCAATTATTGTAGATCCCTATAATGCTTATCTTCATGATTAGTAGATAATGACTTATTGAATATCCCACTATGTGTTAGATGACACGAAACTCCATATGTAATTTTGAGCATTCATTCTTGTGGTGACTTTATTTATCACACTCGATACACTAAAGACTAATTCTAGGTTGCTCAGCCATATTCTATGGGGCATCTAACTTCTATAAAGTATCTTGAAGAGTATTTTCTAACTATGTTTTATTCTCTATTTTTGTACCATAATCATCTATTTGATCCACTCTTACTATAGATGTTATAACTTCTAATTTATTGGTGAATTCAATTTGTGTTATCACAAACCGAATCTTAGGCCATAGTCCTTCAATGAACCAAGTGGCCTTATCCTTATCTTCCAAGGAAAATTCAACATTATTGACCACATCAAAAAATCTATAGTCATAATCATGAATAGTTTCCCTTGGACCTTGTCAAATCTATTTCAAGTCCTATATGATTTATCCTATTCCTTCATTAACTTTAAATTCTACAATCAACCATTTCTTCACATCATCAAAACTTGATTTTCCTATTTCTTAGTGAAACATCAACTCCAAGGCCCTTATGGACAAGGCACTAATGAGCTCATACTTTTTAATATTTTCATCTATAATATCTTTCACATACCATTTCATATATCAATAATTATTACTTTATATCTATAGTTCCATCATAGGGTACCAGTGTGATGAAGGCACCTAGCTATAAAGCCATAGGACCTAAGTTCAGTTACAAAGGAGGCATTATCTATGCTCCTCTAGATGATAGTAATGATACTCTAAATTTTGAAATTTTTACCTAAGAACCTCTTGATGTTGGAAGTGGTGTGATCACTGGTGGTATTTGTAGGAATAGTCTTGAAAACCTAGTTGGACTATCTCCAAGTACTAGTGTAGATGTCAAAAATGGTAAAATTTATAGATATAAAAAATATTCTTATGATCATAGAGGTGATACAAATAACTTAGGTGATGAAAATGCCTATAATTCATTTTTTATCTTTGTAATGGTGTCTATTCGCATTCTCTATTAGAAAAAAATTTGATCTGTGACACCCAACAAACAACCTATGTAGACACCAAAATTATGTCACACATGTGTGTAACTCCCTATGTCAAAACCCCCCTCGATCCCATTTTAATAATTAACCTTCCTAACCCATGTTTTCACCCTCCACACATTTAATTAATTTAAAGATATTAATTAAGTTAATTAAAAACTACTTATGCCACCTTACCTGGTCATCTCATCCTAAGACTAATTCTTACCCTCTGAGTCACCTCAAGAATTAGTCCCATAATCCTAACTACCCATGGCTTGTTCTCACCCCTAACATTGATTCCTGATTAACTACATTCTTCTTAACCTTTCATTTCTACCATTCTCTAATGGATACCACACTTGGCAAGAGAAGGAACAAAAAATAGGCTTAAAATAGCCCTTTTACCTATTCTCATACCACCAATGTTGGTCAACCCTTGGCTGACATCGGTAGGATCACTGACATTAGTTACTTAAGCCAAATTCTAAGCTAATATTCAAGTCAACAAAAATTAAAAAATCAATCATTCACATATAGGCTTTGGCATTAAAATTTCTAAATTTAGGCGTACCATTACTCTGTACAAATTAGTCTAGATTAAAAATTGATATACTACACAAAGCTTGGATTCTTATGAACTAGCAGCACATGCTTGTCTTTTTTTTCATGTATTGCTTTAATCACACCTCATTAGAGCCATCTATTTGGCACTCATGGTTCATCCATTTCACCAGTTAAGTATATCTCTATATTTTGTAATTCCTTTAAATAGTCATTTCAAAATTTCTTTATGTTATACTATTTATCATTTTACGAGTGTCTTAACTCTCCCTGTGAAGGAGTTGTAAAACTCTACCTGTTTCCCTATACTTCAAACATACCAACCCTCTATCTAGACCCCCCTGAGTCTTACCCACTCCCTTACGATTCTTCCCAACCTCACAAACCTGACCAACATCTACCTCTAAGCTCATAAAAGTATCTTGTAACCTCCAAATAACCTACTTCCCCTACCGACATCGATCACATATCTTTACTGACATTAGTATCCTAACCAATGTTGCTGACTATGTATTTCCACCAACTTCTCTAATCTTGCCTAAAAAACCTCCAAAAACACCAATAACTCACATTACCTACATTGTGTCACTCGATGTTGCACTTAGATTACTAGAATGATACGAATATCTCTCTTTTACTCTCTCTTTCATTTTTTTATTCATTACCATTTTGTTTCAAAATGTGGACTATCATCCCTAAGGATGCTTGACACTTCCAACAACAAGTGCGTAGCTTAGCAACCCACTCATATATCTACTAACAATTTTTTTGGGTGGTAGTGTTGTCTTATTCACAGGTAGTCCTCTCTAGCCAAAGAAGAGTGCTCAACATCATCTGGATACAGCATGCAACCAATCTAGTTTCTCTTTAATCTCTAATCCCTACCCTTCATCTCTATTTCTCCTTGAATATCAAATAGATTCAAAATTATTGAAACATTTTTGGCATGCCCAATGGGACCCTAGAGTTTTCCTTGGGTTCATTGCTTATTTTAAGCTTTTCATATAGGTGTATTATAGTCAAAATTTCATTCCTTGCACTTTCTCCCTCTATTTTTCCTCAAAAAAAAAATTCAACATTTTATATTTTGTTTAAAGGTAATAAATTGAAATTTCTTCTTCCTTCCCACTCTTCTCTTTCTTTTTCCTCTATAAGAAATTTATCATTTATCTTGCAAGCTAAAAAGAATCTATTTTTTATCACTTCCTTACATGCACATTAGGATAGTGAAATTCATTCTCTTTTCCTATTTCATCATTATTTTCATTTGAATCAAAACACTTCAGATTTGGGTTTAAAACTTATTTCACTTCATTGTTTGTTTGTTGCATATTAGCTCACCTAGTTAATTACAAGCATTATGAATGAATCGTAGTACACCCATGTTACACTACCAGATCACGCTCATAAAAACAACCATCCAAACTCACCTGAGATAAGTCCCATCAATATTTCATCACCTAGTGGATCACCCTACGCTACCCAACTATCCTACTTAGATTTCACCACCAAGGGGAGAACCCATTCCATTCTCTGGTGGAGGATAAACTCTAGATAGAAGGTATATTCTGGCTAAGCAGCCTAACTTGGCTTCAAGTCCATGAAGTGTGGGGAACAAGATCTTATAACAAGCCACATACCTAGTCTAACATAGATTTCCTCTTGAGCACCAAAACTAACCTAAAACCAACTCTAGATTGCTTTATAGTACCTTTGGTAACCAAACTCTCATCTCACTATCTGATTAAGGCATAAGCCAACACAAGACTAAAATTAATATCTAGGAGTTAATAGTCAGCATCTTTATTTTCTTTTGCTTTTTTATTGCCTTCTATATTTTTACATTTGTAAGGACATTTTTCCATTGATTTATAAAATCAACACTATTCATAATACTCAAGTTATATAACCTATTATATCAAGTTTTCTGAGTGTTCATCCTCCTTATACATACCTCTTACATCTTCTATTTTGCCTATATTTTACCTCTAGGTTTCTAAAATGTTGGATTTTTTATTTATTGAGACTCCACAGTGACTGACATCGATTAAATCCATCAACATCGACAAAATTTAACCTATTAACATCAGTTAAATGATCGATGTTGATGACTATGTAATTTGGTTATTTTAAGTTTGCTCAAAATAGAAATCTAAAAAAACCTACCTACCCACACAAAAACCTATTTTTTCCTCACTCTATTACTAATACAGAGTTCTAAAACTATTTATACTTCTTCTTGCATGGTATTGAAGTGAATCCAAGCCAAAATTCTTGGCAATTACGTAAGCCAGCAACCACTTCCACCTTCCCCTCTTGTTACTGATTTTGTCATGGAGCATACTTTAGATACAGATCATACTCCTAACCCATACCAAATTCCCATTGTGCCTAAAGGAGATCAATATTTTTCTATATTTCTTGATCACAATGTCGCATCCCTTCAACATTACCTTGCCATGAGCCAAACCCACAATTCTTTGGGTGACCCACTATATGGTATGCCAACTTCTATGATGGAGACAACTTTAGTTTTAGCTATCTCCACTATGTTCCCCATGGTTACTCAAACCACCACTTATACAAGTAACCCAACCATAAATAATGTCCAAATTTTAGCATCACCAACCACCCAATCTCACCTAAACCCTATCACGACTTCCCTGCCTTCACAACCACAAGCAGTTTAGTCAAGTCTAACCCCAATTTAGAATTTGGTGGTACCCATCCAATCTAATCTCACACCTATAATTACATGAGTTACAACTCAACCTTTAACCAGTATAACCATGCCAATAACCCAACCTATAATAACAACATTCAACCAAAGCATTGTCTCTAATCTAGCGAGATAAGACCCTTTCATTTCT
This sequence comes from Torreya grandis, assembly GCA_037957365.1. NCBI lineage: Eukaryota > Viridiplantae > Streptophyta > Pinopsida > Cupressales > Taxaceae > Torreya > Torreya grandis. The sequence continues at coordinate 383,048 of JARHVA010006957.1, read as the reverse complement.
ACCCCTAGCCTATGAATCACTACCCCTATGTTGCATCAGCACAACCATAGCAAGCCATGTCATCCACTACCTTTACTTATTATTAGGATCCCTATAACTTAAGGGGCATCTCCCTAACCAATCCTCCTCCAAACCTCATAGGATGCTGATGGACAAGATGTCTAGTCTAGAGAAATTTGTGTCAGGTTCAAAGAATGTGTTATCTTATGATCAAATATGCAATGATCCCATCCATCCTTCTGTGATTATTTTCCCTTATCCAATCCAATGGGAAATCCATAAATTTACTCTCTTCTATAATAAATAGGACCCACAATAGCATTTGTGATCATTTAGACATGCTTATTATTTAATAGGGCACGATAATGTGTTATTACTTCATACCCTCCCTATTTCTCTTTTAGGTATTGCCATAGATTGGTATAGATCTATAACTTGACACTCCCTTTCTTCATTTACCCAACTCACAAAATTATTCTTAGACCATTTATCTATGAACATTTCTAAAAAGGTTTCTATTATAGACCTTTATTCTATTAAACAATTTGATGACGAGTCTATCACAAATTTTGTTGCTTGATGGAGAGGCTTAATCAATAAACTCTCCTTCTCTTTACCCTAACCTGATCTTATTGAGATCTTCTCAAGGGCATGTGCTAAGCACATTTCATCCACACTCAGAGTATAAACTTTTTACACATTTGATGAAGCCTTTAAAATGGCATAGAAACTTGAGATCCAAGTTATAGATGAAGATAGAGTCAATTTGCGTAGTAAGAATGACAATTCCAAATCAAATAACTCCTCTTCTTCTAAAACTTATCCTTCTAACCAAAAATCCAAAGGCTCTAACAATGTAGTGGTCATTAAATCAACTTCTTCCACAACCACAAACCAACCTAATTCCTTGACCTCACAAAATCCGACTAGGTAATTCTAACAACAGTATGAATAAAGACAATACACTCCCATTGGGGAGTCATATACTTCTATTTTGTAAAAACTATTTCAATAGGGAGCCATAACCCTTCATCAAATCAAGCCTCTTATATAGTTTTATCCCTCCCATCCTATTCCTACTTAGTACAAGGAGGATGAGTTTTGTGGCTAGCATAGATTCAAAGGCCATAATTCTAATAACTATAAAACATTCAAAAACATTGATAAAGACATGCTTGACAGGGGTGATCTTGTCTTAGATAACCCTAATGCACTTGCTAATAAAAATATGGATGTGTTCAAATAACCTTTTCCTAACCATTAACCCAATCAAAATATTATTTAGACCATGGTTAACAATTCATGTGATCATAATATTCATACGGTTAATATGGTCTTTCCTTTACCTCCAGTCTAACCTCTCCCACAATAAGAGGCACCCATTTTACCTACTCCTCCCCTATAATTAATGGATTTTTTTTGCCTATCCTTCCTCCTCAAGTAGAAGAGCCTACTTTACCCATTATAGTCCCACATGAGGAAGGGCCTCCTTTACCTCTCCTTTTGCCATAAGAGGAACTTGTATTTCTATTTCCTTTTTCACCCATTTTACCTATCCTTTTACCACTTGAGGACCATGCCTTACCCATTTCTCAACTACATATTGAAGGGAACATCGTTCCTATACTATACCCTCTTGAGGAACCTTTTTAAACTACCTCTCCTCCACTGATGGAAGGTAGTACCCCATCCACTCCTCCTTCACACCTAGAGGATCTAGTGTTATCTACCCCTACATTAAATGAGAGACCTATTGTGCCTACTCCAATTCAACCAATCTTACTACTTATTTTACCTAAGGAAGATCATACTTTACCTATTCCTCACCCACATGTTGAAGGAGAAATTATACCTATGTTATACCCCCTTGAGGAGCCTTTTTCAGTTACCTCTCCCCCACTCATGGAAGACCATGCCTCTTTTCCCATCTTTATTGAAAAAGACCCTATTGCAGCTCTTTCTCATCTTTAGCCCAAGGTAGTAGAGGCCAAAAATTTCCCTCTTTCTCAATCACCTAAGCCTTATAAAGAAGCAACCATAAGGCCTAAGTTAACTTTATCTAAACCCTTCTTACAGTGAGTGGAAAATCTATAATTTATTGACTCTATGAAGCTAGATCATGCAAGATTTTTGGATTGACTCAAAACTCCTTATCCTACACAACAAGTGTCATCTTCTATCACCAATACTCTCACTACCCTTTACCCTAAGGTCTTTCACAAAGTTAAATTTTCTTCATCAAAATCACTAGAAGCTCATCCATCTATGTCAGAACCCTCACCCTCATAGGCATTTGCCACATTAAAGCAGATTAGGTCTTTAGGCATTCACCTGATCTCTAATTTAATTCATCCATAGGTGTAATTAGATATGACTCTCCAACCATAAGTTATAGTTTCATGGCCTAAACTAAGGAATAATGCTAAGATTCATAGATCTCATCGACATTTCCCTCTTCCACCCTCAACTTTGCCTTCAATTTTGGGACTATATATCTCTACTAAAGTTAGGGTATCACTGATCCAACCAAAATAAAAGGCTAATTTACATCCACTACTACCTCTACCACCTATTAGGCCTTTCACATCTAATACCATGATACCTACCACCAAGAAAATGTTAGAAAAACATGTGGTTCCACCATCACCTAAAAAGGTGCCATGCAAAATCACCCTCGTGACTCCTAAACCAAAGAAGGTGTCTACTCTTATTACAATAATAAGTGCTAGCCCACTTACAGGCTCTCAAATATTTTTCCTATGATAGTTTTTGTAATCCTCTTCAATAATCCTTCCTTCCATTAAACCTTATGACCCTCTTAGATTGAATCCATCTTGGTTCAATGATACACAAGTGTGTCTATATCATCATTCACCTAGACATGATACTGAGAGTTGTAAAGCTCTCATGGCAGCGATTCGACAATAATTTGATATCGACACTATATTTATTGATACTCCCATTAACCTTCCTAATATTCCACCCATGGAATCCATAATGCCTCATACCTTTCCACCTAAATTCAAACTCAAAGATATTATTGTACCCCCTTTGCCACCTCCTTCACAAAATCAAAAGGATAAAGGTAAGGTAAAGGTCACTAACCCTTGGGCTCATCCCTTCTCAAAATACATTCCTCCTCTAAATTCTAATATTTCCATTTTGGGTGTCCCAAAACTAACATCTTCAGAAGTTATTAAAAACTTGATGGTAAAATAACTTCACCGAACCCCTATGAAAATGTCCTTATATCAGTTAATCCAAAACTCACCCCAACACTATCAAGCTTTGATTAGTGATTTGAAAGATTTTGAGGTAAAACCTAATGATCCCCAACCTCTTGTATCTTTGGTCAGCTCTCTTAACACCATCTCCCTAATTTCCTTCAGTGATTCAAAAATTCCACTTCAACACCCTAAAGATCAGGATTCTACACTTTTTATCACCATATATATCAATCAAACTCATGTCAAAAGAGTCATGATAAATGGAGGAGATATTATTAATATTATCTCCACCCATGCCTAAAAAAATAGCCCTTCTCAATAATTGCATGCCTCAAACTGACATAGTGCTTCACTCCTTTAATGATACCACAACTACTACGATGGGCACTATTGTCTTACATATCCATGTGGGACCCCACACAATTATTGAGCTCTTATACATTGTATAAGGATATTTATAATACAATATACTACTTGGACAACCTTGGATACATGCTATGGCATGTGTACCCTCGACCTTACACTAATGCATCAAGTTTGAGCACAATGGGCAACTACATGTTTTTCCCATTGACCCACCTCCTTTCAAAACATGAAACATGACTTATATCCCCAATGATTTTCTCATTCCATTAGATAAATCATCTCCTCTGCATTATACTTTTAAAGCTCCCACAAGCTCCATTACCTTGGTTACACAGATACCGATAACACCAATTCTTGATAAAGACCCCATGGAGGAAACTTGCAAGCATCTGTCACTCAAATAATACTATTTGTTGACACTCAACATGCTCCATAATCCATAAGAGTATGGAAAGATTAATATGAACCCCAATTATGATCCTCATATTAGGATTGTCATCCTGTATGGTCCCCCTAACCTTCAAACTAATTTCACATATGGGGGAATTGATCGAGCTCTCACTATCAGCGATTGATCCTCTTCATCACAACCATTTACCTATGACTTATCTTTCTTGGGAAAGCCTAGATTCACTCACACCTATATTTATTGATATGCCTAGAAAATATTTTGTTTGGGTTAGTACAAGCAGGGTGTTCATATGCCTATTGAATATCCCACCAATAAAACCATTGAAAATTCCAAAATGTGGCATGGAGAGGGTTTTGATGAACTAACTAAACTTACTAAAGCTTCTCATATACCAATTATCGATCTAGTCTCTCCTTCTCCATCCTCTCCTCCACCATCACCTATTAAATTAGAGGTATCTATACCTCCTAATTTTTTCTCAATAAATGCCATCTATTTGGGCCCCCTCACATATCACCTGGGTAAAGAAATAAGGTCCCTTCCTCTCATTCATATTAAAATGATTGATGAAGACTCTCCCACTATCAACACTATCCAATGTCAATATGATGATTCTATTCTCTTATACATGGGTGTAGATGATTCCTATATCCAATGATCACTCCAATCTAAAACATAAGCTATGTTAAATGAATCAACCATTGACATAAATTTTCCCTCTCATGATAACCCCCATGTCCTTCATATTGGCCAATCATTGGACTCCTCTGAGTAAGATAATTATGCCACATTTCTTAATGATCATATCAAAGCCTTCACTTGGTCTTATAATGACATGCCTGGTATCGACCCCTCTATCATCACCCATAACATTATCACCAACTGAGATGCTAAACCTATTAAGTAGAAGCTTCATAAAATGCATCCTTGTATTACTCTCCTTGTTAAATAAGAGCTCCAATGCCTCCTTTCTGTTAACTTTATTCAACCCATTGACTACCCACAATGGGTTTCCAATATTGTTCCTATCACAAAGATGATAGGGGCAATCCACATATACATCAACTACCATGACTTAAACCTTACTTATCCAAAGGATGACTTCCATTTCCCAAGTATAAATAAACTTGTTGATCTAACCACTAGCCATGAGATGCTATCACTTATGGGTAGGTTCTTAGGTTACAATCAAATCATAGTTGCTCTTGAGGATCAACACAAGACAACTTTCATTACCCCATGGGGGAATTTCTATTATTGAGTCATGCCCTTTGGTCTGAAGAATGTTGGTACTACCTACCAACGTGCCATGACTTACATCTTCCATGACCTCTTACACAAAATTATGGAAGATTACATGGATTAATTACTCAAAAAGTCTAAACTTTTCCAAGATCACTTGATGATTCTAAAAATCATATTCACTTGTCTCCTCTAATATAATGTTTGACTAAACCTAAAGAAATGCATCTTTGGTGATCTTTCCAATAAGCTCTTAAGCTTTATCGTTTCTCTCCATGGTATTGAAGTAGACCCTTCTAAATTTTGAGTAATACTAGACATGCCTCCACCTACTAATATCAAAAAAATCTGTAGCCTATAAGGCAAGCTTTAGTCAATCCACCACTTCATCTCCCAATTGTCAAATCATTTCCAACCCTTTCACCTTCTCCTCAAAAATATATCTCCTTCCATTGGAATATATATTGCTAGGAAGCCTTTGATGTAATCAAATGGCATCTCCTTTCCGCACTGGTTCTTATTCTACCTAAGGAAAACTAGCCTTTTTACCTTTACATCTCTACAATAGACCATTCTTTGGGTGCTATGATTGCACATTAGGATGATCACCATCGAGAACAAGTGGTTTATGTCATAAGCCACACACTTATTGATTATGAAACTTGATATACCCATATCACAAAGTTTTGTTTTGTGTTGATCTTTGTATCTTTTAGGCTCCATCATTACCTCTTAAATTACAAAACCTACATCGTCACCCATACCGATCCCCTCAAATACATGCATTCCAAGCCATATCACAACCAACATGTAGCTCAGTAGCTCATGATCCTTCCTGAATTTGACTTGGAATTTATTCAACAAAAGTCTATCAACAGACAAATGATCATTGACCAGTTAGTTGCTACCCCTTTACCTAACAACCAACCTTTAAACCTTGAATTCCCTGATGAATCTATCACAATGCTCTCCATCAATGGCATCTCCTATCAAATGATGATGTTCTTTGATGGGTCTAAATGTCAACATATTTGAGGTGTGGGGGTCATCCTCATCCCTTTTGATGGTGATCCTATGCCTTTTTCATTTAAACTAGGTTTTGAATGTACTAACAATATGGCTGAATATGAAGCTTTAATCTTAGGGCTTCAAATGGCTATTTTCTTGGGTGTCAAATCAATAACCATTTTTGGTGACTCCTAACTAGTGGTTAATTAGGTTAATGGTTCCTACCTATGAAAAAACAAAATTCTATAATGATATAAACATCATGTAGATACACTATTAGAATCATTTGACTCCTACCTCTTACAAATTGTTCCTTGATCTATAAACAAGTTTGCTGACATAATGGTTTCTCTTGCTTCACACATACCCTCTTCACCCTCTTTATCAAAAAACTATGTCACTATAGATCACTTAACATTGCCCTCTTATGTATCAACTAAGATCCTTTTTATAGGTAATGTAACACACAACCCACATAACTTATGGTACAAGCAACTCATGGATTACCTCTCCTTTTCTATTACCCCTTCTAACCTCTCCAATAATGGGAGACATGCCTTCATGAAATGTGCCACTTGTTACTCTATGCTAGGGGGACTTATCTACAAGTGAGGTTTTGATGGTCTCCTCCTTATATTCCTTACTAGTAATGAGATCCCCTTCACCATTAAGGAAGTCCATGATGGGATTTGTGGTGGATATTTCAATGGTAACACAGTTGTCAAATGTATCCTTCAACTCGACTACTATTGGCCAACACTCCACCAACATTGTAGTGATTACGTTTTATGTTACATCAAATTTTAATAACATGCTAACCTCCTTCACATTCCAATCCATGCCTTACAAGTTTCCAAAGACTTCTGGCCCTTCTCTCAATGGGGTTTGGATCTAATAAGTGAGATTAACCCTTATCCATCTCTCTATCACTGTTCTATCATTACTGCTACTAAATACTTCACCAAGTGGGTTGAGGCCATTCCTCTCATCTCCACTAAGGTTGATAAAATTATTGACATTATCAACCATCACATCATCTATCATTTTGGTGTCCCCCATAAAATTATAATAGACAACAACAAATCCTTTAAAAAAAAGATTGTCCAAAATCTTTGTGATGCTTTTGGAATCAAATTAAGCTTCTCATCACTGTACTATCCATAAGAAAATGGATAGGTAGAGGCTTATAAAAAAACCTTAAACAAAATCCTCATGAAGGTAGTCAATGATATTGGCAAGGATTGGCACACACACATTCCCTTTGCTTTATGGGCTTACCACACTAGCATTTAAACCCCTACAGGTGCTATGCCTTTTTTTTGGTCTATGGGATGGAAGTTTTTTTACCTCTTGAGGTCTAGATTCCTTCTCTTCACATCTCTCTACAAGACATACTTACTAACAATGACTTTCACTAAGAACATTTGGCTCAACTTGAGTTGCTTGATGAAAGTTGTCTCATAACCCTCAACCACCTCCAAATCTATCAAGAGTGAATCAAATGCACTTACAATAAAAACCTCAAGGAGTGATATTTAAATATTATAAATCTCATCTTAAGATAAAATCAACATGTGAATAATATGGAGAAAAGCAAATGGTGTAATTTTGCTCCTAAATGGTTTGGACCCTACATCATAACTCACAAGTATGGCTCAGAAACTTATCACTTGTCTTCTCTCAAAAGAAGGCCAAAACTTGAGCCTTTAAATGATTTACACCTATGACCATTATTTTTTTAATCAATTGATGCTTCACCTCATGTTTAACTTGACCTCATCCCTTGAGCATCCCTATTACATTCATCTCCCTTCCTCTTAACCCTTATTCCTACACACTTAGTTAACTTATGAAGTGCTATGGTTTTTCCCTCAAAATGGAAAACCTCTAAGCCTCTATAGTTCTATCCATGAACAAAGTTAAAAAAATGGGATATATAGACAAGTTATAATCTCTTAGGTTATATTTCTCAACATGGACTGCTCCATTGAAGGACAACTATGTAACTTCTCCTTGATACTATAAATAGACTGCTCCCTTGAAGGATAGCTATTAAAAATCAAAAACAAAATATTAGACCACTCCCTTAAAGGATGGCTAAGCTACACTTTGTTATCAAGATATATAATGACTTAAGAAGCTTCTCATATTGATCAGCTTCATATGATCTCAACACAAACAAAATCCCATTGTAGGCTTCCTACATTGATCAACTTACACACACAAAAAAAAACTTTAATTCATGGACTTACCCATAATAGCTCTTGAGTCACCCATAGAAAGGGCATACCATCCCCACTAAGAAGGTTATGCTACCCAAACACTCTCATTCTTTTTACCTTTTTTCCCTCATACTCTTTCAAGGGACTTTAAACTCACTTGACATAAGGTGAGTATGACACTTCTCTAACAAACAAATGGTCAAATGATGCAAAGCATGAAAGAGGCTCATACTCCTGAGCCTATTTATGTTGTGATTATGGTCTTTGCTAATATGTGAGCATCATGCCTATTTATTTCCCATCCCAATCACATGATGATTTCTCTTCTGAGATTGCATCTCACAACAAGATTCAATCACCTTCTTGCCTTTTTGCCAATTTTTCTTAATACTTAGAGTTATGTGTTTAACAAATATTATCACTCACATATCCATCTCAAGCAAAGATACTTAAATAACTACCCAAAACCATACTAAAATTAAAAAACCATTGCCCATTAATCTATTTCTTATAATCCTATGTGAAATATGCCAAACATGCAACCATAGTTTCTCTAAACAACAATAAATAGGAAAACTATCAAGTCTATGCCATTTATTTTAGGCATATACCATCAAAATATGGAAAAATGCTGAAAAAACAAAACACATCCAACCTATTCATTTTAAGCATACACCATCACAAATATGGAAAATTGCCAAGATGAAGCTAACCAATCAACTATGCATATACCATCACACATATGGGAAATGATAGTCTAATTCAACTAACATGCTCAACATTAACATAACATAAACATCCACATCATTATAATAACTTCAACATCATCACCATCACATAAAAAAATCTTAAAATAACAAACTCTCATGTGTGTGTGTGTGTGTGTGTGTGTGTGTGTGTGTGTGTGTGTGTGTGTGTGTGTGTGTTGAATAAGAATGTATAACAATGGATCATATCAGTATCATCTCTAAAAATTACATCTCTCATCTTCAACTCATAGGCTAGTGTGTATACAACATATATCACATCAAAAATAACATCTGGCACTCAGAATACTTAAGGATATAGTCATGGTCATGAAGAAGCAGTATCATCACCACTCTCTACCTATCTGCATCTACGTGAGCTAAAATTCATGGCACGTGTCACTAATCTCTCCTGCTCTCTAAACTCAAAATACCTCTAAATCTATGGAAACTCCTTGATGGCTCTCTCATAGTATGCAGTCTCATATAAGGCAGTGTTTTACCTTACTAGAGATATAGTCTGTGGTGGACCCACCAAACCTATTGTAGGACCTTGTATTGGTCCTTGTGGTGGAGGAGGAGTAGCCTATCTTATTACTCTTAAACTATTTCTCTCTATTATTAGTGCAGTAACCTAGCCCTATAATTCCCTAACCTATCCCTATAATGTTCTAACTTGACTCTATAAGACCAACACCTATGCCTATGCTACATCTCAGGCCTATACTTCTACATATTGGGCCTATACCACTATATCCTAGGCCTGTAAGGTTGCATCTCTCTCTCTCTCTCTCTCTCTCTCTCTCTCTCTCTCTCTCTCTCTCTCTCTCTCTCTCTCTCTCTCTCTCTCTCATCACTCCCTATAAATCTAATGGTAGCCTCCTGACCTAAACCATGGGATGTAAACTTATCCACCACACAAGATAAGCCATTGTGCATCCAAGATCTACTACACCTAGGCCTACTGGTAGCTCCTCAAAATATAGCCCATTTGTTTCCTAGGAAAAAGGTAGGGTTGCCTCTATATCATCCCTCCTATATAGAGAAAAGGTAGGAGGCATGTCTTGTAACAATCCAAACTGTTTCCTGATCCATGCCATGGTGCCATCTCTAACTCTCCAGCTCATCTCCCTCTAACCCATAACATGCTCTATAAATCGACAAACTACTCTACCTATCCTCTAAATGTAGGGTATGTCAAGTAGGGCCTCCAAAAAATATCTATAGCAATCAATCCATCTTTCATAGGCCTATAATAATCAATGTCCCACACTATGCCATCTACTCGTGTCTAGGTCATAGCCTCTCTCTACCATCTGAACTTGACCCTAAAACTAGCTGTAATCATGGTGGGTAGCCCCAATGGTCATGTCACCATGATGTGCTCATATGCCCAAAAATGGATTAAATTCTTGACACACAAACTATACCATCATCATAGCCTCAAACCCCACAACTTTATATATAATTATGCTAAAAAATCTAGTCCCCATGCATGCACTATCTACTATAAAACCATCTATGTCAAAACACCTATAAATGTAATAGGAAATCTCCCTCCATTTGCATCTAGTAGTGCATATACTATAATCAGTATCATCATTAGGATACTTAATCAATATTTCTCCTCATCGATAGTGTATAGAATCTCATAAGCAAAGCTCACCAAATGATAGGTCACCTTATTGATATGCTCCCCAAACAATGTCACCATATAAATATCATCCTCCTCTCTCAAATAAGAGAAGAGCTCCTCATGCTAGAGTGGTAACCATAAAATCCTATATATGTCCTCCTACATCACTATCAACTCTCTGATAGGCAAATGAAAAGTGTTGGTGGTGTGATCCCACCTCTCTATCAAAGTTATCATCAGGCTAACATCACATGTAACTCAAAAATATCATCGCGCTCCTCCTGACCCTATGGATGCTATGTGCTCCCACTCATCCATGGTGACATCCCTCCTCATCCTTATTAATAACATAGGTTCTCAATCTCATAATTTCAATTCCTACCTAACCTGCATCCACACACACAAACCTCAAGTCACAAACTTTCCAATATATAAACCTCCACCCTTTTTTCCCTTCTCTCTGGGAGAACTATGTTAGCTTGAGGACCTCATCTAGGATATGTAGGTAGTAGTCAATCAATATGGGGTCTTTTGAGGTTAGCTCAATCACATACCCACCTAAATATCTAACTTGTTAACACACTTAAACCCTATACCCAACTATTTATCTCTAAACCCTAGGCCTAACTACCTATCTCTCAACCCTAGGCCCAATTGTCTATCTCTAAACCCTAGGCCCAAGTACCTATCTTTTAACTCTAGGCCTCATGGCCTATATCTCACACCCTCAACCCTATGACCTATCTTTTAATCCCTATGTCTCATGACCTATTTCAACATACCTTTTTCTAACCACTTCCCTTAACAAATTTTTAAACCATACCTCACCCTTTTTCCATACATACTAGGAGAACTACATTGGATTGAGGCCCTCACTCAGGCTATGTAGGTAGCACTCAGATGACATGGTGTCCTCTAAGGCTAGCTCGACCATTAGGCTTGATGTCTAACTCAATTAGGGATCCAAAATTAGCCTTTTCTTCTTATTTTGGGTTTTTTTTGTAACTGATGTTAGTCTTATATGTTGATATTGAGTGCCTGTGTCAGTGAGCTCCACCAACATCGATGACTGGTTTGATCTCAAGGCTAAATAACCCACCTCTAAAATTTAGGTTTTTCCCTAAAAACTTCCCCCAAACCCTCCCAAATTCACTTAAACCTATCCTCACCCAATTTACTACCCCTCTAATTTCCCTCTCTCCCCCCAAACATAACAAATTATCCCAAATAACAAATTAACTACCTTAAATAAAAAATCAGCTCAAAGAGCATCTTACCTCATCTCTCCATCTCTTTTGGGCTAGAATGGCTGGCACTTGTGGTGGTGTGCTTCCAGCTGGGTCCCCTCCTACCTCTACCATCTCTACCCACACCAACACTCTTTCGATCACATTGTGGCCCACCAAGTTCTCAATCCAACCCTCACTCTCACACACTCTTCTCAACCACTTATCTCGCATCAACTCACCATGAAAAGATAGGCTAGATCTATCCTTTGTCCCACAACACTCAATTTTTTTCTCCAATTAGCTATCACAAATGAATTTTGGTGGGCTGCCAAACTCCTTTTTATTAGGTTTGGTCTCCCATCAATGTCAGTAGTCTTGACCTAAGATGTCAATGTCAACAATACTTCCTACCAACATTAGTGATATAACTAACATTGACAACCTTAAAATTATAGTTTTCAACCCCAACCACCACCCTTTGGACTACACCCTCAATCTGGGGTAACTTGGAGATCATGTATATCTCCTTGACCATGAAATCCAACCTTAGAGATCACATATATCTCCCTAACCATGACAACCAACTTTGGAGATCACTTAAATCTCTACCCACAATGACTCTGACTAGAGATCATGAATATCTCCTTGGCCATTGACCTTTTTGATCCAACCTTGCATTACTTGTCTTGACTACTTATGCTCCCTTGTTATAATTGGCTATTATACACACACATTTATATCAGGTGTTTTGGATCATAACCAAGCTAGTCCTATCACCTACAACCTTTTATGTTTACCAAGATCACTTCTTACCTTAGATATCTAGAACATATGGACCATTAGAGCTATAACTTTGATCATTTTAACCTTCTTTCTATCACTAACACACTATGATTTGGTTATTTCTATTCAAGTCCTCCTCACCTTTACCTGTTATTGATTATGTCAACTATAACTCATAGTAGTATACATGCAATCAATGATGTTACCATGCTCTCACTCAACATCCACCCACCCAATTAACTCCTTATCAAACTAGTACTTGATTCCAGATTCTCCTCCATTAGTTCCCATTTTGAAGGGGGATACCTCATCCCATACTTGGAGAATCTAACTTCTTTTTTTGTCTTGTAAACTTATCAATACAAATTACAAGACAAAAAAGGGCAAATGTAGACACCAAAATTACATCACACATGTGCATAACTCCCTATGTTGAACCCCCCCCCCCGATCCCTTTTTAATAATTAGCCTTCCTAACCCATATTTTCACCCCTCACACGTTTAATTAATTTAAAGATATTTAATTAAGTTAATTAAAAACTACTTATGCCTCCTTACCTAGCCACTCATCCTAAGACTAATTTTTACTGTCTGAGTCACCTCAAGACTTAGTCCCCTAATCCTAACTACCCATGACTTGTTTTCACCCCTAATAAAAATTATTAACTACATTTTTTTAAACCTCACTTTTCTACCATTATCTAATAGATACCATACTTGGCAAGAGAAGGAACAAAAAATAGGTTAAAAATATCCCTTTTACCTATTGTCATGCCATCGATGTTGATCAACCCTTGGCTGACATCAATAGGATCACCGATGTTGGTTACTTAAGCCAAATTCTATGCTAATATTTAAGTCAGTAGAAATCAAAAAATTTAATCATTCATATACAGGCTTTGGCATTCAACTTTCTACATCTAGACATACCATTACTTTGCACAAATCAATCCATATTAGGAATTTATATACTTCCTAAACCTTGGATTCTTATGAACTGGCAACACACACTTGTCTTTTCTATTCATGTATTACTTCAAACACACCTCATCAAAGCCATCTATCTGACACTCATGGTTCATCCATTTCACCAAATAAGTATATCTTTATGTTTTGTAATTCCTTTAAACAATCATTTTACAATTACTTTATGTTATATTTTTTATCATTTTATGAGCATCTTGACTCTCCCTGTGAACACGTTGTAAAACTCCTTTGCTGATTTCCCTCTACTTCAAACATATCAACCCTTTGTCTAGACCCCCCTAAGTCTTACCCACTCCATTACAACTCTTCCCAACCTCAAAAATCTAAACAACATCTACCTCTTAACTCAGAAAACTCTCTTATAACCTCCTAATAACCTACTCCCCCTACCAACATTAGTCACATATCTTTACTGACATCAGTCACATATCTTTACCAACATTGGTATCCTAATCGACGTTGATGAGTGTGTATTTCCACCAACTTCTCTAAGCCTACTTAAAAAACCTCCAAAAACACCAATAACTCACATTACCTACACTATGTCACTCTCTACTACACTCAGACTGCAAGAATGATACAAATATATCTCTCTTACTCACTCTTTCATTTTGTTATTCATTACTATTTTGTTTCAAAAAGTGGACTATATCCCCAAGCAAGTTTGACACTTCCAGGAATAAGCACATAGCTTGGCAGCCCACTCATTAATGTAATAACAAATATTTTTTGTGGTAGTGCTTTTTTATTTGCAAGTAGTCCTCCCTAGCCAAAGATGAGTGATCCACATCATCTAGACATGGTGCGTAACCAATCTAGGTTCTCTCTAATCTCTAATCCCTACCCTTCATCTCTATTTCTCCTTAAATATCAAATAGATTCAAAATTTAGTGAAACAACCTGTTCAATCAATAAGGGTTCAGTCAAATTGAAAAACACTTCTCTTAAATAATTATTATGTGATTCAATGAATCCTTGTGTTTTCCTTTCAAAATTAGAATCTACTAACTCTCTAATACTTCTTTTTTATTCCTTTATCTCTTGATCTCTCTGACTTAAAAATATCTAAGGTTGAATAAAAAAAGGAGTATTTAAATAAAAAATGGGCTCAAGGGATGTACATTGAGGGGGTGAAAAATCACTTGATGTGATTCTCCATGTGAAAAAAATTGAGCCAGTACTATGTCCATGGGTGGTCGCACCTCTAAAATCAGGTAATTCTCTTACGAAAATGAATGGTGTCTACTTGAGTGACTGTGATCTATTATCATCTATAAACTACCTTCCTATAAGACTTTTCCCTTATCATCATCTTCTAATTGCTTAATTATTCACTCTTTAGTCTCATTAATCCTAGGCCCTTCCTCTCTCATCAACTCTTTCCTCTCTTACCCTTTCATCGACTCATTCTTCCTTCTTCTAGTCTCCTACAACTATTCAACCTCTACTCTTACTTTTACCTCTACCTCTATTCGTAGTCACTTGTACAATCCTTGATATATTCCACCTCTTTTATTGTCATAGTTTTCATATTGTATCCACAAGCTTCTTATGATCCCTTTCATCTGGTCTTCTCATCATTTTTACTGGCCAATTTTTTGGATTATTTCTGCACCATCTCACATCCTAACCACACACATCCCCATAGTGCCTTAAGAGAATACTTCATTATGAGTGGGTAATTCACTATATATTTTTCAATGACCAATATCTTTATAAGAATTGGTATTTGATGCAAAAACTTCCCTGTGGTCCCCTGCATGAATAGATCTTATGCTATATCAAAATTAATATAACCATGAACTATATATATATATATATATAGTGGTTTCTATCCAGTGATCAATCACACAGGTCCAAAAAAACTCAATGATTTTTAACTATCTAATTAGATCATTAGTCTATTGAATCTTAGATGTAGGTCTACCCTAAAAATAAAAATGCTCTAATCTCACCAACCATGCAGTAAACAAGCTCAAAAATTCACACCAAAAAATTTCATGTACATCACCATATAGATGATTCTCTATTAGTTCCTTTTTAGTACACCCTATCCTTCTCACCTCTTTCTATGCTAACTCAGATATTTTTTGATCCCACCATTATTCCAAATACCTCTGACTTGGTAACCACTGAAGCATATCATTTCTTTAACAACCCACAATAGTTCCATGCTCACCATACCATTTTTAGCAAAGGTTCTTGGTTTCTCAAAACTTTCTAATTACAAGGATAATTATGGGAGAGGTAATGGATCCTTATCTGGTAAAAACACAAATTCCTAAAGGTATATCATAGAAATATAGAAGGTGAAAATATTCTAGCTAGTTCAATTCTTATTTATCAGTTTATGAAAATAGCATTATAGATTCAACATTCATTATACAATATGAAACAATCAAGTGCTCATGAAACCTTAGTTATGTAGGACCTTATCATATACAATACAACAAGTTTATAATAAGATTACAACACACATTCAATTACATCATTAATAAAACTTATCCTTACTCAGTAGGAATCATACTATTACATTGTGTTTATAAGAGACCTATATTTAATAGATCCAGTACCAAATTCTTCAATGTCTAACCTCTTTCAACTCTTCATAGCTTATATATATACATAGTTCACTCTCCCCATCTTAGGCACATGGTTACAACAAACTGTGTTTAGAATATTCAACAACTATAACCTCATTATAGGCTTCAAAATTTAGAGAAGCCCAAATCCACATAATCCATTTAGAAGAGAGTATGGTTGATGACTAATCATCCCATGTATGCTGACCTCTTATACTGTTGGCATGTTCTTATGGCATCATGGAATCTTGTGTGCATACTTTCTTGCTAATAGATTTATAGGCCTTGTTAGAATATAACCTTACTAGAAGGAAGGTGATTATAAATTGAGATCCTAGTGATTGATTATGTGTATTTTATGATGGATATTTGGTTCATTTGGATGGCATATAGAAATTAGGTGACCCGATGGGAGCCGTGAACCCTTGTGTTTCACCTTCATGTGCATATTTGTTATGATGTGAAAGTACCATGGCATAATTATTGAATGTCTAAGTCACATGATCATAACTTATTTTCATGTGGCTCCTTCTTATATATTAAACAATTATGTGTTGTGTAGAAATTAGTTCTCATTGATTATGTTAAATCATGTAAATTTGTGTCCTTACTATACTTTGTGCATATAGTTGACCTTGTGGAATTTCAAATACTTGTCTTATTATTGTCACTATTGTATGATCATTATATACACATGTATGTATGCTTTTAATTTTAAATCATGAGAATGATAATTAATCACTGGGTAAGGGAGTCTCCCATTTTTGAAATTAACCATGTGGACTATTTTTTAGTCTATGTTTTTCATAATTACTATATGCATATGTTATGGTAATGTGAATATAACCTACCCATGTGATGTGTTTCTCCTCCTTGAAACCAAATTATATTGATTAAAATCTACCAAGGTATGATGTTGTGTTGTATGGTGTAATCCGGCATTACTATTCTAGTATTAAGTATTGGTGCTAGTATGAGGTTGAGGGTAGAGAAGCACTAAATCTATAAATATTTTTACTTGTATAGGCCAAGAAGTAGATTATCTCATAGGCTGAAAATCCACTTTTCCATTTTGCATGAGTAGCCACCTAATTAATTTAGAGTGTGCACCATGTGTGCCATGAGTTGGCCATGGAATCTTAGTGAATAGTGATCATTTTATAGATTTAACATTCCTTTATCTGCTTCCTGTAGGTTGTGATAAAATAAACCCTTATTAGATTATTTTTATTTTTATATCCTTGTGAATCACTAATTAGTCCTAAAATTTGGACATTTATGGAAATAGACATGGTGGTACTTGCTTAGATGCATGCATGGGTTGGCTTGTAGGTGAAACCATGCTTTAGTTGAGGTATTGTTTTGTTATATATTTATAAATATTATGGGATGAATAATTTTGATTTGTTTTATAAACATTATTGGAATGTATATTGATTTTATGTTTTGATACAAAATCACTAAGCCCTGATTAGGTGGTGTTTAAAAAACTAGGTACCTACTTGAATCTTGGATAGAGTGATGAAAGTTGGGTGATGCCCTCAAATGAATATTTTTGGATGGTGGGATTGGTATCCATGGACCATTTATCAAGCTCACATGTGTGTTGGATAACATGATGTAAGCCTTTGGGTTGCATGTGATGCCAAGTATGGCTTCTTCGATGTTCAACATGATTGGTGTAGGATACTATAGTAACCCCTAAATGGTTGATGATGTAGTCGAGTAACCATATCATTATGTATTACTACCCTTGTGTAGGGACATTTATTAATGATTTTTCTAAGGATTATGTGTGTATCATAATGTGATAGAGGAAGATTCCATTTTTTATTTATGATCCTGGTTGCAATCTAGTGGGATTAGATGATCATGTTTGTTGACCTCATGTTGGAGGTTTGGGTGTGTTGGCACCAACATTTATGTCTTGTTGTTATTTGGCTATGTTCTTTGCTTGTAAGTACCTATAACACTTTTATTAGGAATTGTTTTAAATAAAGGCAAGTATAAACTACTATGTTTGGAGCATTGTTTTCCTATTATGTTAAATTAATCACCTTCATAAATTGGTTGGAATGATTAATAACTAAAATGTTATATGGGAATAATTTCTATTTGTTGTTATGTAATTTTGCTATCTAAAGATGAAATTTTGGTTTCGTAAACCTTTTGTGGTTGGTTTTGACAAATTTTAATGTTTTGGTGGCCTTTTCCAAGGCATGTGAGTGGAAAATTTACATCCAAGTCGAGAGACTTGGTAGAATTATCTATTGTGATAGTACTATTTAAGTGTTATTTTTCTATTTTAGTGTTATAAAGGACACATTAAAATGGGAAGGAGGCCATTCTTTTGCCTAATGAATTAGATAATGCAGTTGTCTTAATGACAATAGATATGAAAGCTAGTGGGATATGGTTGATGTATTGCCACCCCGCAATGGGTGAAGAGATTATGTAGAAGTAGTAATTGATTTAGTTAGACATTTTCATGGATTTTTGTCCTTGGCTATTGATAGTTATCAAGATGGATTCTCTTTAAGGAGGGTAGGATGTCATGACTTGATCTAATAGCCTTCTATAGGCATTTGATTATATCATGTTTAGCATGTTTTCTAGCACTAGACTTATGGTTGTTATTACTATACCTATTTTGTTGGTATGATGTGAGATGTTTAGGTAGATATTATGGTTAGGATCTACCAGGGTTACTACTCAAAATTGGATTTATTTTACCTTGGCATACTTATACCACTTATATTAAAGTAATTTATCCTAATATATATACTACTTCAATTTAGTACATTATTATGTTACGATTTTTCCCTTGGATACTTTAAATGGTTGTTTAGATATCATTAGCTCATGTATAGATAACTTATACTTTACTTTTTTCTAGCTAGATAGTATTGATAGATTTTGATACATTGATGTATTAACTACAAGTTGATGGATATGTTAGGTTAATTTATTGTGCTTGATGATATATGGACTAACTAATGTAATTAATGTTTTATTACAGTTTAGTATTACTTTATTTAATATTGATCAGGTATTGCTGATGTATAATCGATGGTTTTAGGTACCTAATGTGAGCTAAGATGGATATCAACATCATCACTTAGGATGCTAGAGTGGTTATTGAGCAATTGATTTGGTTCTAAAAGGTATATGTATCTTCGGTTTGGTCTCATGCCATTGGAAAAGTATGTAGTATTCATTATGGATTCCTTATTTTCATGATTTGATCATGATATTATTGTTATCATGTATCGATGTGTTGTTTGTTAGTTTTTTTGTGCCTACTTGTACTCTCTTTCTCTCTCCTACCCATCAACACTTTGACATTATTGAGCTAGCTATTTTTCATGGTGACTTGGACATCTTAGGTGGACTCACCTAAATCTTCCCATGACCCCACTTGGAGTTTGAGTTGACCCCCTTTATATTTATTTATATGGTTCAAACCATTAGGCATTTAAATCATTTTATTTTATTATTATTTTATTTAGATTTTCAAATCAAAACACTAAGGTTCTTAGCATTATGATGGTTGGAAATTTTATTTTTATGTTGGTATGGATGGGGTCAATGACTAAGGGAGAGGAAATTTCCTCTCTCCATGACATTTAATTCTATAAATTTAATGGGTATGTGGGGGGTGGGGGGGGGGGGGGGGGGGGGTTGCATTGACAGTGGAATGGAGAAGAAAGGGAATGGCATGGGGAGCAGTGCAAGACATGAGGAAGAAGACAAGAACATAGGGGAAAATTTTAGTTGAGACTACACTTCCACTATGGCAGAAAAAATCAAAAGAAAAATGTGGGTTGAAAACTTTTTTTTTACCTCTTATTATGTGCTATCATTTGTGAGTTATAGTTTCTTTTAATTTGGGAAGAGTGGTGGAAAGAAAGAAAATACAAGGGGAATCAAAGGATAGGGGAGTCATTGATGGAAGAGAGGAGAAGGATGATGAAGGGAAGGAAAAAGATGTGGGCGTATGGGACGAGGATGATGTAGGCAGGAAGGGAGATAAAGAATTTTGTACTACAATTTTGTGGGTTTAGATCTCCTTTTATTATATGAAAAATGACAACAAGAAAAAAGAAAGGGAAGGCTAAATGTTGGGCATGGTAAATTTGGGTTTTGTCAACACACCAATGGGAAATGGAAAACAAATTAAAATAAAGAAAACATTATATTTTCCTAAATCCACAATCATTGTTGGAATTCTCTATATATTTAGGTATGGAAAGAAATAGGAAATGTATGAAGAAAATTATGTTTTCCCTTCAAATTCAAGATCAAATGTTAGGAAGTTGGGTATGAAGGAAGGAGACGTGCATGGAGAAAGGAGAAGAGTTGGTAGAGGGGTGAAACTAGTGAGAGAAGGTGAGACGCCAAAAGAGGAGGAGGAGATTTTTAAAGGATCAAAACCCTACGACCTGATCATATTTTTCCTTTGCATCTACTATTTTTCTATAGGTAGAATTCCATGTGAGTGACTATTATTATTTTATTTACGCTATTATATGTATGTCTATATATATATATATATATATATATATATATATATATATCTTTGTGGAATAAATCGATTTGAGACTATTCTACCTTTTTTTCCTTTGCATAAATTTATAACTAAATACTATATTGTGTATTTATTTGGCTTAAATAACTTAGTCAATGCATTCAAACTAAGTTTCCATACCCTATAATTTCTATGTGAGCTAATTGAATGGATTTAGCTTGAGAAATGAGGGTTTACTTGAATCGATTAGGGAATAGTTTTCTTTATTCCTTGTATTAAATATGAATTACTCTGATGTGTTTTTATCTTTGGTATGGATAAATTCAACCATGCTACAGACTTGGTTACCTTACTCCATTTTTACTTTATGAGATGTTGATTTGGCTACTCAAATCGATTTATTCCACAAAGTATGTATGTATATATATATATATATATATATATATATATATATATATATATATATATATATATATATATATATATATATATATATATATATATATATATATATATATATATATATATATATATATATATATATCTATATATCTTTGCAGAATAAATCGATTTGAGACTATTCTACCTTTTTTTCCTTTGCATAAATTTATAACTAAATACTCTATTGTGTATTTATTTGGCTTAAATAACTTAGTCGATGCATTCAAAATAAGTTTCCATACCCTATAATTTCTATGTGAGCTAATTGAATGGATTTAGCTTGAGAAATGAGGGTTTACTTGAATCGATTAGGGAATAGTTTTATTTATTCCTTGTATTAAATATTAATTACCCTAATGTGTTTTTATCTTTGGTATGGATAAATTCAACCATGCTATAGACCTGGTTACCTTACTCCATTTTTACTTTATGAGATGTTGATTTGGCTATTATTGGATGAGTGACAATTTTCTTCTCCTATCCTTTGCTTTAAAAACAAGATTCTCATCCTACCATACTTGTTAAAAATACTATATGGATATGATTTGTGAATTGAGAGTTTGAAGACCAGTTTGGGTTAGTTTAATGTTGAAATATAGAGTTTTAATTTTTAAATAAGAGTTGGAAATTGAATTGAGTTATTTTATTGTTCCTATAAAAAGTGGGTTCTCTACTTGTTTATGGATGTGATTGAATTTTTTAAAGGATGGTGATTTCAAGTCTAAACTAGTTTCGTATGAAATTATCAAACTCTTATTGTGTTGGGATGTAAACAAATCCATGTTAAATTATATTAAATTATTGTAGAGTTGATCCTCATCTAAAAGCATTTTAGAGGTTATTACTTTTACATAAAAATCATTTTAAACCCAATTTTAGATTCAGGGATCATATGAGGTCATGAGACTTCATGATAATTATATGAATCAATTATACTAACTCTTTATCTTTGAAATTAATTTTTAGTCTTTGAATGGTTGCTTAAACCTTTATGTTATCATTATGGAAAATATGGTGTATGGCTGGAAGTCATGTTGGATGTGTTGACTATTGCAAATGAATGATTATTTTTGAATTGTGGATTTGTGATAAGTATACCATGTTTGGGTTACCATTTACATACTTATAATATGAAACGATTGGTTGAATGTTGTTTTTTATGTATAATAATCCTTTGACTAGGCTTAAATAGTTGAGCTGTAGTGTATGCTTATGAGCATAAGATACAGATTGGTAGCCAGGATATTGTAGTCTAACCATACACTTGGAGGTTTTCCAAATATGGTATTACCAAATTTTATGGACATGTATTTAGTGTATAAATCCATACCAATGAACTTTTTATATCCTATAGTGGATTATCCTCACTCCTAATTTGTAGAAATGTTATTACTTGTTTATTTTAGTTTCATTTTGGGTTGAGATTTTGTTGGTCACTTTCTTGTTTATCTTTTGTTAGTGTGTTGAGTCATCCAATAGATGGGGACCCCCACTCGATTATAATCTCTCCCTAGCCTCAATTGTTAGAATTGCCATCTAGCTAATGGTAGGGGTGGTAAGGGCCACCAATGGTTGGACTCAAAGCACTAGTAATGAGGGTTTGTTTCATATCTTTCTATGTGCTTTATTCTTCTTGGGATACTCTCGATGATGACTTATCAACTAAAGATGATCACTGCTATATATATTGTACTATTGGATGTGCTATTTGACATTAATTTCAACAATGTGTTATGTTGATAAATATTATAATTTGGATGTCTGGGTTGTAAATAGTTATAGTACTTGTTTTATGAGAAATAATAATTCATGGATAGACATGATAAGATATTAGAATGATTTTAATATTTTCAAAACTACTTGTGTTGTTTACCTTGTTGACATTGTGGGTATATTAGCAAATAAATGGACTTGAAGTATAAATCATAAATTTTTTCCGTTATTTATGAAGTTGTATTGTCTCATTTATGATGATGGTTTGATGTTATATATTAAAGTTGTGGAAGTTAATTTTAAATCCTACGTTCTGGTTACTTAACCCAATATGTATCTATGAATGCTAGACCTTGATACTGCATAACAATGGTAATGGAAATTTAACAAATGGTGGTAAGACCTTACATTTACACATCTTTAAAAGAGAAAATTAGGAACATGCATGATAACTATTGTTCAATTCCTTGATATTCTCGTGCTTATCATGAAATATTCTTGGTATGCCATGATTGGTCATGATATTATAATCAGGGATATTCTTTGGATGATGAGTTCTATTTTCTAATTTAGTTCTAGTCTTTAATAACATTGCTTAATAAATGTATTTAGTAACTTGATTGATATATTCTAGCTTGATAAAAATCTAAGTTGTACCTATCATATGCCTAGTATTGGTCATCAATGTTCAAAATTATTGATGAGGAAACATTATTATGTGTTATTTCCCTCACATTGGTAATTATGTTGTAGATAATATCTGGTTCTAACTTCTTACCATTGACACTTGCCCTCTTGTATTGGATATTGAAAATACTTTAAATTTTGAGTTTGATGATCTAGTAGTATGCTCAATTTCTACTCAATTGTTTTAAATTTGATAAGTACTTCATCTGTTTGAGGGATGTTAAGTCCTAGTTACCAATAAGTCTTTATTGGTCACATTAGATCTAACATTAATATTTTTGTGTAATTTTTATAACCATTATTTATGTAACCCATATATGTATTGTTACATGAAGAAATAACAATAAAATATTCAAATTCATGAGGTGATGGGCAACATAATATTCCTACTTTGATATGTGAATGTGATGTGAATTCATGTGTAGCCTTTTTATAATTATGCCACTAATACATTCTATAATAACACAAATTCAGCATATAACACATTAAGATTCACCCATGAGTGCAGCAAGTTACTTTATAACCCTCGAGGCTCAGTCAATTGTAAATATTAAGAAGTAAAATATGATCATGAAAATAGAGCACAATCACCATATAAAATGAGCAAAAATAAAAAATTATATAAATACCAACCATATACATACATTATCTTTAGGAAAAGGTGTTCTATCTAATTCAACCTATATACATATATTCAACATCTATAAATATGTTTTAACCTTACTACGTCAAAGAATAATCAATTCTCACCTGCCTACCTACCCATGATAAATAATGCCAATGGAATTATCATATATACACATGCCCTTATAAAAAGTGAAATTATACGTTTATATAATTATCTAACTTATGCCTAAATAAAACATTAGTTGGATTAATTAAAATTATCTAACACATTCTCGCAACTAAACATAGCTTCTTCCCAAAGCTCATGGTGTAGATGGAAAACATAAGTAATTAATTTTATGACAAAGTATAGACAACACTCAAAAAATATTGATCTTCACTTAAACATATATGGAACACACTTTTTTTGTTTTTTGAAATAGGTTAAAATGATCATGCATTAGAAAAACCATAATTTTATGTTGTTAATTGACAATAAGTAACTATTTCCATGTATAATATAGCTTCATGCTTGTACTCTAATATATTCCAATGTTCCCACACATGATCAAGTGGTTAACTAAGGGAAACAATATGTTGGTATCTTTTCTTATGAAACTTCCCTTTAAATTCATTGATTTATATCTCAAGATGAAGGGCCTCATAATTTACCAAATTAACACCAAATGTCTAGGAAATAAGCCCCATAACCTATATCATTAATGTAGTTATTTAATAGCCAATCCACTCATGCAAATGACTCAATTTGATAATTAATTGATTTAAAACATTTCATGTTTCCTTATACTCATTAAAATTTTTGTGCCAATCCTTTTTTAGTAGGATACAATAAATAACAAGGGGTGATTGGTTCCTTCCTCAGAATTATCAACATTAGGTGTCAAAGAAGAAACAAAATACACATGCATCAATAAAAAATTAATATATGTAAGTTGGACACTTATGTTAGATGGAAATATAATACTATTATAAATTAAATATAAATCAAGGTGTACAACAACAATTTGAGATTACAGGGATTGAATTCCCATCAATGTTTTTTGAATCCCTAACATTTACCATGCATTATCTATAGGTATTATACCAACTAAATCTATGTAGTGGTGTCCATGCATATAACATCAAATTTAGTATGATATTTTTCATTCATTATTTTGGTGTGATTAGATCCACAAATATACCAATGAGATGCCTAAACTAGCGAAGAAAAAAAAATCTAATTTCTTTTTCAATGAACCCCTTTAGCTATATATAAATATCGGGTTCACCCTTATCATCCTAAATAATAACAAGTTATTTTGAATTAGTAAGGAAAACATTCTGTGTATTATTAAAAAAACAATAAGAACATAAAAATTAATTATTATTGAGAGATCTAATTAGGTGGAACTAAACCAAATGGAACCTCAATCACTTTGTTCAGTTATCATTCTTGACATAAGGATTATGTTGAATAAGAATAATAAGGGTGCTAAGAGATAGAGCCAAAATTATTGGTGTCTAATAAATCTAAAATCTATGAGGAACATGGTTAAACAAATAATGAGTTGTAATAGTAGAAAAAACTAATCTTAGAACTTATATTCAATGTGGAAGAAGGCTCTAGATAATGTGAATCAAACAACACCTACTCAATGAATATTTTATAGATGCTTGATAGTGATAAATATTTTTGGAGTGATAAGGATCGATCATAGTAATTCCAATGCCTTTGAATATAATATTTTAAGAGGTTTATAGAACCACTACATCTTTAAAACTTACACTGCTTTCTCTACCCTCAGCCACATGGGGTATGCTAGGAGAATTCATTGATTATAATGTGAGGTTTGGAATCTTATCATGCACAATAATTCAACATCATATCTAAAATTATCAAGGTTTTGTCCCTCTTACATGTCATCTCCATTTGAACCCACTTATCATTCTCATGTATGGTAACTAGTGGGGAGGAAATGTAGAGTTTGTTCTAACCACTCTCAGTTTAATATGATGTCAAAACCCTTAAAATTTCCCCTTCAAAGGATAGAAGTTTCATGATTTTTATGAAGCATGGGGAATATATACCAATTTTTCATGATGGCCTTGGCATATATTTCCACTAACAGATGATGTTATCTTGTTTCTTGTTGGCTAGTACATATTGGATAAAAAAAGAAAGAGAAAATATCTATATATGAATTTTAGTGGATTCACTAGGATCCTCACCACATGGACAACCTAAATAGTGTAACATATACAAAATAATAATGGACCCATACAAAAAAAATCCCTTTATCTAATGAATTAAATGAATATACAACCTTGTAGTTGAAAGTATACTCTAAAAAATAAAAACATGCCCTTGACCTCAATATTATACCCCATGTAGGATCCACTCATTGTACTTTCATTATTGCATTTGATTTATAAGTATCTTCATTTTAATCATCGGGTTTGATCCATTCACCTTGAAATTCAACATATCATCAATGTCAACTCCCTAGTTTCCCTTCCAACTTTGGAATATATTTTCAACTATCTTAGACTTCCATCCAATCCCAAGGATGAAAACAAGGTATAAAATAAGAATCACCCCATGCCATTAAGTTGGGTTATAATTTTTCTTAGCTAATTAATATATGGTCAATATATTGATGGGTACAACCATTTACATGTCCAATTACACCAGGACATGATGGAACTAATTGTAAAGTAACCTTATCAATCATTTCACTTTTCCAAAGTAACTTTAAAACTTTTATTGTAGGTTTTTATTCTATTTAATGGTTTTTCCCTACACATGTTTAGTTATCTTGCTTAGGTGTCTTTTTAGGTCATTGTGAAATATAATATGACATTCATGAGGATGTGAGGACATGTTTATATTTCACCTATATAATTTACCTTTATAAATCTTTCATGGCTAATGATGCTAATGATAATATTTCTTTCTTTCCATTGTTAAGTAATAAGCTTCTTCTAACTCATGTTTAATTTCACTACTAAATAAGTAATTTCTTCATGCATTTGATCCTATCTAGACCAATCTTTGGTTGTGGCCGACTCTGACATGGTATGAGAGATTTTATGTTAGATGAATTCCATTTTTTCTATTTTTAAATCTTAAGTTTCATATTTCATGTCACAAATTTGCCATTTGTTGACTAGCTACTAAATATTCACTCTCTCCCAAATTTTGCACTTCTAGGGTCCTTTATTGATCTAGATTCAAAAAAGAGTAAGAGAAAGGTGTGTTATATTGGTCATATTTCACCTATTATGTTTTCATATAAAATGACTTATTCCATCCTATTCATAAGGTTTCAAAACCCTAGGATCATGTATAAACATGACCTAGTTTTGTAACTATCAATTTTTGCTATTTTGGAGGGTTTAAGGCCTTTTTAGTCATTTCATGCATATTTGTAAAATTAGGTTCTCAAAATTAAAATAATTTTATATGTTTTATTAGGTTTTTATATATACTTAGTATGTATTTGGTATATTTTCAAGAGGCATACCAAAACTAGAAATTTTGTGATAATCAGACTTTCTATACCTATGTGCATACTACCAAAATTGTCATCTTATTTGATACTTACAAAGACCACACATACATATGACATGAATATTCCCAATAAAATAATTATTTATTGCATTAGTAATCAATAACCCCAACTACTAGAATTCTTAATTTCATCTATATTCAAAAGTTCCACTGACAAAACAGTACGAAGTCCTTGCACTACTAAAACTCTTGGCAAGTCTAGCACCTTCAAGACCCCTTACTATCTTCACCCCCAAAACTCCTCTATAAAAACTCCTAAGAACCTTAGAATCATATATTTCAACTAATGAAGAAATCCACATCTTTGATTATTGCCAATGTATTAGTTACCTCTGATGATTTGACTAACGATAGACAAGTTATTTTTTATGCCATCAAGTTTTATGACTTAAGGATCACTCACAAACTCTAACAATTGCAAAGGAGGATTACAATACTGATGATAGTAGACATCAACTATACGCTTGATAAATAACCTTGATGATATAAGGATGTTCCAAAAATCTATTAATTTTGACACTTTTCATTATTAAATTGGAGTCATTTTTATGGTGAAATCACTCCCACATCAATCAAATCAATAAAGGAGGTGCCCTCATCCTACCCTTTAGCCCCCTAGTCAGATGGAAATTTAAGCCCTTGGACACAACCAACCAAAGGGGGCTTAAATTTTCATCAAAAAAAGTTGGTGAACATTTATCACACCAAAAAATCTCAAGCCAATTTTTTTTCAAATTTATGTGATGTGGAGATCATTGTTTTCTGAGCAATAAACATTCAAGCTTACATAAATTTCAGCCTACATCTCTTTTTTGGGCACTATTTTTTTGAAAGTGAAATTTTTTCAAGATCTACACATTGGTGATATTTTTCCTTATAAAATTGAACCTTTGTAGATTTAATGGGGTTACATATCATTGTCTTTCTTGCACACTTAGTTAAACACATATTTCCTTACTACAATGGATCAGTCTCAATTTACACTTCTTACTCAATCCAACTATCACGAATGGAAATTCAAAATACAAATCTTCTTAAGCAGCAAAATCATACACTATATCACTAGGTACAAAAACAAAACCAACACCAGATGTAGAGAAAGTAAAGTGATACAACAAAAGTGATAATTCCTATGGTCTACTATGCATGTCTATGTCTCCTATCTTTCTATTTCATATCAAACCTACAACGACTTCTAATAGAGTGTGGAACACATTGGAAACACTCTTTAGGAATTAGGCCATCATGAGGGGTCATGAGCTAGAAAATGAGCTCATCATTTTGATCCTAATGAATTTTGATTTGTTACAATAATTATTCACAATGTTTAAATCACTCAGGTTGTAGTTGAAACTATGTGGCATTGATAAAAATGATTATCAATATCAATTGATTTTTTCTATCCTTACCAATTTGGGTTCTAATTATTAGGTCCTCATTTATACCTTCCACACCACCAAGCATACCCTTAGATGACTTTTCTATTGACTTGACTTGGGAGTAGGACAAGCTTATTCAAATGGGTACACTAAATTCATCT
Source organism: Torreya grandis (assembly GCA_037957365.1). Classification (NCBI taxonomy): domain Eukaryota; kingdom Viridiplantae; phylum Streptophyta; class Pinopsida; order Cupressales; family Taxaceae; genus Torreya; species Torreya grandis. Next base: position 353,522 of record JARHVA010006957.1, on the reverse strand, counting down.
AAATCACATGCCTTAATTATGAGCCATGACAAACATAAGGATTATAGTAGCATGGAGAATAAATAGAACAAGAAGGACCTAGATAAAATAAAAGGTCAAAAATATGATGTTAAGTCAAAAACATTCAAAGAGTCATCTTGTTCAGATGGGAAACCCAAGAAAGAGTGGTGCACACTTGTATATTGTAATAAATTTGGGCATGAGGAGTCCAAATGCATGAAGAAGCAAACTGACCAATTGACTAATACATTAGAAAAGAAAATTATTAATATTCTTTATTCTTCTAATCAGATTTCATTAGCATAAGAGTCTTCTAAGTCCAAAGACCATAAAAATGGAAAGATAAAGTAAAAAAAACTTATTTCAGTTGTGTCCCAACCTTCCACATGGGTAATAGAATCTAGTGTCTCACACCACAAGACATATTCTTATCTTTGGAGCTTTGTTCCATGTCTTCTATCTTTTTTGGTGATAATAATTCCACATAAGTTAGTGAGAGAGGATCTATTGAGGTGAATTATGGAAAATTTCATGATGTTTTATGTGTTCCCTCTTTATCCACCAATATCCTATCTATTTATCATATCATTCACATTAGTTCAGAAAAGAGAGTTGAGTTCACAACTAATTTAGTGGTTATTAAGGAATTAAATAATGAGTATATATTTGCACTTGGGAAATATGATCACCAATCATGATTGTATACATTATCACAATTTTCACCTAATCAACCCTCTATTATATTTCTCACTCACTCATATGGGGTGAGCAAATTATGGCATTAGTAATTCAACCATCTCAACTATCGCTACCTAGATTAACTCAGTCATCATGACTTAGTTTCAGGATTTCCACGAATAAAAGTTTATGATGGAGTTTTACAAGGTTACATACTTAGTAAGCATATTGAGGAGAAGTATGACAATGGTAAATCATATAGAGTTAAATAGATATAAGAGATTGTCTACAGTGACATTACTAGTCCATTTCTAAAACCTTCATTCAATAGGACTAAATGCATACTTAATTTCATCAATGAATTTTTGAGGTACACTTGGATGTAATTTTTTAAGCATGAATTTGAGGTATTTGATCATTTTAAGGATTTCAAGGTTCTTTTAGAAAAATATCCTAGTAAATCCATCAAGATTTTACACATTTCCATTTGGTGGTGAGTATATCAATAACCATTTTTAATAATTCTACACTTCAAAGGGGTTTGAAATAAAACATGAAGTTCCATATAGTCTTTAACATAGTGGCATTGTAGAGATCAATAACATGTCTTTAAAGGAAATAGCCTTATATATCCTCCACTCTAAGTATCTTTCATCTCAGTATTGGGTTGAGGCCATTAATTGTACTTGTTATATCTAGAACCAACTTCCTCATAAAGCATTGAAGGGATTCACTACTTTTGAATATTGGATTAGTTTAAAACCCACAATAAATGACTTTTAAGTATTTTGATCTCCTACTATGGCCCAAATTATAAAGAAGAAATGTAAGGCAATAGAACCTCAGAGTTAGCTTTGTATTTTTATTGAATTTACTAAGGGTGTTTATAGATACAGGACTATCCATACCACCACTCATGATTTTTTTATTGAGAGTAGTTTTCATTTTAAAAAGGCTACTTCAAACACCACACTCAACACCTATACCCTTCCTTAGATTCATTGAGATTTGATTATAGTTATGTTGATTCAGATCTACTTGAGAAACTTCTTGATGATCTAGATTCTTATTCTAGTTATGTTGATGAAATTAGTTATGTGGACTTACCTCCTCCTTATCCAAAAATAAAGGATGAAGAATATCCTCCTAACTCTCTAAACACTAGTCATCTTTGGGATATGTAGACTCTGCAAATTGATAGCCAATGGGTTGAAGTTTCATCAGACACTAGGTGAACACATTCATAATTCTAGAATGCCCCATATGCTTTCATTACATATAATTCTAATCCATTATATTTTCATGAGGCATCAGGTAATCTTGAGTGGGATATTACTTTGGAAGATGATTATGGATCCTTATTGAGGAACAACAATTGGGATTTAGTCTCTCTTCCCAAAGGAATATAACTTAATCAATATATGTGGATCTACCAAGTAAAATTTATATAAGATGGGTATGTAGACAAGTTTAAATAAATTTTGGTAGTAAAGGGTTTTTATTAGGCACCTGGAATTGAATATACCAACACATTATACCCAATTAATAAAACAAACTCAGTCCAACTCACTCTCATTATTATTACAGCACATTGCTAGGATGTTCATCAGATGGATGTGAAAAGTGCCTTTTTCATAATGAACTCAAAGAGTAAATATAAATGAAGTAACCACAAGCATCTGTGGAATTTTTTTTATTATATTAAAAACTTTAGAAACATATCTATGACCTAAAACAGACTCCTCAATCTTGGTATGCCAAGATGGACTCCTTTTTTCTCTTGGTTGGGTTCAAAAAATGTCATTCTGATTTGAATGTCTATATTTTTTAGTAGGATGATTCACTATTTATTTTGGTTGTCTATGTGGATGACCTATTGATCATAGGTAGTTTTTAATCCACCATCACAATAGTGAAAATTACTTTATCTAACATGTTCTCAATGATTGATTTGGGTTTGATTCATTACTTCCTTAGGATTAAAATTTCTTAGAATAACTCTAGGATCACTATTGCACAATCTAAACACTCTTGATATGCTTAAATGGTTTAACATGGATAACTATAAGATAGATCTACATACCTTTATATCTAGTGTGAAGCTTGAGGTATATTGTCCATTTCCTTTGGTTGATGTTACATCGTATTGACAACTTGTTGGCAGTTTCATCTACCTTACACACTAGACCTAACATTTTATATGTAGTGGGCATAGTCTACATAATTTTTTAATAACCATATGAGTTGCATTATAAATTAGCTAATTAGATTCTATACTACATTCAAGGTACTCATATTTTAGGGATTTATTATGGAGAAAACATAGACTTTGACTTAATTGGTTATACAGATTTAGATTGGCCTAGTGATATTTAGAATCATAAATCTACTTCATGTTGGAGGTTTTTTAATGATGTCTCCAAGGTGACCAAGGATGTTCCTAAGGTCTCATGTGTGCTAGAATGATAATGATAAAGTGTGATTCAATATTCTTTAGTGTTATTTCATAGTTCTTTAGTGTTTGACTCGAAAAGGTAATTGATGGATGGTATTGATGATATGGACATGTTGTAGAGACCCTATGAGGTGTTATGAGTGATTGATATGCTTTTGGAAGTAAACAAAATTCATCAGAGTAGTCATATGAGTGTCTAGGTTAAATTAGTCATCTTGATAGATAAGGCTAAGTAAATAGTTTTATGACATCATATTTCACATGTGTGAAATTTTTAGGAGTATTTTTGTACATGGATGGATTCCCCTATGAAAGTGATCATATGGTTCAAATTTTAGGTCATGAGGTTGAGTGTAGAAAAAGTTATTAAGGTGAAAATTTGGCCTTGTAGGTAGATTGCAATGGTTCATACTTAGCCAAATTTTCAAGAGGAGATCTAATGGTGAGAATTCAAAATATCTAATGGTGAGTGTCTAATCTGATAGATGAAGACCCAATGGTGAGAATATGTTTGTACAGATTGTGATCTAATGGCATGCATGAAGTCAATATGTCAAATATTTCATGTGCTAGTGTCATGTGTCTCAATCATGATAATTTGATAGAAAATCAAAGACACATGGGTATTCATGTAGATGGAGATCAATGTTGTGGTTTGAATCAAATAGTTAATTCTCAGAAGGCACATGAAGGTGCCAAGTGTCTTAATCATGAAAGCACGAATCAATGATCAATGATGAGAATTAAAGAGTTAAAGTTATGAGGCTCAAAAGGAGATCAATGGATCACATTTGAGAAATTTTCCAAAAGACATAAGATGAAGACACATGTCTATAATATTTACATTTACCAGTAACCGTTAATATTTGAAATTAACAAAGGAAAAACTAGTGTTGCATTTTATGCTTATATCTTTTGATCTAGGAAGAATTTGAAGGTGATTTAAAAATAAAATTTGAATAGGTATTCAAGTTTCATCTAGATAAGTGAGTTATAAGGTTTGAATTTATATATAGTAAAACATATTGAGATCCAAAGTTGATTGTGTGTTTGGCCATGTTTCGCAAGTAACCTAAAAAGGGTAATTAAAGATCTATTAATGGTATTTTGATGTTTCGAGATGAGATAACTATTGAATAATGTTATTGAATATATTAGGACCATATTTGTGGAATTTGGAGGTTTTAAAAAAATATATTTAGTGTGAATAATTGCTTACAAGTTAACTATGTTTGTTGAATGCACTGGTAGATTGAGTGACCATATTGTAGGAGTGAGTTGAAGGTGTTCTGAGATGAATTGAAGAATTAAATGAGTATAGATATGTTATATAAGTATATAATGATTATTATAAATTATTTTATGTCATTATATTCCCATAATCAGATATGGAGATTTAAAATAGTATAACCATATTTTGACTATGTGACTAGCCTAAGTAGTCATTTTGAGATAGTTATTTTTAGTGCTTAGAACTTATGTTGAAGTGTTTAAATCACATGGAGGTGTTAAATAGGTATTTTATATTTCACCCATGTTATATAATCATATGGACATGTGAAATATTTGAGTATTTGATTTAGAAATTTGAGACTATGTTTTCTGTGTATGAAGGCTGTTTCTTGGGCTAATTCGCTTTCTACATTCGAAAAGTTGAATAAAGAAACTAGAGAAAATGGACGAGGTTAGGAATACCTGGATGTCGACTGCGCACCGTGATCCAGACGCTTGTGAGCACCCCTCTTTGGCTGTGGAGGAATGACACCTGCAAAAGAAAAGAAAACTTGGACAAGGGGATGTTAGATAGATAGACGGTGGGTTGCCAAGCGAAAGCTTGTCCCCGGAAGTGTAAAAACTTCCTCAAAGGGAGGTCAACCCACAGATGCAAGACAGATAAAAGACTGAGAAAGTATATGATACCAGAATACAGAAATGATGAATAGATTGAAAATGAAAGAAAACACCAAATGGTTACCTGAAGGAAGCAGTCGGGCTTATGACAATCGCCGATGTCGGAAGTTCTGCCGGCGTCGGTTATGAGGCCTGCCGGCGTCGGTTATCCTACCGACGTCGGTTGGGGAAGTGACCGGCGTCGGTCGGGGTAATGGCCTGTGGTCGGGTCTGAGATGTGTTCTGGACTGTGGACAGGTCTGGGATGCTGAGGATGTCGAGACAGAGTCTGGGGATGGGTCAGAATGGACTGTGGAATGGTCTTGCCCTATACAGGGTCTTTTGTGGACAAAAAGGGGGATGGGGGAGTTGTCTGGAACTGGGATGAAGAGTGGGGCAATGGGAGAGGAGGATGGACAGAGGACAAGTCCTGAGAAGGCCTTGCAGCCTCTCAGGGGGGAAGGGTAGAAGGAAGGCAAGAAACAATAGATAACTGAAAGCTCAAATAACAGAATCAAATAATAGACTTGCTTACCTCTTTGCCTGCTGAATGAAGAGTTGAAGGAGCTGTTGTTGGAGCCAGGGAGGATTCTGCAAGAAGAGAATTCTGATGAAGAGCCTTTGCACCTGCTGTTGTTGTTGCACGAGGTTCAAAATGAAGACAAGATGAATGCCAAACGCCAAGAGAGTTCTGTTTGCGAGCTCAGGAGTCCAGGGGTTGCAACGGATACAGGACAGGGTCTTGAAGGCTGCCGACATCGGCAGTCTCACCGACGTCGGCCGCAGGGTCGCCGACGTCAGCAGAGTCAGAATGGAGACAGAGACTAAAAATAGCCTCTGCCCATTCTTGCACGCCACCGGGTGGGGGATTGTGGGAAGAACGGTTATGAGCATGCTAAAATGGACGCGGGAGGAATATAATGGGGGGATTTTGGACAATAAATGCTAAGGGGTAGGTGGAGGGATCCAAGGGAGGATCCAAGGTGGCAAGGGTGAGGTGGAAAAGGGGGCCAATTAAAATATTAAGTTATTTTAATCAAGTGGATGGAAGGGGACCAAGGCCAAGTGTTAGGATACGGGTTCGAGACGGACAAGGGGGAGAACCAAGGTGCAGACACGTTTGCGGTGTCTACATTTGCCCCTTTTTGTCTTGTTGGTTGTTCTTGACGAACTGCAAGACAAAAACAAGAGTTGGTTGCCCCAGGAAAAGGGTGAGGTGTTCCCCCCTCAAAGCGAGAGTCGAGAGAAGGGAACCGAAGATCGAGTGTCGATTTGACAGAGAAATGGATAGAAGAGAGTGAGTGAAAACGCTGCAAAAATCGTGATTGCGCGTATACCACGTCACGGGATGGTCGGGTCAAATTGTCGCATGTCAAGGGTCGAGGAGTGCCAAAATTGAAGTAACCGGGCCCCAACATTTAGTCGTCTGCTGATCGGGTCACTCAATCTAAGCTGAAGCTTCAAATAGTCATCGTGTTCTAGGTATCCCAGGCTCAGGAAGTGCTCCCAAAAACACGAAAAAGCCACAAGTAGTAGGGATCAACTGGCTCGCGATCCTATACTTGCGAATGGGTCAAAAATAAGGGTCTGCGGACAATTTTGCTAACCAGTCGTGAGGTAGCATACACGAAAAAACAACCAAGGCAACATTGTCTTGGAAGTGGTCGAAAGTCGAAGGGGATAGACAGGATCCCCAATGTCTGGTGGTCGATGGATGGATGCAAAAAAGCAATCCAAATATGCCCCAAGGGGCCAAAAGGACATGGTCTGAAGGACTGGACTGGATTAGGGACATGATGTTGGTCATTTGGAAGATAGAAAAAGGTTTGAAAGGCAATCGACGTCAGCTATATAACCGACGTCGGTGCCTAAAATAGACCGACGTCGGCGATAATCGGCCGACGTCGGCAGACTAGGGCACGCTGATGCCGACGTCGGCGGCCTGCCAAATCCGACAAAACCGAATTGGCGGCCCACCAAAAGTCATTTGCAAATTGATCAAAAGAGAAAAAGGGGCTCTGGAAACTTGTGAAGTGAAAGCGACCTAGAGCTCACCGAGGAGTAGTGCGAGGTGGCAGAAGAGGATTGGAGGAGAAAAGGAGCTGATTGGACGCTACAGGGACGCGTGTGGACCGAGTTGAGGGTGCAGAGTCACAAGGATGAGAGTGATGGCAGAGGGGAGTGGAGGACGAGCGGGAGGTCCACCACCAGCGGCACCTATCGTGCCACCACGCCGGTGCCGACGGGATGAGGTAGGAGTCTCCATGGACCTCATTTAATTCATGTTTGTTTTGAAATGGATTTTTGAAATTGTTGAAAGTTAGGCAGAAATTGAGGGGGGAGGGTAGCTAGGAGGGTGGGATGTTGGCTAGGGAGGTTTAGGAATGATTTAGAGGGAAATTGGGGGGAAAATGAGGACAAAATGGGGAAGTGACGAAGAGAGTGGCCGAGCTAACCCCAGAAGACCCCATGTCAACTGAGTGCTGCCTACATAGCCCCTGTCGTTAGGGGCCTCAGGCCTATGTAGTTCTCCCTAAAAGGGAGGAAGAGTCAAAGAGAGTGATTGGTTTTGGTCAAAGTTGTCGAAGGGAAAGTTTGTCCATCAAAGAGACGAACAAATGGGGGTGGTCGAGCTAACCTCAGAGGATGTGTTATCTAAGTGCTGCCTACATAGCCCTGGTCATAGGGCCTCAGACCAATGTAGTTCGGACTAGGAGACAGAGTGATTGATGATTGGATGTGGTCAAGTGTCAAGATGATGCTGCAAATGTCACAAGAGTCGAGAGTCTTTCATCCCTAGCAAGTTTCCATAGTCGTGATGGATGCATGCTAAAAATGAATGGAAGTCTATTTATGTTTCAGCAAGTATTGGTTTATGCTTAACATAAATTGGGTCTGGTCGGTAGTTTCCATGTGTATTGGTGTCCATGGAAACTATGTGAAATAGACGAGGATGATGTCTGAAAATGATAAAAAAATGACTTGGTTTGAGTTGAGTCGTCAATTGATGCGGTTAAATGTGACCAAAGTGTAGAGAAAAGATGGAAGGCAAATTGCTCTTTCATTGACAAGGACCAGAAAGGAAGCATAGATAGGGGTTATTAGAACAAAAAGCCCCGTTCATGCATTACGTCGTTGACCAGTGTTGTGTCAGAACGGTAATCGAATCACTTTGACATTAAAGTGAGCTCGAAGTCCCTTGAGCGGGTGATAGGAGGAGGATAGGGTAACCCAGTTTAAGAGCAGGAATAACCTTGCCCCTTTTTATAGGAGACCCTGAGACAACTACAAGCCAAGTCCATGACCCGTTTTTTTTTTTTTTTTTTTTTTTTTTTTTTTTTTTTTGCGCAGGCTGATCGATGCGGGAAGCCTACATAGAGATGTCTTTTGATTTAGTGGTCATGTTGCGAAGCTGATCGATGCGGGAAGCTTCTAAAAAAGGTTGCTGTTAGTAGCAAGATTTAATTATAGCCATCCTTCGAGGGAGTGGTCTATATCTTTGCTTTATATAATGTTTGAATAGCTGTCCTTCGAGGGATCAGTCTATTAACTACAGCAATGATAGTACAGCTGTCCTTTGAGGGATCAGTCTGTCTTTTTGGATTTGATTTTGTGACCTTGGATATGTTTGGACATCGTCTTTTTTTTTTTTTTTTTTTTTTTTTTTTTTTTTTTTTTTTTTGAGTCATGGACAAGACTGTAGAAGTGCAAGGACTCCCTTTTATTAGGACAAGGTACCCATGCGTCATAAAAGGGTTGCAGAGGACTTGTTAGAGGGGAATAGGGTCGAAAGGAATAAGGAGCCAGAGGATGAGGATTGCTCAAGGGACGAGCTCAAGTTATGTGTCAAGTGGACAAGTACTCGACTAACAGAAGAATGGTCGAAGATGCAACGCATTAAGAGGCTCAGGTTCTGGCCGTCCGTCGAGGGAGGACAGACGATAAGTCCCTGATCCATACTTTTGCGTGATGATAAAAGGTCCAAGCCAATTGGGGGCGAATTTGCCTCGTTTACTTCGCTCCATATTGGTCACATGTTGATTCTCTTTGAGGACGAGGTCTCCGATGTTGAAATCTCATTCTCGTAGATTTTTGTCGTAGGCCCGCTTTATGCGACTTTGGTAGACATGGAGATGATTGAGGGCAGCAAGGCGGCGCTCGTCGAGTAACTCAAGTTGAGCTAAGCGATCTTGATGAAAGTCATCGTTTGAGAGAATGTCATGCAGAGAGATGCGGAGAGACGGGATCTGTACTTCGAGAGGTAAGACAGCCTCTGTTCCGTACACGAGAGAAAAAGGAGTAGCACCCGTAGAGGTTCGGATGCTAGTGCGGTAGGCCCACAAAGCGAAGGGAATATGAATGTGCCAATCCCTTCCTGTATCGTCGACCACCTTCATGAGAATTTTGGTCAGAATTTTGTTGGAAGCCTCAGCCTGCCCATTTGCTTGTGGGTAGTAAGGCGAAGAAAAGCTGAGTTTGATGCCAAATGAGTCGCATAGTTTTTGGACAGTCTTGTTTTTGAAGGATTTGCCATTGTCGGTGATGATTTTATGAGGGACACCGAAACGACAGATGATATGGCTGCTGATGAAGTCGACAATTTTGTCGGCTTTTGTGGAGACAAGAGGAATGGCTTCCACCCACTTGGTGAAATACTCAGTGGCAGTGATGATGGACTGATGACGAAGAGACGAGTGAGGGTTAATCTCATTGATGAGATCCAAGCCCCACTGAGAGAAAGGCCAAAAATCCTGAGCGACTTGCAAAGCGTGGCTGGGAAGATGAAGCAGGTTAGAGTGTTGCTGACACTTGATGCAACGCCGAACATAGTCGCTACAGTCTTGATGAAGGGTGGGCCAATAATAACCCAGGCGAAGGATGCGCTTGGCAACCGAGTTTCCACTGAAGTGTCCGCCACAAATCCCGTCGTGGACTTGTTTTATGGCATGAGAGGCTTCAGCAGAAGTTAGACAGCGAAGGAGGAGGCCGTCGAAGCCTCGCTTATAGAGAAGACCCCCTAGCATGGTATAGCGAGCTGTGCGTTTGATGAAAGCTCGCCGCGCATTGCTAGAGAGGTTGGGAGGAGTGACAGAAAGAGACAAGTAGTCCACAAGTTGCTAATACCAGTCATCTCGTGGGCTAGAATTGATAGTGTTGATATGGTCGATGTGAGGAGAGATGTATGAAGGCAAAGGTACGCGATGCACTGTGACGAAGAGTCGAGATGACGATGGGATATGCGAAGCAAGAGAAGCCATGGTGTCGGCAAACTTGTTCGTAGAGCGTGGAACAGTCTGCAAGAGGTAATGGTCGAAAGATGCCAAAAGAGTGTCAGCACGATTTTTATACCTTTGTAAAACTTCGTTTTTACAGAGGTATGAACCGTTGACTTGATTGACGACGAGCTGCGAGTCACCGAAGATGTTGATAGACTTGATGTGGAGGGAAAGGGCAGTTTGAAGTCCCAAAATTAAGGCCTCGTATTCAGCCATATTATTGGTACAATCAAAGTCAAGCTTAAAAGATAGAGGCATGGGTTCTCCTTCGAGTGGGATAAGGATGACCCCCGCACCCCCGCCGAGTTGACATTTGGAGCGGTCAAAGAACATGGTCATTTGATAGACGGTGTCATCAGTGGAAAGTGTGGCGATAGACTCGTTAGGGAACTCAAATTGTGAAGGTTGATTGTCGGGAAGAGGGGCATCTGCCAGTTGATCAGCAATGGTTTGCCCCTTGATAGATTTCTGCTGGATGAATTCGAGGTCAAACTCAGCGAGCAGCATAAGCCACCGAGCCATACGTTGATTTTGATATGTTTGGAGTGCATGTATTTGAGCGGGTCGGTGTGAGTGATGACAAATGTCCTGTGGTTGAGAAGATAGTGATGGAGCTTGGTGGCAGAAAAGACTAATGCCAAACAGAGTTTCTCGGTATGAGTATACCGAGTTTCATAGTCGACCAGTGTTCGGCTGATGTAGTAAACCGCCTGCTCACGATGATGCTCGTCTCGGTGCGCGATCATGGCACCTAACGAATGGTTGGTGGCGGAGATATAAAGGTAGAAGGGTTGGTCGTCTTTAGGTGGAATGAGGATTGGTGGAGAGACCAGATAGCTTTTGAGGGCATCAAAGGCCTCTTGACAGTCCTCATCCCACTTAAAGGAGACGTCCTTCTTAAGGAGATGATGAAAAGGTTGGCAGCGGTCTGAAAGCTGCGAGATGAAACGACGAATGGACTGGAGCTTCCCTTGGAGACTGCGAAGCTGCTTGAGATTGGTCGGGGGTGGCATTTCGAGGATAGCATGAATTTTAGCGGGATCTATCTCGATACCACGGAAGGAAACGATGAAGCCAAGAAGCTTGCCTGAGAGGACCCCAAAGACACACTTCTTGGGGTTAAGGCAGACGTTGTATTGAAGAAGACGAGAGAAGATGATTGCGAGAATGGTCAAGTGGTCGCGGTGAAGTTTGGACTTGCCGGGAAGGTCATCCACATAGTCCTCCATGATTTTGTGGAGGAGATCGTGGAAAATGTAGGTCATGGCGCGCTGATATGTGGCACCAGCGTTTTTCAAGCCGAAAGGCATGACCCGATAGCAGAAAGTCCCCCATGGGGTGATAAAGGTAGTCTTGTGCTGATCTTCTGGTGCGATCAGGATTTGATTGTATCCTGAAAACCCGTCCATGAGAGAGAGCATCTCATGGCCGGCCGTGAGATCAACAAGCTGGTCAATGTTAGGAAGTGGAAAATCGTCTTTGGGACAGGCTAGGTTAAGGTCGCGATAGTCCGTGCAGATCCGAATCCCCCCAGTTGCTTTAGTAACTGGGACGATGTTAGAGACCCACTGCGGATAATCGATGGGTCGGATGAAGGAGGCAGAGAGAAGGCGCTGAAGCTCCTCTTTGACGAGGAGCGCAACGCGAGGATGCATCTTTCGAAGCTTTTGCCTAACAGGCTTAGCCTCTGGTTTGGTGACAATGTTGTGGATAGCAATGGTGGGGTCGATGCCAGGCATGTCGCTGTAAGTCCAGGCGAAGGCCTTGCTATGGTCGGAAAGGAATTGGGCATAGTCAAGCTGCTCCTGATCGTCTAGAGATTGGCCAATCTTTAAGATGTGAGGAACATCAGAAGAAGAAGGGAGGTTGATGTCAATGGTGGATTCATTTAACATAACCTGGGTCTCAGAAGGGAGGGAACGCTGGATGAAAGAGTCATCGGCACCCATATAGGAAAGAATGGCGTCATCGTCAACGCAGTGGACAGTGTGAATGGTTGCCGACTCATCTTCTACCATGCTAGGAAAAATGAGAGGGAGAGACCTGGGCACCCCATTGAGCTGATAGGTCAGGGGTTCCAGGCGGATGGTGTTAATGGAAAAAAAAAACTAGGAGGGATGGAGACCACCGACTCCGTAGGTGACGAAGAAGAAATGGGCGAATTTGGAGGAGATTGGTCCATGGTTGGCTCGGGACAAAGGTCGAAAGGAGCCTGAGTGGGGTCATGATATCCCAAGCCATAACGTTTCTTGGCATCGTCATCATTGAGCGGCTCGATAGGCTGATGGGAGCCCTGCTCATAACGTTCGAAACCAAAACCCTTCCATGCACACCTGTAAAGGTAAGTGTGTGCGAAGGCGGGGTTGCCAAGAAACGAGAAATCTGAGGTGAAGGGTCGGGGTGAAGAAAGGGAATTGCCGTTGGTAGGAGCTTGATTGAGCCCCCCATAGACAAAGTTGGTTCGGAAGTGAGGAGGACCATAAGGTACGACCATCCCGATCTGATGGTTGTAATTGGGACTGAGGTGAAGGCGTCCATACTCTTGCGGAGTTTGGAGCATGTCAAGGGTCAACAAGCGATATTCCCCAAGTGATAATCATTGGAAGACGTCTTCCATGGGGTCTTTGGTTGGCGCTTGAAGAGGAGAGGTGAGGGCGACCGCCGATTGTGAACTGGTTGAAGCTTTCACAGATGGAGGCGATGCCGGAGTTGACGGTTTGATGGGAATGAGGACATCGTTGGGACGGTAAGTCGTGTTACAAGTCTTGAAAGGTGAAGGGTCAGCAGGAATGGTATGGACTTGCCCGTCATGTTTAAACTTCACACAACGATGCAGGGTGGAAGGAATACAGGCCATGGCACAGATCCATGGTCGGCCCAGCAGAATGTTGTATTGAAACTCTCCTTCGATGATGTAGAAGAGCTCCGGGACTATGCGTGGACCGACGCGAATGTGAAGGACGACTGTGCCAATGTTCGTGGCGGTGGTGTCATTGAAAGAACGTAAGATAGCGTCAGTTTTGGAGACGCAATTCTTGGGAAGAGATAGCTGGTCGAAGGCATGGGTAGAAATGATGTTGATGCTAGCGCCGCCGTCGATCATAACGCGTTTGATGCGTGTCCGATTGACATAGGCAGTGATGAAGAGGGCGGCGTCCTGATCTTCCGTGTTGGATGTGGGAATCTCAGAATCGCTGAATGTGATGGAATTGATAGGAGATAAAGAATGGACAAGGGCAGCAAGCGGTTGGGGGTCTTCGGGTTGGACCTCTGCTGCTTGCAAGGCTTGGATGAGGGCTTGACGGTGTTGGGGTGAGGTTTGGATAAGGTCATAGAGAGACATCTTCACCGGTGTCTGATGAAGCTGCTTCAGCATGGAGTCTTGAATCGGCCCAGAAGATGAAGATGAAGAAGGCTGGGATGCGCCAAGGATAGAAATTTTGGGCTTGGGCGCAAGAGGTGGTTTGACGAAGGGATAGGTCCAAGGAATGGCAGCTTTTTCTTTTGCCTTGTCCTTCTGCGACCTGGTGGTTATACGGACGGCATTGATTTCAAAAACAGGTGGTGAAGAAGGGGTCGTGTTTTACTGATGAGAGGTTGTGGCTGAAGGTGTTGGATGGGATGGAGTCGAGGTCTGGTCGAGAGTGTCCTCAAGGAGAAGAGTGTCCTTCTCCATATGGCGGCGGATGACGGCCTTGAGGGCACAGTAGGTCTCAGTATCATGTCCTGGTGCACGATGATATAAGCAAATTTTTGTATCATCGAACCAGGAGGGCTTAGACCCGAGAGGTTGGAAAGGTCGGATGGGCGGAAGGGTTATGCTGGAGGTTTGCAGAAGTCGGCGCAATATCACCGAATATGAGCCCACTAAAGGGTCCGTGTTAGTTGATATACGCGAGGTCGGTGACTTTTGCTTGGGTGAGGCTGGAAGAGGTTTCCGTACCACCTTATGGGTTGATGGTGCGGGGACAGATGGAGGTGACTCTGGTCTGCAGATTGAGAAAGGCTTTTTGAGAGAGGGACGGCTGGAGGTAGGCGGAGGAAGCAAAGGAGGTAACGAGTTCCGGTTGGAGGCTGGAGTGGGAAGGATGCTGGCCAAGGTCGAAGGATGGGGGCCCAGAATGGATGGCAATGGTGACGGGGAAGGAGGCGTTCGCTTTGGAGGTCTGGCAGTCTTCTTTGTCTTGGTTGGAAGACTGCTGCTGGTCGAGGTCTGGTCTAGATCCACCTTCACTTGTGGATGAGTGAGGGCGGAGATAGGACGAACGCCAAGTGATTTGATGGGCTTGGACGAGATGGATGCATGTCTTGATTGGTTTGGTTGAGGTCTGCGTGTCTGGTCTTTGCCGAGAGTTTGAAGAGATTCTACCCGGGGAGGATTGGCAGCATGTGATGAGAGGGCGCGGGTATGTTGAAGGGCTTTGAGGCGTTCCCACAGCACCTGAGGCATCACTTTCCTTGAAGGGAGAAGCTGGACCTTCTCCACTAACCGGGAAAATGGCTGAGAAGATGATGTTGAGGGTTGCGGGGTCGAAGACGAGATGGGGGTAGTATTGAATGGCGAAGTCATGATGGATTTGGATGAAGACGGAGGGGAGACAGGATCTTCTCTGGGTGGAGAAGAATCCAGAAAGCGAGGCTCCTCTAGCGGGTAAAGGGTGGGGATGATGGTGCCCTCTACTTGCGGCTGAGGAGTAGGAAGGGTCTGGTCCTCCACAGGTAGTAGAAAGGAGGATGGCGAGACTGGTGGGACTGGTAGAGTCGAGGCATCCTCCAAGATGAGAGAGGTCGGTGGAGAACTAGCCGGAGAAAGAGGTTCGTCCACATGTGATGGACTGATTGATGGACTAGCCTCTTGAGATGGATTGGGGACGAAAGGAGAGACCGCATTGACGGTTCGAATGTTGTGTTCATGGTTGTCGTCAATTAAGGTCTGGACGTTGTTTTGGGTCGGCGGATGATTGGGAAAAGGTTGCTTGAAGATGTCAATAGCCTGATTAGGGGGCGCATTTGGATTGTCTAAGATGAGGTCCCCCTTTTCAAGCATATCTTGGATTATGTTTTTAAATGTTTTGCAGTTCTCCGTGTCATGTCCCTTAACACGGTGGAAGCTGCAGAAGTCATGCTCCCTATACCACGCGGGGATGGCGTGAGAGGGATCGAATTGTGGAGGAGGACGAGCCTGAGGGAGATTGAGGACCCCCTGCTTAACAAGCTTTTCCAGCATAGACGCGTATGATTCTCCGATAGGAGTATATCGTCGTTGCATGTATCTTTGCTGGAACTGGCGGGTGGCGCTCTGAGATGTTGATGGCTCAGGCTGATTAGATGAGGGCGAGGAAGATGAAGGCCTAACGACTACAGCGTTAGCTGAAGCCTTGGGTTTAGAATTGGATGACGATGGCTTGGCTGAAGAAGAGTCATTGGTTTTAGAGCTGGGATTCTTGCTCCGCAACTTGACTTTATTCTCCTCGATGGCACGCAACTCAAGTTTGCAAGCCATCGTGAAGGCTTCGTCAAAAGTGCGAAAGGTTTGAACCCTCAGGGTGGACGAGATATGTCTGGCGCAAGCTTGGGAGAAGAGTTCGATAAGCTCGGCCTGGGGTAAAGAGAAGGAGAGTTGGTTGATAAGGCCTCTCCATCGAGCTACAAAGTCGGCTATGGACTCGTCCTCGAATTGTCTAATAGAATAGAGGTCCGTGATGGAGACCTTCTTAGTGATGTTAATGGAAAAATGATCGAGGAAAAGCTGGGCCAATTGCGTGAATGAGAAGACAGAATGGCTAGGAAGGGAACTGTACCAGTCAAGTGCAGCGCCCGAGAGAGACATAGGGAACGTGCGTAGGAGTAACGCATCGTCATGGCCAATGAGGTAGCAGGCATGTTTGAATGCTCGCAAGTGTTGCTGGGGATCTTCCTTGCTTTGGAAGCGAGAAAACTTCGGAAGCTCCCATTGGCTAGGGTATGGTCTGATTGGGATAGAAGGATGGATGGGCTCATTGCAGATTTGCTCATATGAGAGAGCGTTGCGCGAGCCGGAAACAGAAGTCTCAAGATGGGTCATCTTGTCCATCAGCATTTTAATGATGTCTGCCGACGGATTGACGGGTGGCGCGCCCCCTAAGTTGTAGGGCGCTTGGAAGAGGTTAGGGGATGCATACGACGTAGTCGGTTGTCCTTGTGAAGGGGCAACATAGAGATAACTAGTCGTAGAGGAAGAGGCTAGAGGTGGTTGAGTGGAAGGCATAGGTAAGCCCGATGTTGCCACGAGAGGTGGGATAGTGGTAACAGGGGCCAAGGGGTAGGAAGCCACCCTGGTGTTGATAGGGGCCAGGGCAGGCGGGATAGAAACGACAAGGTTTTGGAAAGGAGTGGATAACGATTGAGCGGGTTGAGGTTGACAAGGGGCCGGAACCCCGATGGAAGTGGGCCCAATGATAGAAGGGGAGGCCACACCTGTAGGATTGGTCAAAGTCTGAGTCTGGTCGGTGGTCGAAGCGACGGGTCGAGTGTCTGAAGGTTGAACTACGGGTGTTGTCGATACAACCGTAGTCGCAGCCAGAGAGGTTGGCATTCCATAGATTGGATTGCCCAAGGAGTCTTGCGTTCGACTATGCGTGAGATAATGTTGCAAAGCCTTGACATTGAGGTCCAAGAATTGCTCGAAATCTTGGTCCCCTTCCTGGACAATAGGAGTCAAAGGCGGGGTTGGACGGGTAGGAGTTCTTTCGGTCTCCGAGTTGAACTCCATTGTAGGCCTAGTCACGGACGGGGTTGACGGAAGTGGTTGACGGCTAGCGTGGTTGACAAGAGCTTTGGCTTGGCTACGAGTCAAAACCATGCAAGGCAAGGAAGGTTCAGGTTTCAGAAACTGTGCTGTTTAGTTTCAGAAAACCGGGATGGTGTCTTTGACAGAAGATGGACAGGTTTAAGCTGCTATTTTTGAAAAAAAGACAGTGACAGAGACCGACGTCGGTTTAAAAACCGATGTCGGTAGGAAAGATGGCCGACGTCGGTCAGATAACCAATGCCGGTAACAGAGGGAAGCCGACGTCGGTGGCAGAACCGATGTCGGTGACTGTGTTTTCCAGAGAACCAAAAGATTCTTGGAAAACAATGAAGAAAGCGTCCTCACTTACTCAAACAGACAGATGAGAAGAGAAAACAGAGAGAGACAGACAAGCCTAAGCAATAAATCCTAGGAATTAACCTTAGAAGCTGTGGCTTATGCCTTAGATGAATGTTTGGAAAGATTGGCTGTCAAGAAGGTCCTAGAAGAAGAAGTCTAGAGCTGGTTTCGGGTTTTGTTTTTGGTGCTCAAAAAATCTGTATTAGGGTCTGGTACGCGGCCTGGTGCTAAGGAGCAAGCTCCCCTCACTTCACGATTCCAGTGGTTAGCTGGTCTCGCTTAGCCAAGATATACCTCGCCTAGAGTTTATCCTCCACCAGAGAACGGAGTGGGCTTCCCCCTTGGTGATGAAATCCAAGTAGGGTCACCGGGACGGGTAAGGTATCCGCTGGGGGATGAAATCCCAGTCGGCCTTGCCTCAGGTAAGTTATATGTTTGTTTAGTGCATGTGAGTCGGTAGTGTAACATCAAGTGTCTAGATTTATTCAATATGCGTTTAAGTTACTAGATGTGGACTACGAAGATGCAAGCACAAGCAGAGATGAATGCAAAGTGTTTTAATGCCCAAAGTCGAAATGTGATATTGTTATGAAGACAATGTTTTGAGAAAGGGTCAAGAATATGACGTTTAGACTAGTCTAGCATGTGCAAGAAAGAAAAGGAGGATTCGTTGTAGTTCTTGCTTATGGTGCCATTGAAAAAAGAAGAAAGAGACAAGAGAGAAGGAGCCTAAATGCACCTAAATGAATAGAAGAGAAAAGGAACCCAGGAGGAACCTAGGGTCCCACCGGGCGTGCCAGAATGTTTCTTGGGCTAATTCGCTTTCTACATTCGAAAAGTTGAATAAAGAAACTAGAGAAAATGGACGAGGTTAGGAATACCTGGATGTCGACTGCGCACCGTGATCCAGACGCTTGTGAGCACCCCTCTTTGGCTGTGGAGGAATGACACCTGCAAAAGAAAAGAAAACTTGGACAAGGGGATGTTAGATAGATAGACGGTGGGTTGCCAAGTGAAAGCTTGTCCCCAGAAGTGTAAAAACTTCCTCAAAGGGAGGTCAACCCATAGATGCAAGACAGATAAAAGACTGAGAAAGTATAAGATACCAGAATACAAAAATGATGAATAGATTGAAAATGAAAGAAAACACCAAATGGTTACCTGAAGGAAGCAGTCGAGCTTATGACAGTCGTCGATGTCGGAAGTTCTGCCGGCGTCGGTTATGAGGCCTGCCGGCGTCGGTTATCCTACCGACGTCGGTTGGGGAAGTGACCGGCGTCGGTCGGGGTAATGGCCTGTGGTCGGGTCTGAGATGTGTTCTGGACTGTGGACAGGTCTGGGATGCTGAGGATGTCGAGACAGAGTCTGGGGACGGGTCAGAATGGACTGTGGAATGGTCTTGCCCTATACAGGGTCTTTTGTGGACAAAAAGGGGGATGGGGGAGTTGTCTGGAACTGGGATGAAGAGTGGGGCAATGGGAGAGGAGGATGGACAGAGGACAAGTCCTGAGAAGGCCTTGCAGCCTCTCAGGGGGGAAGGGTAGAAGGAAGGCAAGAAACAATAGATAACTGAAAGCTCAAATAACAGAATCAAATAATAGACTTGCTTACCTCTTTGCCTGCTGAATGAAGAGTTGAAGGAGCTGTTGTTGGAGCCAGGGAGGATTCTGCAAGAAGAGAATTCTGATGAAGAGCCTTTGCACCTGCTGCTGTTGTTGCATGAGGTTCAAAATGAAGACAAGATGAATGCCAAACGCCAAGAGAGTTCTGTTTGCGAGCTCAGGAGTCCAGGGGTTGCAACGGATACAGGACAGGGTCTTAAAGGCTGCCGACGTCGGCAGTCTCGCCGACGTCGGCCGCAGGGTCGCCGACGTCGGCAGAGTCAGAATGGAGACAGAGACTAAAAATAGCCTCTGCCCATTCTTGCACGCCGCCGGGTGGGGGATTGTGGGAAGAACGGTTATGAGCATGCTAAAATGGACGCGGGAGGAATATAATGGGGGGATTTTGGACAATAAATGCTAAGGGGTAGGTGGAGGGATCCAAGGGAGGATCCAAGGTGGCAAGGGTGAGGTGGAAAAGGGGGCCAATTAAAATATTAAGTTATTTTAATCAAGTGGATGGAAGGGGACCAAGGCCAAGTGTTAGGATACGGGTTCGAGATGGACAAGGGGGAGAACCAAGGTGCAGACACGTTTGCGGTGTCTACAAAGGCCTAAAGAGCGAGGAAACCTAATTGGTAGGTTTAAGTGTTGAGTTGGTATTCCAAGTGGAATAGACCCATATGAAAGTGAGAAATGGGATATTTGAGATAGTTTTGATGTGTTCTAATCATTTTCAAATGATAAAATTGGTCTAATTATTCTCACACGTAACGTGTGAGTATGAATGCCTAATTGTTTTAGGTCTCACCAAGATCTAATGGTGGTTTGGGGATAATGAGGTATTGGCTGACCTAAGGAGTGTGTGGTTCTTACCTTTAACATTAATTAAGACCTATTTTAGAGTTATAAAAATTATGGTAAGCATCTTGGTTGACCAAGATGGGTTAAAGGAAGAGAGTGGTATAAGTACAAGGTCTAATTGGACTAATTGTGCTAGTTGTGGAAGTGTGGATTCAAGCAAAGGAGAGAACCTTTGAAAGAGAAGGTATAGATCATTGAGGAACAAAAATATTGAAGAGGATAATTCATGATTATCTGATTAAGTTTATGTAGGAGCACACACATGTAATTGGACCTAATGAGCCTAAAAGAGGTAATTTGAGCGAATTAGTCTTAGGGGCAGTTTAAGAGAGATTGGAGGTGAAGATTGCAGTCAAAGGTAGTCATCATCAGTTGAAGATGAGAAATAAGTTTTAGATGATATATTTAAGGTATATAAGTGGGTTCTTAGTTTCCTAGGGGGATGGTTTCTCTTGCAAGATAAAGCTTGCTAAAGGTCTAGTTGTTGTAGGTGCTCATCTAGACAAGAGTAGTATCTCTTTGTGGGATTGGTGTCTCACTAAACTAATGGATGGGTGTTACTTTATAATTTGGTGCTAGTATAAATGTTGGATATTATTTTATAGGATTGTATTCCATCTTATAGGGTTCAGTGGGTTTTATCCCCCAAGAGGGTTTCTCACAAATATCATGTGTTATGTGCTTCTTCTTGCTATATCTTCATAGTTCATTGAATTGGTTAATTTTTATGCATCATTATTCTATGTGCTGAATGTTTAAGAGTTGAGAATTTAATTGGATTATCTTTCATCAATTATTTATCCCCCTCTTTTAGTGATTGTACCTCTAACACTTTAGGCTATAGTTTTTCCCTTGGTTCAGGTTTGATTACTTGGTCATGCAAGAAGCAAAATGTTATTGTTTAATTTTAAACTTAGGTAGAATATATAAGATATGTTAATTCTTCCACTAAGGCTATTTAGATTCAATAGATTATCATTAAGTTTGGTATCTAGTTTTGATGACCAACAGTCATATTATATGACAACCAAAGCATAATCCAAATCTAAAGGAGTCTGGTCCTTCATCAACAAACCAAGCATATTGAGATTCACATGAATTTCATTTAGGATATCATCTATGATCAAGTAATTGATCTTTTCTACATCTAAATAATGAATAAAACTTTTAATGTACCAAACCCTTCACTAATAACAAGTTTCTTCATTTGTGATCTCTTTTTGGGTTTGGGTAGCTTAGACATCCTCCTTTAGGGGGTATTTTATTATACTTTGGTGCCTCATTAAGCCTTTATGATAGGACCCAATTATAATAAAAATCTAAGCTACGTTTAGTGTAGGTGTTAGTGTAGGTTTTTATTTTGTCAATGGTTTTTACCTAGACATGTTTTTTTAACTTGATTAGGTGTCTTTTTAGG
Source organism: Torreya grandis (assembly GCA_037957365.1). Taxonomy (NCBI): domain Eukaryota; kingdom Viridiplantae; phylum Streptophyta; class Pinopsida; order Cupressales; family Taxaceae; genus Torreya; species Torreya grandis. The sequence goes on along the minus strand of JARHVA010006957.1, from coordinate 332,212 downwards.
TCATTTTGAAAGATAATCTCACATTCATGAGGATGTCGAGAAATGTTTATATTTAACCTATATAATGTACCTTCATAATGATTTTATGGATAATTATATTAATGATAATATTGGAATGTTTTGATTGTTAAGTAATAAGCTTATTATATCTCATGTTTGATTTTACTACTACACATAGGTTTTCTTTATGCATTCGATCCTATCCATACCAATCCTTGATTATCATCCACTCCAATAAAAATAGATTAATTTTAACACACACATAACCTAAAATTCATCATAATAAATGAAATATATTTAAGTACCACCTTAGACATAGATGTCAAAGTCTATAAAAAGTTATTGGAATATTTCAACTTAAAGTGCAAGGGTGAAATTATTATACTCATCAATAATAGATGATACTATAATAAACCCATCAAGTCATCTACCACATTGAAATCATTTATAAAATACATTAGATTAATAATTGTATTGTCATCCATAATCATGGAACCATGAAAATTAAGTCAAATAATATCTCAACGATGTACTAGTAGGTAACCTTATATTGGAGTAACACTGATGGAAATCATAGTCTCATTTTCCCTTTTCACCATATTATTCTATTTTTTGGGAATGCCATCTTAGAAAATTGTAATCAACATGATCTTAAGAAACCCCTTCTTCATCCCACACAAATTCACAAATATTCATACTCAAAGAAGAGAAAATATTTTATGTATTAATGAAAAATTACATCATACACTCAAAATAAAAATTATATTCAAACATAAAATATCAATTCAATATAGTCATAAAATTTATAATCATAAAACCAGTAATTTCATTAATGGGATCATAATTATCCTCATTTTCACCATTATGTCATGTGTCATCCAACTATTTAGGCTTTTAAGCATGCCATGGGGTGAAATCCTCATGTTTTATTCCATATATTAATTTTCATATGAACCTTATGTTGGGTAGATGCCTCTTACCTATAGTGGTCATGTTTGATACTATCTATTCAAATCACTCTCGATATTCAATGTATAATGCAAACAAAAATCTTCCTCATCGAGATAGTAATCTTCCATGGCATTGTGCTATTGTTAGGTGCATTAAGGGAATCACGATACATTTCATGCCTACATATTATATCATTTTGTGAAAAGCTAGTGTTGCTAGTGGTTGTTTAAAATTGGAACTTCGATGTAACCTAATTGTTATACTCTATGTCCTTAGACAAATATTTAATGTAGCTTATATAGTCCTAGATTCTAAGCATTTAATGCAGTATATATCTGTGTATCTTATCAAGGCACTACATACCAAGGTGATATTTAGATAATACAAGTTTGTCTTTTTCCAAATTTTTATGTTCACACATGAGAGAAGGTCAGATTACTAGTGGTATAGGTAAATAACATAGGCCAGTAACATAGAGGCTAAAAACACATATTGGGAGTTTTAATTAGAATTTACACAATTAATAACAAACTACAAAATAAATAACAATTCTAAAATATTATGGTCAAAAAGGATCTTATTGAAAGAATAAGAAGAGATAATTTCAATCTTGTGATTAGAAGTAAAACTTTAGTTGAATCCAATTCACATAATCTTAAACCTTAGCATCATCTAAAAATATAATTTGATTGCTCCATTTCTAAAACTTGTGAATCAAATAGAGACCCAACAAGTGAATATGAAACTTTTTTTAGTCTATTTATCAACACATACATATTTTTATGATTTAATATGCATTTTTAATATTCATTTATAATATAATTCCTGGATAAGCACTAACTAATTCACACTTACCCATCACCCATTATTAAAGAATATTATAAATTAAGTATTTTATTGATTTTCATTTTCTTATAATAAATGATTCACTTATCTAATAAGACTTATTATACAATAAAGTGATCTCCAAACTCCTAATATTAACCCTAGCCTCTTTTTTATCTATATAAGAGTAGAGAGGGATAGTGGGTGAGGTGCGTTTTGGAAGTTCTATTATTATACTGGTGAATTTATGATATATATTAATATAAATAGGTAGTAATACTTCCTATAATAAATATTTATATTGTCTTTATTTAAAATTTCATTAGATTTATATATCACATGTATTGTGTGTTTATCTTATGGAAGCTATAAAAATTTTGGAAAATATATAACAATGTAATATGGTATCAAATCTATTAAATTTTTGCTTCTTACAATATAATTATGTCAAGCATATATGTATACATTGTATTTTTCATTTATAAAGATGACATCTATAATTTTAACTTTTTATATAGTTCATTTTGTTTTGTTATCAGATATAGAATTTTATTTTTTCTACACATTTAATTTCAAAATTGGATATTAGTGGCCCACTAAAAATAATTAATTTTATGCTCTCAACTCACCCTTATGAGATATTGTTTTATTATAAATTGGTGAGTTTAGAGGGGTACTAAAGGTTGGATTTTTTTTCAAAGAAATTCCCCCAATTAAAAACTATGTTTTGTAAGTTTTAAAACTCACATAAATTTGTCATTATTATCAAAGCTGACTCACTTTTATTAGTGAAGTGAGGAGACTCCACCCAACATCCAAACCTTAGATGGTGTTGTATACAAAATTATCTTCCATGCACATCATAGTATATAGATTATGCCTGAGATTTTTGGCATTTTCCATTAAGAAATAATTAGTTTTTTTATTATGTGGTGCATTAACAAATTATTATCCATAGATAGTTACTCTCTACATACTTTAGAGATTAGATAGTGTGGTTACATGTATGGTATAACCCTTTGTATTTAGTTCTCTTTGGGCCTATTCATTATTTATGTCTAGAATTTGTATTTTAAAAGAGCCCATAATCAAACATGCCTAGCCTAGAAATTCCAAAATGACCTTGTTTACATTTGGTAGACTTGAACAAAGGTTTATTATTCTTTGTTAAATTTCAACACTCCTATTTTGGATTTAGTTTTAGAATAACACAGTGAAACATAGTGTAAAGGACATTTTTAGAAGAAAAGTGATTGTTATTAGATAAATTTTATCATGTGTATAATTTAATAGTTTTAAATAAAAATCATCCCAATAAGTACCCAAAACAATATTCCACATGGATTAAGGAAAGGCATTTAAAATTTTCAAAAAAAAATATGAGTCTAGAAAAAAAAATTCCCATATGATGACTACAATGTTTTGATCTTCTTTCCAATCCAATTATTTTAACACAAATCTCTAAACACTTTTTCTTATTTGTTTACATTTTCAGAGGCTATATTATTTTTATCCCCTCATTGAGATGAATATTTTGAAATATTACTCTAGATACACTTTTAAAAAATGGTTTCTTTTCTTTTTTTACCACAAAACATTTGCTATAAATTATAGAAAAAAAGTTAATTATATTGCATATGTGGTTCTTAGTAGGGGTATTTAAAAACTAAAATTAGGTGAATAATATTCTCATATATATATACCCTATATTAGGATGAAATGGAAAAATTATTGTGATGAAGCCAAAGGTATCCTAGGCAACTCAGTTTCTCCTAAATTAAAGTTCTATTTTTAGAGCATTATGGAACCATGTGAAAATTGAAATATCTTGGTTGATATTTTTATGAGTCATATAAATATGCTGACATGTCAATTGGAAAATGAGATTAACACTATTAGTCTAGAAAACTATCCCTGAATTGAGGATTTCATAACTCAAGTGAAGTGTTGAGACTTCTACTTGTTGAGACAAGTGTAATAAAGACCAATTACCAAATCATTATAAGTTTTTTTTCCAAAATTAGTTCATACCAACTTAGTATTTATCTCAAATCACTACACATAAAATTTTTATTTGATAGTGCATATATGGAACCAAATTTTAATAACTTATGTGAGAGAATTAAGAGAGAATAGGAGAAAATGATAGTCACTGGTTACATATTCCTTATAGGTACTAAGAAACATACATCAATTGTCAATGATATTGATAAGATGCCACAACCCAACTATGGAAAATACAAGGCCCTTTCCAATTTAAAATCTAAAGTAAAGCTTAATCCCAAAGAAAATTAATCATCGAACTCTTCCCCCCATTAGAACAAAGGAAAATGGAAATTAAATGAAGGCATCGACAAAGAGTGTTATAAATTCTTGGTAGACTAGGCCATGTTGAACATCAATGTTTTAATAAAATGGCATACATGGAAGCATAGATGAAAAAGATGTTGCTCCCTCTCTCAAATACAAGAGCCACACTTTCTATAAAAAATTATATTGCTTATGTTTGAATGGATTTTAGGTCAGGATCCTCTCATGGAATATGCTGGCTCACTTTTTCATAGCCTTAATGAATCCACACTATTCATTTTTTTGGGAAACTCTATATATCTAGTTGTTGAGGGTGAAGGGTCCACTAACATAGAGAATTGAATATTCAAAATAATTATCCACATTATAGACTTGTCTATGAACCTCCTATCCATATATTATATTACACATTTAGTTAAAGGAAAACAATTGATTTTACATATATTGATGTTGTTATTATAAATACAAAAGACTAGTTCTCTATTTTAGCCATTAGTAAGTTTGATCATTAAATTTTAATGTACAAACTTAACAACTTTATGTTTTATCAACCTTCACAAGTCTCTATTAAGAATTAAAATGACTTGATTAAACTTTAGACTGAGAATTTTGATCAATTAAACTATCACTTATTGTCATAACTCAGTAAGCACAACATGTTTCTTGGTTTTCCAAAATATTATTTTAAAGATGGATTTTGTTTAGTTTACGCACTTTTAAAAAACAAAGGGATTCATTTCCAAAATGCAAACCTTAGAGGGAAAATGAAAAATTATAGTTGGTTCATAGTGATCTCATGTCATTCCCTCATGCTTATTTTTAGAAACTTAATTAAATGATTGTGTTTATTGATTATTTCTCTCACAAAACATGGGTTTACTATCTAAAAATAAAAGTTAAGTATTTGAGTATTTAAAAAAATTAAAATCCCTTGAAGAAAACATCTCAAAGAGAAAATATCAAAATATCAAAATAGACAATAGAACAGAGTTTTTTAATAATTATATGATTGTATTCTATGAAAACTAGGCATTCAAGTTCAATATATTATGCCCTACACCTCTTGGTATAATGGTGTAGCTAATGTAAAAACTACACACTTAAGGGACTGATTAATTGCATGGTGTATTCTAAAGACTTTCTCTTTAATTTTGGGTAGAGGAAATATAGTTTGAAAAATACATTCAAAATCATAATCGCCCATCATTAGTTCAAGACATTAATCTTGAATTAAAATGGTCTAATGTCAAGCCCAATATTTCTAAATTTAGGATTTTTGGATGTAATGCATGGGTGCATATCCCATATGATAAGTGAAAAGAAATGAAAATGAAGGTAAATCCATTTTTTATTAAAGTATTTTGAAGATGTAAAGGCATATCATCTTCTTGTTTTGATCATAGCTAATTTTGTTTTACTAGTAGGACAGATTGTTTGATGAATAATCCTAGGCTTACAAGCCACCACTTCTCCTCCTTCATTGGTTTTTGTCAAGCCATACATAGATTCTAATGTTAATTATGAATATGAAGGATAATTATGTCTTTCTAAGAGTCACTACATTTTAGATGATGAGCTACATGGGAAAAATGAACTCCTCCATAAATAGTAAAACATATAGTTCCAACACTGATGCCACAAAATATTAAAACTACATCTACACAACCAACACAACCTCAATGAAAATGGGATCAAAATGTTTGAAATGAGATCAAAACATGGATAAGACATCATGAATATCCACATAATACTATATTATAACATCATTTTGGTGTTGCACCCATGATATAGCTCACAATTAGTCAAGATAAGGACACTTTGCATGAGCTTCTAAGTATCTTAAATGGTAGGTAGCTATGATAGAAGATATTATTTATTTTAAAAAGAATAAAATTTATGACATTGTTCCAAATTTAAAAGGAATATAAATAGTGAGGTGAAAGTGGGTGTACCACACTATTTTTGTATAAGATGGGTACATTAACATGTAAGTGGGTATACCACACCAATTTTGTAGTAAATGGGTACATTGACGGGTTAAAATGTAAGCTTGTAGAAAAACGTTTTTCATAGGATGAAGGTGTTGATTACTATGAAACCTTTTTTACATTTTAAAATATTAATTCAATTAGGTTATTACTCTCGTTAATTTCAACATGGGGTGGGGATTCCATTCGATGGATGCCAAAATTGCACTCTTACATGGAGGCCTATAAGAAGAAATATATGTTGTTGAACATAACTATCTACTGAGAGTGGGGGTGAATTAGTAGATTAGCTAAAAACTAGTTCTTTAACTTTTTAATGAAGATAAAAAAACACATGCATAATAAAGAACAAATGTAGAGAGCACACACACTCACAAAAACACAGCATACCAGATTTATATGTGGAAAACCCAAAGGGAAAAACCATGGTGAGAATAGCTACTAGAATATACTATTCTAATCCAGCCTCATAATTAAATCACCTCACTGGCAAAACCACACTGGTTACATTCAAGGACACCTATCCTTAAGAGACACCAATCCTCTAACTGAGCACCAACTAAGTTTAGTCTTACTGGTTACAAGATTTAAGGGCACCATTCCTAAGGAGACTCTAATCCCCTAACTAAGCACCAACTTAGTTTGTTTGATGGCATTAACCAATCATAAATATGGAGTTACAACTCTAGTATACAAGATATATTCACAAATGAATCTAGTTTAGTTTCTTTGTTATAGGTATAGTCTGTAACTACTCATGCTTGGCTTATTTTTTATGTGCCTATTCTTATTCTTTGCTCAATATCTACACATTCTCTATGTGTCCTTTCTTTCTATCTACCTCACTCTTTGCTCATTCTCTATGTGATTTTTCTTCCTCTCTACTCAATCTCTACACATTCTCTATGTGTTCTTTCTTCCTCTCTACCTCACTCCATGTCATGTTGTCTTTCACTCTTTGTTTGCATACATCCTAAGTTGACACCCTTCAAATTTTCTCTTATGGCACGTTTTAGTTTTAAAACAATAGCAATAGCCCATTTTATTTATCTACGTATGTTTAGATATGTTCTATTCAGAAACGCTTCATTCCCTTTAGATTTTCTCTGCCTTTTACTCCATATGCATGTATTTCTCATCGATAGCCTTTGACTTTGTCTCAAAATTATGACGGTAGTAGTAACAAGAGCACATTGAAATGTTTAAGATGTCATATATGTATATACAATGAGTTTAGGGTTCCACATCTTCGATTGAATTCACACTCCAACACCCCTTTTCTGGTTCTCATTCAATGTGACTTTGACTTATATGCTTTCCTATGTCTCAGTTCATGCATCACATTGTAATGGTCAAGTCTCTTTATTATGTTTGGCAACTATTAGATTTAGATCATTACTGCACTATTTCTTTAACCGATGATTGATCAGTTGGATCAATCAATCTCAGGCTTTGTGTAGATTTTTTGAGCTCACCATTTTTTTGGTCATGTCCTTAAATGAGGATTATTCATCTTATCATTGGTGCCATTCACTATCTATCTTGAACCGTCAGATATTTCCACTTTTAAAATAGAACCATCGATCTCTCTTGCATTAACCATCGAGCTCTTTCTCACATCTTGATATTTTCTATATGATTACTTCTCTTTCACTCCTTTTAATTATATTATATATGCTCAATCTTTAATCTCACCTTGATCTTTTGTCAAATATTGCAAGTGTCTTATACTTTAGCCTAAATATCCTTTGAAAACTCTTTAACATCCACTTGCCCTAGATTATTTCCAAAACAATCCAAGTGATCCTTCAAAATCTTTGTAATGGTCCTTGTGTCCTCTATAATTATCCTTCATCACTTATGGAAGTGCCTAATGTCTTTCAGCAAATGCTTAAGTGTCATTTCCCTTAATTCAAACTAACCTTTGGGTTTTTGCAAGTGTCCTCTCTTTCCAAGAACTATCCTTCAAAATTTTGTAAACTGTCCTAAAAAACTTGCAAGTGTCCCTTCTTCATTCAGACTACCCTTCAGACAATTTGTTGTGGGATTTTGTCAAAGTCCCCTTTTGAAATAATTTTTGTGGGTTTTTTGTCTGAGTCCCCTTTAGGATAATTTCCATGGGCTTTCTGTTCGAGTGCTATTCAAAACAATTTCCTCAAAAAAATGCCTCAGTGTCCTTTGGGACTTCTTGAATTACCCTTCAATTATTCACTCATATCTTTTGTTACTTTTTTTTAGGACACATACCCTTCAAGTTTTTTCTAAAGGTCCATATACCATTCGTTACTTTACAAATATACCCTTCAGCTTTTTGAAAGCATCTACATACCATTCGGGTTTTTTTTAAGGTCCACATACCCTTTGGCACTTTAAAAATGTACCCTTCAACTTTTTGAAAGCATCTACATACCCTTCAAAAAAATTGTTTGGGTCCACTTACCCATTGAATTTTTTGTAATGATCCATTCGAAAGCTTTGAGTGGTCCACATACCCTTCAGGTTTTCTTTAAAGATCCCTTCAATTTTTTTGAACAATTCACTTACCCTTTAGACTTTTTGAAATGAACCCTTCGACATTCTCAAAAATTACATTTCAAAATGTTTGCATGGGATCATTTCCTTTGGGACTTTCCTTCAAGATAAATTTATGAAAGAATTGACTATACCAATATTTCTAAAAGAATATACCAAAGTAAAAAATTGGCTAAGTGTGAAGACCAAAACAAACATTATTGACAACAACATACATCAATTTATTCCCATTACTTTACTTATAAGATTGAAAGAAGTAAAGCTACTTGGTAAACTAGATTTACTCTTGAGGCAAAGACCTTATCAGGTTTCTCGACTTGCTTGACTTCACTAGACCAAATCAAGTTCTCTACATGACTTTACTTATAAAGTTCATAAGTAAAGTAGTGAAAGCACTTGACAATATTGATTTAATCCACTAGACCCATTCGGGTTCTTGAGACTCCTTAGATTATAAAAAAGAATGGAGCTAAGTTGTTCAGGAAACCCGATTAACTCACCTAGACCCATTCAGGTTCTTCACATTTATTTACTTACTTTATAAGTAGAAGCACTTCACAAACTTGATTCACTCTACCAAAATAAGTCAATTTCTCGACATTGCTTTACTTATTTTATAAGTAGAATCACTTTGCAAACCCAATTTACTCCACAAGTCTATTCAACTCAACCTTTGACATTAATGCATAATAGCACATGCTACCTTTGACATCAATGACAATTCCTCAAACCTCAATGACTATGTCCAACAATCTCCCTCTTTGTTATTGATGTCAACTCATCATCAGAATGCCTTCAACCCTTTATCTTCATTATACTTTCTCCCCCTTTAACATTAATGACAAATATTCTCTACCATAATATTTCAACAATTTGCTTCTTTCCTAGCATCTTGGTTGTTCTAATCCTTGGACCTGGCTAGGATCTTTGGGCTAGAATACTTTGAGAGAAACTCCCCCTTGGGATATAGCACATTTTCCTAACTCTTACTAGGACACATCCAAATCTAATTCCTCTAGCTCCATTATTCTTAAAAAGATCATGTTTATAGCATTGGTCTAAAAGACCAATGAATAATTGACATATCTCTCTATAGATAAGCATAATGATCTAGATCCAACACATCTGTGTCTCTTCCTTTGTTATCACATGGCTAAGGGACTACAACTATCTCTCCCATTTGCCTTTACTCTTAATCCAAGAGTTAATAATTTTCCTTCAATGCTCCCCTAGGACTCACGCCCTATCACTAGTATCTAGTGATGTGATGTAGGAGTTATTACTACTAGATTTTGTCTCATTGCATCACTTTGAACATTTACAGTTCTCCATACATAGTCCTCTAATTTTAGGACCTGACCAATTATAAATCTTTCACTTTGTTTATTCATGAGGATTTAGTATACTGTCTAGGCACCTACCTTAGTCAAATCAAGTCATCATCTCAACCTTCTTGAGTCAACATCTATAATAGGTAGCATCTTTTCTTTCAATCAAGACTAAAGATTTTCACATATGCTCCTTTTCACATCATGCATGGCTCCTCAAACTATTTAGATTATCTTAGTTAGCTCCCCCTAAATCCATGATATATAGAGCTCATCATCTTTAAAACTCAAGATTTTTCGTGTTATGTAGCATAAAATAGTCTCATCCAACATCCACTTGAGCATTTTCAAACCTACCACCATAGGTCATACAAAAAGCTCCTTTACCCTGAGCCTTCTTGATCCTGCAAGACTGAACAATCTAGCTCCCCCTTTCTCTACTGACCTACTAATAATCAATATAAGATTATTCAGCATAGGATCATTTACATATCAATATAGCATTGGTCTAAAAATACCAATCAACAATATTCATATCTCTATATCGCTTGATATTATGATCTCAGAGCAACCATACTTACTTCCTACTTGGAAGTCTCCATATCCTAACTTTGGAGCTAGAGTCCATGAACATAATGTTAGCATACTCATTTTATCCCATCAGACACCATATTCATATCACTTAACTCATCTTGGCACATTAACATCAATTGGGAGCACTCATTCCTACCTTCAGCACCTTCTAAAGAGCACCACTTTCTTTTTTACTTAAAGGGGTCTCTTAAGAAGCATAGATAGAGACACATTATTTCACAGTGTTTTAGAATAGTGTGAAACCAAGAGTTACACATAACTCCTCATAGTCCTTTTCCTCCTTATTCTTCTTTTTTTTTTCTTCTTGGTCTTAGGCTTGAGATAAGTGACATGATCATCCATCAAACTATTCTCCTTTCCTTCTAGGATTGGAATGCATGGAGAAAATATGGATCAATGATACATCTATTCATCTGATGAATCTTCCTTGATGCTATAAATCTCATCACTAAGCCCAGAATATTGACACTTTATGCTCGTTACTTACTCTACTACAGTTGGGTGTTCACTTGAATCTGTGCATACCCTTGACCTATCTTTAGTATTTTTTTTAGCCTTCTCCTTGAGATTTGTCTTCTCCTTCTCATCAATGGTAGATGTTGAGATCTCTTAACCCTTTCTAGCCTCTGTTGCACTCTCTACCACATCAACCAGATTGATGTGATCCACAGACTCATCAAGCTTCATGCTCACCACCTTTGGTCTCCATCAATTGATCTGCATTCCTTTTTGAGATCTAGGATCTTGGATAAGCTTGTTCTAACTTGTAGACCTTTGATTTCAAAACCTAGCCATGTGTCCCTCATCATGAAAGTTGAAACACTCACCCTTGCTCACATTCTTGGTCCCCTTGTGTGTCCTATTGGGTCTCCTTTTATCCTTCTTAGAGGCTCATGAACCTTTGTTCACATTTGGAGGCATACCTTTCTGCACTTTTTATCTCATAAATCTTTCTCTATAATGTTTAGCTATATGACAAAAATTATTTCACCAATAACACACTACATTTATATCTAACAAGGATGTAATTGATTTTTTTCTTATAAAGTTATTGTTGCTTGTAGATACAGCTCTACATTTACTAGCCTTATGACCAACCTGATTACATATATAGTAATAACCATAAAAAGATGAAGAATACCTAGTCATAGCATTAGGCTGCCTTGTTGATCTTCTTATCTTTATGTAACTGGTTGCATCAGTTACATTTATCTTTTGCATCTTCTTTAAAATTGCATAGACAAATTCTTGGTTCTTCTTTGCCTCAAGCTTCTTTTCTCCTCTAGCCTTCTTCTTATCAGCATTATTTGTATTTGACTATGCTCTATTACAAGTTGTCTCCTTCTTGGATCCTTATCCTCCTACTTTGAAGTTGTCATATAACTTAGCGGATGCATTTGTTATGAGACTCTTTCCTTTCTCATAGCCAAGATAATATCTTTATTTTGAGGAACTTTATGAGTTTATCAATGCATCAATAATTTCTAAACTTCCTTTTAGTTTCATACCTTAATCAATTTGCTCTTTACCCTTTAAATCTCCTTTCTTAGGGCAACTATTTCTATCTCTAGCTTCATACATTCAATAGACTTGAGGTGTAGTTCAATCTTGACTACATCTTCTATCCTCTTGAGCTCTTCAATTTGATCTTAGGTTCACCACCATTTGATCAGACTCTTCAATATTCTTGGATATATTTTTAATTTCCTTTTGTCCAATCTTCTTTTGTTTTGAGTTTTATTTCCTCAGACTATCAATCTCATTTAGGGCACAAATGAGTTCTCCTTCCAGATCTACTTCTCTTTTTTCTTCTTCATCCTAGTCTTCATCATCATCTTGATTTGAATCTTTTGAGGTTGATTCTATTATCATGAATAGAGATTCATTTCCCTTTACTACAAAGGCATAGTCATAGTCATTATCTGAACTCTCATTGTATTCCATTAAGTCATTGTCTTCCTTTGTGTATAAACCTTTCTTGTTCTTGGAGAAGTTCCTTCTTTGGGAGTGGTGAGGCTTTAATATTATACTGGCCTCTTCTTTCTTAGAATCACTCTTTTTCTTATAGTGGCATTTGGCATCAAAATGTCTTATTCTACCACAATTAAAACATTTTAAGTGAAACTTAACTTTGTATTTTCTAGATCCTCTTTTCAATCTTCTGACAAAGTTGGCAACTTCCTCATCTACATTCTTAGATCCCAATATAGATGCTTCTTCTTCCTTTTTCTTTTTGGAAACTTTGAATGCAACTTCTCTTTTGGAAGAATCTGCCTTGCCCATTATCATCTCATAGGTAGTGAAGGTTCCATGTAGCTCATGTACTGTGAGCTTGTCCAAATCTCTTGTTTCTTCTATTGCAAAGATTTTGGAGTCATATCTTGATGGTAGAGATCTCAAAACCTTCTTGACAATAGTTGACTCTTCTATTATTTCTCCAAGTCCTCTGATAGCATTCACAATCTCATCTACCCTAAGGAGGTAGTATACAATCTTCTCTTCCTCACTAATCTTGAGGCTCTCAAACTATCCTTTGTATATCTAAAACTTGGCTTGATTCACTTTGTCATCTCCTTCATAGATTCTCGTTAACTTGTTCCAAATGTCTTTTTCACTTTGACAATGCATAACTTTGACAAACACTGAGTTTGATAGTCTACAAAGAATAGCATTTTTTACCTTGGCATTGTTTTTATATGCCTTCTTGGTAGCATGATTAGTAAGAGCTATAGCAGGAGATGTATATGTATTTAATATAGACATACATACATCAAATCCTAATGAATATATATATATATATATATATGTTTCCATTCCTATGCTCCAAAAGGCATATTTAGATACATTAAAGAGAGATTCTGTGTTTGAGGATGATCCTTCATGACTAGTCATTGTGTTCACTAACCAAGATCTACCTGAGTTGATTAAGCTTCTTCCTAAGGAACCCTAGGCTCTAATACCAATTTGTTAACACAACTATCTACTAAGAGGGGAGTGAATCAGTAGATCAGCTAAAAACTAGTTCTTTAACTTTTTAATAAGAATACAAAAACATATGCATATCAAAGAAAAAATGTAGAGAGTACACACACACAAAAGCAAAGTATACCAAATTTATACATGGAAAACCCAAAGGTAAAACCATGATGAGAATAGATTCTAGAATCTACTATTCTAATCTAGCCTCAAAGTTAAATCACCTTACTGGTAAAACCACACTGGTTATATTCAAGGACACTTATCCTTAGAAGAAACTAATTTGCTAACTAAGTACAGACATAGTTTAACCTTACTAGTTATAATAGTTAAGGTCACCAACCTTAAGGAGACTCCAATCCCCTAACTAAGTGCCAATTTAGTTTGTCTAATAGTACCAACTAGCCAAAACTATGGAGTTGCAAATTCAGTATACAAGATAAATTCACAAATGAATCTAGTTTAGTTTCTTTGTTACAAGTCTAGTTTATAACTACTCACTCTTGGATTATTCTAAGTGTGTCTAGTCTTATTCTCTACTCAATCTCTGCACATTCTCTATGTGCCCTTTCTTTCTCTCTACCTCTCTCTCAGCTCATTCTCTGTGTGATTTTTCTTCCTCTCTAGGCAATATTTACACATTCTCTGTGTGCTCTTTCTTCCTCTCTACCTTATTTTCTTTCACTCTATTCCTACATACATCCAAAGTTGACACCCTTTGAGTTTTCTCTGATGGTACTTTTTGAGTTTCAACAATAGTAATGGCAAGCCATTTTCTTTATCTGTGTATGTTTAGATATGTTCTATTCAAATACACTTCATTCCTTTTTGTTTTTCTCTACCTTTTACTCTATATGCATGTATCTCTTATCGACAACCTTTGAATCCCTCTCAAAAAATTTATGGTAGAAGTAGAAAGAGCACGTTACAATTTTCAAGATGTCATATATGTATAGACATTGAGTTTAGGGTTCCACATCTTTGATTGCATTCACACTCCAAGAACCCTTTCTTAGTTCCCATTCAATGTGATTTTGACTTATACGCTTTCCCATATCTTATTTCATGCATCACATTATAATGTTTAAGTCTCTTTATTATGTTTGGAAACTTTTAGATTAGGTCATTCATACACCATTTATTTAATTAATGATTGATCAATTAGATAGATCAATCTCAAGCTCCATGTAAACTTTTTGAGCTCACCATTTGTCTAGTCATGTCTTTAAACAAAGATTATTCATCTTGTCATTGCCACCATTCACTATCTATCTTGAATCATTAGACATTTCCACTTTTGAAATAGAACCATCGATCTCTCTTACATTAACTGTCGAGCTCTTTATCGCATCTTTATATTTTCTATATGATTGGTTCTCTTTCTGTCTTTTCTATTATATTAAATATGCTTAATCTTTAATCTCACCTTGATCCTTTGGAAAATATTACAAGTGTCTTATAATTTAGTCAAAATATCCTTCAAAAAATCTTTAAGCATTCACTTGCCCTAGATTCTTTTTGAAACAATCCAAGTGATCTTTCAAAAAAATTGTAATGGTCCTTGTGTCCTCTACAATTATCCTTCAGCACTTGTGGAAGTGCCCTATGTCTTTCATCAAATGCTCAAGTGTCCTTTCCCTTCATTCAAACTACCCTCAATTTTTTTTAAGTGTCCTCTTTTTATTTTAACTATTCTTCAAAAAAATTTAAACTATCCTTCAGAACTTGAAAGTGTCCCTTCTTCATTCGAACTACCCTTCAAACAATTTGTTGCGGGCTTTTGTCAAAGTCCCCTTCGAAAAACTTTTTGTGGGTTTTTTTATCTGAGTCCCCTTTTGGAAAATTTCTATGGGATTTTTGTCTGAGTGCCTTTTGAAATAATTTCCTCAAAAAAATGCCTCAATGTCCTTCGAGACTTATTGAATTACCCTTCAATTCTTCACTCATATCTTTTGGTACTTTCATTTAGGACACATACCCTTCAAGTTTTTTGTAAAGGTCCACATACCCTTCAAAACTATGCAAATTTACCCTTCAGCATTTTGAAATCATCTACATACCCTTCAAGTTTTTTGTAAAGGTCCACATACCCTTCGACACTATGCAAATGTACCCTTCAGCTTTTTGAAAGCATCTACATAACCTTGAAAAAATTTATTTGGGTCCACTTGCCGTTCAAATTTTTTGCAATGATCCCTTCAAAATATTTGAGTTGTCCACATACCCTTCAAGTTTTCTAAAAATATCCCTTTGACTTTTTTGAATAGTTCACTTACCCTTCAAACTTTTTGAAATGACCCCTTTGGCATTTTTTGGACAGTCCACTACCCTTCAGCATTCTTAAAAATTAACTTTCAAAACTTTTGCATGGGATCATTTCCTTTAGGAATTTTTTTTGAAAGAATTGCCTATACTAATATTTCTGAAAGAATAAATCAAAGTCAAAAATTGGCTAAGTGTGCAGACCAAAACAAACATTCTTGACAACAACATACTTCGGGTTCTTTACATTGCTTTACTTATAAGATTGAAAGAAGTAAATTTACTTGGTAAACGTGATTTACTCTTAAGGTAAAGACCCATTAAAGTTTCTCAACTTGTTTGAATTCACTAGACCAATTCGGGTTCTCTACATCACTTTACTTATAAAGTTCGTAAGTAAAGTAGTGAAAGCACTTAACAACCCTGATTTACTCCACTAGACCCATTTGGGTTCTTGAGACTACTTAGCTTATAAAAATTAACATAGCTAAGTCATTCTGGAAACTAGATTAACTGACCCAAACCTATTCGAGATCTTTACATTGATTTACTTACTTTATAAGTAGAAGCACTTCACAAACCCAATTCACTCTACCAGACCAAGTCGAGTTTTCGACATTGCTTTACTTATTTTATAAGTAGAAGCAATTCACAAAACTAATTTACTTCATAATTTTTTCAACTCAACCTTTGACATTAATGCATGATAGCTCATGCTGCCTTTGACATCAATGCTAATTATTCAGACCTCAATGACTATGTCCAACAATATCCCTCTTTGTTATTGATGTCAACCCATCATCAAAATGCCTTAACCCCTTTATCTTCATTCTGCTTTCCCCCCTTTGACATTAATGACAAAGAGTCTCTTCCATAATAAGTCAACAATATGCTCCTATCCTGGCATCTTGGTTGTTCTGATCGTTGGAACTGACTAGGATCCTTGGGCTAGAACACTTTGAGAGAAACTCCCCCTTGGGAAATGGCACATTTGCCTAAATATTACTAGGACACATTCAAATTTGATTCCTTTAGATCCATTATTCCTTAAAATATCATGTATATAGCATTGGTCTGAAAGACCAATCAATAATCGACATATCTCTCTATAGATAAGCATAATGATCTAGAGCCAACACATTTATGTCTCCTCCTTTTTTATCGCATGGCTAAGGGACTACAACTATCACTCTCAATTGCCTTTACTCTTAATCCAAGAGTTAATAATGTTATTTCAATGCTCCCTTAGGAATCCTGCCCTATCACTAGTATTTAGTGATGTGATGTAAGAGCTATTACTACTATAATTTGTCTCATTACATCACTTTGAGCATTTATAGGTCTCCATACATATTCCTCTAATCCTATGACCTAACCAATTACAAATCTTTCACTTTGTTTATGCATGAGGATTTCGTATACTATCTAGGCACCTAACTTGGTATGATCAAGTCGTCATCTCAGCCTTCTTGAGTCAACATTTGTAGCAGGTATCATCTTTTCTTTCAATTAAGACTAAATCTTTTCACATATGTTCCTTTTCACATCATTCATGGCTCCTCAAACCATTCAAATTATCTAAGTTAGCTCCCACTAACTCAATTGTATTTGTAACTCATCATCTTTATAACTCAAGATTTTTTGTGTTATGTAGCATAAACTAGTCTCATCCAACATCCACTTGAGCATTTTCAAATCTACCACCATAGGTCATTCAAAAATTTCCTTTATCCTGAGCCTTCTTTATCTTGACAGACTAAATAATCTATCTCCCCCTAGTTACACTAACATACTAATAATCAATACAAGAATACTTAGCATAGGATCATTTACATATCAATATAGCATGGTTCTAAAATTACCAATCAATTAGAACTATGGAGCTACAACTCCAGTATACAAGATAGATTCATAAATGAATCCAATTTAGTTTCTTTGTTACAAGTCTAGTCTGTAACTACTCACTCTTGGCTTATTTTGTGTGTGCCTATTCTTCTTCTCTACTCAATCTCTACACATTCTTTGTGTGCCCTTTCTTTCTCTCTACCTCACTCTCTACTCATTCTCTATGTGCTTTTTCTTCCTCTCTACTCAATATCTACACATTCTCTATGTGATCTTTCTTCCTCTCTACCTCACTCTGTGTCTTATTGTCTTTCATTCTATGTCTGCATACATCTTGAGTTGACACCCTTCAAGTTTTCTTTGATGGTACTTTTTTAGTTTCAACAACAGTAGTGGTAGCCCATTTTTTTAATCTACGTATGTCTAGATATGTTCTATTTAGACATGCTTCATTCCCTTTTGTTTTTCTATGCCTTTTAATCTATCTCCATGTATCTCTTATCGATAGCCTTTGACTCCCTCTCAAAATTTTGATGGTAGCAACAACAAGAGTACATTGCAATGTTCAAGATATCGTATATGTTAGAAAATGAGTTTAGGGTTACACATCTTCTATTGCATTCACACTCCAATACCCCTTTTCTGGTTCTCATTCAATGTGACTTTGAATTATATGTTTTCTCGTGTCTCATTTCATACATCACATTGTAATGGTCAAGTCTCTTTACTATGTTTAGCAGCTGCTAGATTCTGGTCATTACTACACCATTTCTTTAATTGATGATTGATTGGTTGGATTGATCAATCTTGAGCTCTGTGTAGATATTTTGAGCTCACCATTTTTCTAGTCATGTATTTAAATAAAGATTATTCATCTTCTCATTAGCACCATTCATTGTCTATTTAGAACCATCAGATATTTCCACTTTTGAAATGGAACCATCGATCTCTCTTGTATTAATCATCGAGCTCTTTCTTTCATCTCTCTATTTTCTATATGATTGGTTCACTTTTGATCCTTTTGATTATATTCTATATGCTCAATCTTTAATCTCACCTTAATCCTTTGGTAATTATTGCAAGTGTCTTATACTTCAGTTGAAATATCCTTCAAAAACTCTTTAAGCATCCACTTACCCTATATTATTTATGAAACAATCCAAGTGATCCTTCGGAAGCTTTGTAATGGTCCTTGTGTCCTCCATAATTATCCTTTGACACTTGTGGAAGTGTCATATATCTTTCGACAAATGATCAAGTGTCCTTTCCCTTCATTTGAACTACCCTTCAAGTTTTTGCAAGTGTCCTCTCTTTCTTTGAACTATCCTTTGGAATTTTGTAAACTATCCTTCAAAACTTGCAAGTGTCCCTTCTTCATTAGGACTACCTTTCAAACAAGTTTTTGCAAAATTTTGTCAAATTCCCCTTCAGAATAATTTCCATGGGTTTTTATCTGAGTCCCCTTTAGGATAATTTCTATGGGCTTTTCATCCAAGTGCCCTTTAGAACAATTTCCCTAAAAAAATGCCTTGATGTCCTTCAAGACTTCTTCAATTACCCTTCAATTCTTCACTCATATCTTTCAGTACTTTTGTTTATGACACATACCCTTAGGGTTTTTTGTAAAGGTCCACATACCCTTTGGCACTTTCCAAATGTACCCTTCATCTTTTTGATAGCATCTACATACCCTTTGGGTTTTTTATAAAGGTCCACATACCCTTCAACACTTTGCAAATGTACCCTTTGGATTTTTGAAAGTGTCTACATGCCCTTTGGAAATTTTGTTTGGGTCCACTTGCCCTTCATATTTTTTGCAATGATCCCTTCAGAATATTTGAGTGGTCCACATACCCTTCGGGTTTTCTGTAAAGATCCCTTCAGCTTTTTTGAACAATTCACTTACCCTTTAGACTTTTTGAAATGATCCCTTCGACATTTTTTGGATGGTCCGCTACCCTTTGACATTCTCAAAATTAACTTTTGAAAATTTTGCATGGGATCATTTCCTTCAGGACTTTCCTTCAGGAGTTTTTTTTGAAATAATTGCCTATACCAATATTTCTGAAAGAATAGACCAAAGTCAAAAATTGGCTAAGTATGAAGACCAAAAAAATGTTCTTAACAATAACATACTTCAGGTTCTTTGCATTGCTTTACTTATAGGATTGAAAGAATTAAAGTTATTTGGTAAACCTAATTTACTCTTGAGGCAAAGACCCATTTGGGTTTCTCGACTTACTTGACTTCATTAGACCAATTCAGGTTCTCTACATGACTTTGCTTGTAAAGTTCATAAGTAAAGCAGTGAAAGCACTTAACAATCCCGATTTACTCCACTAGACCCATTCAGATTCTTGAGACTACTTAGCTTATAAAAATGAATGCAACTAAGTCATTCTATAAATTTGATTAACTTACCTAGACCCATATAGGTTCTTTACATTGATTTACTTACTTTATAAGTAGAAGCACTTCACAAACCTGATTCACTCTACCAGACCAAGTCGGGTTCTCAACATTGCTATACTTATTTTATAAGTAGAAGCACTTCAAAAACCTGATTTACTCCACAATTATATTCAACTCAACTTTTGACATTAATGCATGATATCACATGCTACCTTTGACATCAATGGCAATTCTTCAAACCTCAATGACTATGTCCCACATATGTCCCAACTTCTAAGGTTTGTCAGTAGAGAGAACTCTAGACATGTGTATAGATTAAAAAAATAATTTTATGAATTAAAATAAGATGCTCAAGCTTATTATGAAAAATTTGACATGTTTCTAATCAACTCTAGTTTTACGTGGAGTCCCTCCAACCCCACAATCTACACTTATAAAGTATACATGAAATTATGATGTTTGTGCTCTATGCTAATAAATTAATTATTATAAGGAGTTCATCCATGAATATTAATTATGTGAAATTAAGGTTAAATAAGTATTTTTAGATGACTAATTTAGTCTTATTACATTTTCCCTTGGTTTTTAGATTTCATGGTTTTAGAAAGTAATTTTTGTTACTTAATCATGGTATGCTCAAGACATATTCCATCACTTCAACATGGAAGTTGAAAATCCATACCAACTCCTTTTTAATATAGAATCAATATTTATTCCAATTGTTCTTCTCCTTTGGTTGAAGCAAAAACATACAATAAATTAGTGGGAATTATTACATACCTTACACATATTCATCTTAATCTCTTTTTTTTGTGAATTTTATGTTAGGATTAAGTCAGGATCCCCATGATAACCATTTCCAAGTTTCAAAGAAAATTATATGGTATTTTCACGATACCATTAATTATTGGATTGAGTATAAGAAATGAAAAAAAAAATCTAAATTTCTAGTTACACTTATAGTAGGAAAACTATAGTTGTAGGTTACGCATGTATAGTGATTAGGTAGGAGATCTATATGATAACATGTCAACTATAGTAAAAATATATTATCTTAGAGTAAGTCCCAGAATAGGTCTTGTAAGAAACCAACTAATTTTTTTCTATTCTAGAAGATGATTATGGTTAGTATTTCACAGTCAGCCATGAGCAAATTTCAAATCAACACATGCTCTTTGAGTTTGGATTTTTGTAGACCCAACCCACAATGCTTTGGTGTGATAAGTAGAGTGTCATCCACATTTTTCTTAACCCATTGTATAACCATAACACTAAAAACATTGACATTCATATGATTTATATCTAGAATTTGATACTTGATAAGGTTTTTGATCTTAAGTATTATTTGGAAAATGATCATGTTGTAGAAATATTTAAAAATCTCTAAGTTTAGGCCTAATTTTTTCAACTCAAGAAACTTTTGGGACTGAAGGAATGTTTCCTTGAAGATGGATAGTTCAATGATTCCTCCATCCTTACCTATTCCAAAATAATATTAAGGGAGAATATTAGTTTATTTAATAACACATACAATTTTATGTTTTAAGATTCACTTGTAATATAATTTTGGGATAATAACTAACTAGTGAACACTTATTCATAACCCATTATCAATTAAGTATTTATTTAATTAAATTATTCTAATAATAGGTAAGTATTAGATCTAAGAGGACTTAGTTTACAAGTAACTAATTAAAAAAACCCTAACCCAAACCCTAAACTCCTTTCTTGTCTTAGAAGAGCATATATGGTTAGTTTTCAAGATACATTGTAGAAGAGAGTTATTATTGTTATACTAAAGAATCTAAGCTAGAAAAATTGATCTAAATAGGTAGTGATGCAAACTAGGATAAACATGTGTATTTTATTTCTTTAAGCTTTCATTATATTTATATATTTTATGTATGGTGGGTGTTTGTCTTATGGTATCTATAATGACTTTGGATAATATCCAATGATTTAATAAATTATTAGGGTAATTTTTGTGACACAATTCATACATGAGAACATGGATTCCAGCCATATTTGACTTATTTGTGATATGGTGGCCATGATAATATTTTTGGTGGGGTTCTTCATGCTTTGGATCAATTGCACCATCACCATGCAGATTGATCACCATCTACCTTGTTGTTTGCTTCCAAAATCCTCCTCGCATCGTCCTTTGATTGGCATCTCCATTTGAGTGTCGGTGAGCAGGCCTAATTAGATCCCATGGTAATTGTGGGGGACATAATAATGATGGGAGAAATATCAATGGGGTGATTAATCCATGGTGAGGGTCCATATTTTTTTGTTAACTAATTATTATTTAGTGAGGATATAGTTTTTTGATTTCATTTTTTATAAAATAATATATTATATTGGAGTGATAAGGAGATTTTAAAGAGTGAATATTATGGTTGTCTTATTACTTGTATTTTTGTAGTTGAAAAATGAAGGGTGAGGCCCAGTTTGGTAGGTAGTCAAACCTCCTCACAAGAAAACCAAACATTCTCTTCTTTCTCTTTTCTTGCTTGATTCTCTCTTCATATAGACGCATTATCAATAGATCCCAATGTCCTCCTACTTGGCTTGTTTGATTTTTCACTTATACTAATTAAATGTATATTGCACTAATTACTCACATTTATGGATGTATTGTTAGGGAATTCAGATGTCCATACATTAAGATGTGCTTTTTCACTCGTGCACTAATTTTTGTTACTTGTGTGGATCCATTTTGATTAAATATGATGTCCATACTTAGAGCATGCATTAGTACTCGATTATAAACACAAATTGCTCATACTTTGAGTGTGCTTTCTAATTGAAAACACAAGGGAGGTCACTGTTGATTGTCTTGAGGAGATTATTCTAGGCCCTACATTCTCTCTTGTTTGCATACTCAATTTTTTTAACTATTTATTTTCCCTATTTAGTGACTACTTACATGGTTTGCTCTTATATTCCTAGATGCATTATCAGCGGAGCTTGACATCCATTTGAGAATGCATTATCACTTGTGCACTGATTGTTCTCATTTGACTAGACTTATTTTCAGTGTGGTCTAATGTCTATCTTGAGAGCATGCACTATTACTCTCAGTTATGGTCATATCAACTCCACTTAAGAGATATCAGACGAGGAAAGTTTAGTCTACATTAGTGGTTCTTGTTGGGAAGACCAATTATGCTTCATGGTATTTGTACATGGAACATTCACTCACAGATCAAGAAGTTATCTCATTCTTATATGGACATCTTCCTTCTCCTATTGACCTAGGTTAATACAATGATTGGGATGACTCTTGTGACTGTGTCTATGGTCAGTTATTGATACATGTTTCATGGGATCTACATCACTATGTGGAGCGCACATAGTGTCTCTCCATAATTTGGATCATTCTTCAGAGACTTTTCTAAGATCCTTCTAAGATCTATTTCACTCCTCTTTCTCTGCTTTTTATTGTCTCTTCTAAGACTATTATACCCTCTCCTCCTACTTTTATTTCCTATGACAACACATTCTAGGTGGGCAATGCTTTTATTTTTGTCAATCCACCACTATAGGACTATATTCTTCTAGACCTTAGTTGTCTTATTTCAAAGTCTACATTGGTTCCTATGCAGGTTGTTGTTATTTCAAAGTGATCATAGATTTGCACATCAGAGGACTCTACTATTTTTAGTGAGAGTACACCCATTGAGAGCATTGATGATTCATCTCTTCCTATGGATTTTCTTTCTTTAGTTGGTGAGTCATGTTGGACACTTCACATGGGCATTCTTTTAGTGAATGTTCCATGTCATTATTACATTCATCTTCTATGCAAGTTCAATCGTATTACCTCCATCTTCTATGCAAGTTCTTTCCAGACCCATGCCACAGATTCAATTTGGACCACATTCAAAAATATTCATATTATTCCCTTCATTTTTTATTGTGGAATGGGTAGACTTTCAATACATGCATTGGTTTTTTCCTTTGCTAAAAGTAAGAAACATTGTTCGATGTAGATGGAGCTTATACAGTCTTTAGGCAGAGGATTTTATCATCGACCTTTGTCATCTTGTAAGCTATAATTGGAGTATTGGGTGCTTCAACATCATCTTATGGGGGGTCTTTTAGTCTCCTTTTCTTCTTCTCTCTCTCTATGTTTTTCTTTTGTGGGGGGATCCCATTAGATTTTCTCCTTTCAATACACTTTTTTAGAGTTGTATTGTACTTAGGTACCTGATCAGGCCTAGTTGTTGGGACTCAATTCTTATACCCACCTAAGTTACGCATAAAGGAGGGTTTTGGTGTAGGTATTTACTAAACTTGTATAATTAAACTTTATTAGATGAATAATGAGGTTTATTAAGTGATTTATGATATCATAATGATATCATCATGATGTCATCATGCATATATGAGTGCATGGGGTCACTTAGTAGATGGATGGGGTCTCCATTCTACTTGGTCCCCTTAATGCTTGCATCACTAAGGCATCCAACCTACTAGTGTTCCCTTAGTTCCCTCTCCACTCACAGTGGTGGATCCCACACACTCAAGATGTCTAGTTGAGTCACCATACCACTCAATCTTTCTATTTAATGTTATGTCCTCCTTTGTATTTGGTAACTAAAGAGTTATTGCTCTTATGTAGACTGTGAGGAGTCTAGTGTACTAGATTAGCTGAGTGAGTTGTGCTAGTTTTAAATGATAGAGCTGTGAGTTGTGTGAACCCCATGTTTTGTAGACCTTCATTCTTGAATACAATCTATTATAGTTTCTACTCTCTTCTAATTTTTAGCTTCATCAATTGTGTGTGTTCGCTCTACAGTCATCAGTCTTGGATGTCCAATTTTGGATGATTCTCACATGTTTATTAACCAAATATTTGAGTTCTTGATGGTATTTAAATAAATTAAATGAAGTAATGAGAAAGTATTGGAGAAATTATTATAATGCATACATCATGGAAAACATCTCATGTTTAGTTATGGTATCATTGCATACAAAAAAGGAAAGTTTAAAACTTACAATATGTATAAGATAATCTAAGTTTCCATCTCTAGTTTGGGAAAGGATATCCATAATGGTCATAACTAAAGCATCATAATGGACATGGAATGGATTATCCCAACTTTGAAAACTGAAGAATGGGTGTGGTCACCAATATTTCCTTGATTAACATTAAACACTACCTATTTATTATGTCCCAAAAATAATGTTTCATCTTTATACACTAGTTACTCAAATTGAACTACAATATTGGCATTATTATGTATAAATGTTTTTAGTAACTAATGTGTCTTAGGAAAGTACATACCTATTTAGTAATCTTCGAGATGTATAAATGAAAAATAATGATATCCCTGTCTTACAAATGGCATGATTGAATAGGATTACAAATGGGATCATGGAGACATACCTATTGATATAAAGCATAATATACATCTAACAATATTTTTAAGACATAATATATTTTATATATGGTTGCATAGGAGGACATACATTATCTAGTTATCTACGTATATTTGCAGGAAGCCATGGATTAATTCTTTGAAAGTTGTAACCATAATTTAAGAGAATAATATAGGTGTATCATTCTTTGACGACTAAAATTATTCTTTGCTCCTCCAAGTCTAACGCAGGTCTCTACACCGGTTTTCACGTAGCATGTCTTTGGCGCTTTTTGAAATCAAGTCGAAAGTTTTTTTTAACCAAAAAAAAAAAAAGAATATTAAATTGTCCAAAAGGCACATGGTGAAAGATGCTTTCGGTGGTGAAGATTTTTTTTTAAAACAGCTTTTGATAAAGTTGAGGTGGGCGTTATTGTAATTGTGGGGGACATAATAATGATGGGAGGAATTTTAATGGGGTGATTAATCTATGGTGTGGGGTCATATGTTTTTCTTAATTAATTATTATTTATTTAGTGACAATATGATTTTTTTTAATTATTTTTATATAAAATAATATATTTTATTAAAATAATAAGAAGATATTAAAGAGTAAATAGTATGGTTGTCTAGTTACTTAGTTCATATTTTTGTTAGTTAAATAATGGAGGATGAGGTCTCATTTGGCACCCGACCAAACCCCCTCACAAGCAAGCCAAACATTCTCTTCTCTCTCTTTGTTTGCTTCTTTCTTCATATAGATGCATTATTGGTAGAGCCTAACACCCTCCTACTTGGATTGTTTGTTGTTTCACTTATATCGATTTAGTGGATATTACACTGATTGCTCGCGTTTATGGATGCATTGTCAGTAGAGTTTGACGTCCATTCATTGAGACATGTTTTTTCACTCATGTATTGATCACTGTTACTTGTGTGGACCCATTTTTGTTAACGCCAACATCCATTCTTGGAGCTGCACTAGTACTCATTCATAAGCAAAAATTGCTCATTCCTTGAACATGCTTTGTACTTGCAAACAAAGGGGGGAACTGTTGATTACCTGAAGGAGGTTGTTGTGGGCCCAGTATTCTCCCTTCTGTGCACACTTAGTTTTGGTAATTGTTACTTGTCCCTATTTAGTGACTACTTACACATATTATTCTTATATTCGTGGATGCATTGTTAATAGAGCTTGACATCCATTTGAGCATGCATTGTCACTTTTGCACTGATTGCTCTCATTTGGCTAGACTCATTTTCAATGTAGTCTGAAATCCATATCTAGAGTATGAACTATTACTGTCAATTTTGGTAATTTCAACTCCACTTGAGAGATACCAGATGAGGAAAGTTAAGCTACACCGGTGGTTCTTGTTGGGAAGACCAATTATACTTCATGGCATTTGTACATGGAACGTTCATTTATAGATCAAGAACTTATCTCATTCTTCTATGGACATATTCTTACTCCTATTGGCTTAGGTCAATACGATGATTTGTCTAAATCTTATGACTATGTCTATGGTCACTTATGGATACATGCTTCATGGGATCTACACCACTATATAGAGCACACAGAATGTCCCTCCATAGTTTGGAGCACTCCTTAAAGTCTTTTCAAAGATCCTATTGAGATATATATTAATCCTCCTCCTCTACTTTATATTATCTCTTTTGAGAATGTTGTACTCTCTCCTCCTGCTTTTATTCCTTATGATGACACATTCCAGGTGGACAATGTTCTTCTTTTTATTGATCCACCACTATAATACGAGATTCTTCTAGACCTTAGTTGTCTTATTGTAGAGTCTATATTCTTTCCTATACATGATGTTGCTCTTTCAAATCCATCATAGACTTGTACTTTGAATGACTCTATTGTTTTTAGTGAGAGTACACCGATTGAGAGCATTGATGTCTCATTTGTTCTTGTAGATTTTATTTCTTTAGTTGGTGATTCATGCTCCATGGATGGGGGTGGGGGATACATAAGTTAAGGATGAAACTAAGTAATAAAATTAAGAAGTTAAAATAAGTAATGAGATAGTAGTTGTCCTAGAAAATGTTTATACACAATTTAATCTAAAAAAAAATCATTTTCTTTTGCCACAAAGCTAGTTGACAAAGGGTAGGAAAGGATCTCATATGTCAAAGGATTGAATAATATAGCATATGAATTGACCTTAGGGCTTGGTTTTTAATATCCTTTGGAAAGCAATTGAGTTTATTGTTGTATGGTTTGCATAGTTTGGATATTTTTTTGAAGGAGTGTAATTTTAGAGTTTGGAACCAAAGTAGTAGTAGCATAAGTAGGAATAAAAACATTAGGCACCTTGAGAAACACTACGCATAAGAGAGGAAGGCTAGACATTTTGTAGAGATTGTTGAGAAACTTGAGAAGCAATGAAAGAAACATTAGAATACCTTGAAAACACAAAGATATAACAATCTAATTTGAAGAAACATGAGGAAGAACAACATTTACCATAATTTGAGACATAACCACATTATTCAACATGGGAAGGGAACCTCTAGAAGGTTGAGCATAATTATAAGCATTCAAAGATCCATGATTAACTATAAAAGGTATTTCCTCAACTTTGGGATCCTGAGATAAGGCTTTGTTTTTTTTATCTCTCCATACATATAACTTTACATCTATTTCATTATGATATTCTATAACCTGTGTGTGAAATAAAGTGAGGCTTTCTAGCCTATCTTTATTTACATTAAAATTATCAATATAATAAAATACACTGCTAACATTATCATTCAGAGAATTAACCTCAAAATCATTTTCATTCATATTATTTTCAGTCATATCATCATCCACATGTGTATCAATAAAAGAAGCAACAACCCCATTGATGATATTCATTTTATTTTTCAAATGAACATAAGTACTAGTCAAAGGAATTTTAAAAAAATCAGTTGGTTCATAATTTAATTATCACTTTGCCTAATAAGTGACTTAGATCTAATCTTCTTGGGTGGAATAATAAGTAAGCATATATATCATTCAAACAAGGGCTTTCAATAATGTACAAACAACTAGGAATAATTATAGAAAATCAAATAAGCTCAACCCTAGACAAATAAGATCTATAAAAATAGCATGGGTTATTCATAGAAGGAAAAAGAACATTCAAGGTAAGGGGTCTATGAAAAACTTAAGAAAGACCAAGGCCAATGTGTGATATAAGAAACAATCTAACCCTAATGGGTATAGGAGGACATAGGTCCAAGGCAATATTTATATGTAAAGTGCACAATTTGGTTCTAATCTAACAAAAGTAAACTGAACATACATAAACATGCATGAAAGAATAATATGAATTAAATACAACAATATAGAAATGAGAAAAAATATGACACGTGTAATAACAAATATTAAGATGCTTAGAATTTGATAGACTTCTTATAGGGAAGTACTTAAATTTTGACTTGCATGTCCCTAATTAAACCCATAAAATTGTAGCTAATCTTAAAATGTGTAAAGAATAACCAAGATTGGACTCAATTGATCCTTGTCAAACTAGTAAAGTAGGGGTTCAATTTTTGGTAAACTATACTTGATCTTGGTCATTATGGTTGATCATGGTAATATGATGTCGCCTTTTGATGATACTTTGCATGGGTTTTCATCTTCTCCTACTTGTAAAAAAACCTCTCTTATATTGTCAAATTGGGTTGTGTAATATAAAAAATAATCTAACCCTAAGAATTATAAGAGGACATAGGTCCAACACAATATTTATGTGTAAAGTGCACAATGTGGTTCTACGCTAACAAAAGTACACTAAACATACATAAAAAAACATATAAGACAAATATAAATTAAATATAACAATATAGCAATGTTACAAAAAATATAAAATGTGTAATAACAAAGATTAATACGCTTAGAATTTGATAAAGAGATTTTGTATAGGTAAGTACCTAGATTATGACTTACATGTCCCAGACGAACCCATAAAATTGGAGCCAATCATAGAATATGTAGAAGACAACCAAGAATGGACTCATTTGATCTTTTCTAGACCAGTAATGTAGGGGTTAATTCTTTTGAAAATTAAACGTGATCTTGGTCACTATGGTTGATCATGGTAATATGATGTCAACATTTGTTAAAACTTTGTATGTGCTTTCATCCACTTCTGCTTGACAAAAACCTCTCTTAGATTTTCAAATTGGGATATTAATCTTACAAAATTACTTCTCCTTCTTCCCAACCATATTTGGATCAAAATCACCTTACAATACCATAAAAAAGTAGTTACAATGGGCCAACCTTAGTTAGACCATATTCTTTAACATTGGCAATCAAAACTTATAGTATCCAACAAATAATCTAGTGTAGTATGAAGACTCTACCCCTTATGCCTATGTATGAGATACAAACAAATAGTAGATTTTATATACTCTTAAATTACTACTTCAATTCATCCTTTGGTATAAGGGGAGATGCCGTAGCTATACAATTTTATTTTAAACTTAAATAGATGACATAAAAATAAAACTGAGAGTGTCTTTATATCTAAATTATTGAAATACATTACTACACTCATGTACTTATAGACTTATTTAATTCAAATAATTAATTTTATACCAAAATTAAATGTCTAAATAATTCCCCACTTTGATTTGTGTGTGTGCATACATATCAAAGTAAAATAAATAAGTGTACATGGGAGGGGTTAATGAAGAAGTTGCATCCAAAAATTGTAAATGTTACTCAAAGTTAATATTGTATATGATAATGACTTAATAGTGAAAATCAGGAAAGAGTTCGCCTTATCACAAATTTCAAATCTTGTGACCTGTAAATTAAAAGAAACAATGTCTCTTCGCAATCTACACGAGCATCTTTATTATTATTGAGAGTCTTTGAACAAACATGCATGCTCCTATGTTAAGAATGTGAATATTCAGAGTACTTAAAAACATAAAGGAAATATTTTTTAAGTAGATCAATTCTATATAAATTGATAATAAAAATATATTGAAATCACAAAAAAAAATTAAAAAATGAACAAATAAACCTAGTGGTATGCAAATTATATCACTATCTTTGTAGAATTTGAACTGTCTCTAGTGACTCTCTTCACTAGAATGACATGTACCTTGTATTTTATTTTTAATATTGGATCAATTTTTTCTTAAAAAATATAGGGCACACATGCCCTTGTTATTGATCATTTTAAAAATACCATGAGCATTGATTGTTTAGTCTTTGATTGAATGCTTACATGACCTATAGGTTCCTTGACTATGCATTGAGATATAATTTAAAGAGTGTCAAATATTTTAGATATGGGTCTTTACATTACCTTTAATTATTTGGTTTGTGTTCACGTGTAATTTGACAAACAACACAAATGTTTTTAGTCTTATCACATAGGGACAAATTTCCTTATCTTTATCACAAACTATAAAACTTTATCATCTTCTTTAAATATAAATGGGACTTCAATTTGGATGGTAAAAAATGAATAAATGAATTTCTTTGCATCTTTTAATGTTAGTGTATTTAATTCATCGTATACTATTGTATGGTTTTAAAATGTACTAGTAATTTTCATTATGATATAATTCATGAATTATCACTAATTGGTGCACATTCATCCATAAACTATTATCAGAGAATAATATCAATTAAGTTATATTTTTTTTATAGATGTTTAAGGGTTTGTATGTCCCTCACCTATATTATTATAATAAAAAAATACATGGTTACAAGGAGGCAAACAATACCTCAAACTTGAGGACCAAGGAGGTGAAAACCAAGTCTAACATAGGCCAAACAACATACAGGATGCACATAGTCATAAAAAACAAAAATGAAACCAACAATAGAAGAAACATGTTGTAATATAAGGCCTAACCCATTTTACCAGATTCCTTCTTGGAACTGTCTTCCCCTTTCAATCTCCTGATTGATGAGGAGTTGGTTCAAAATTTGTTCATCTTTTCCTCTTATTTTGGATTGTATTCCATTCGTTGGTTAATTGCACAAATCCATTACTAAATAATCCTTCCTCTATCAAGGTAGATTTTATAGCTTCACCACTCTTATCTTTAGTAGCCTATAATTTTAAAACCACTAGAAAGGGTGTGACACACATTGTTACTTCTGAATTTCTATGTCGTTTAGAGTTAGAGATAATTGTGATATGTGAAGGAAGTGTATCCTTCCACCATGAAGATACAATTTTTTATTTGGATCTAGGGAAAGAAACTACTAGATGTTTAATGTCAAATCATTTCTATCATCTGAAGGGGATTCCTAAATAATCAAATGACTGTGTCCAATAAAAATCATCAATTTTTAAGTTAATGTTGGCTAGGAGTTTCTGTGAGGTGTTCAACACTACCAATATCTATGTGAAAGTGGTATGCAAGAAATTGATGGTTGAATCATTGTTTGTTATCAACTATCACAATGTATTCTTAATAGCCATGAGGTAGAAGGTTGGCTAAAAATGTAGAGGTAGGTGTGGTAGATAGATCTAAATGGGACTAGTGGTAATGGTTTCCACCAAGGGATTAAAATCTGCAAACCATCATTTTAGAAAGAGATGGTGGGTGTCTTATCACCAAGTTTTATACTGAAGAATCTTGGCTCGATTCTTCAAATGATCAAAGACTATAATAAAAAAACCTTTTACACAAGGATAATTATCCATATTATCCTCCATGATTAGTTGTTAGTTATCAGAGACCAAATCATGTAAGGCTGAGAGACTCAACCAATTCCTATCAAATCTATAGATAAGTCCTTGGGAGGAGAATTAATCCTCATTCCCAAGGACTTCTTGAATCACTTCCAATCCAAATTCAACTGAGCAGTTGCTGACCACCACCTAGAGAGGAGGCTATGATTTGGGAGAGACTATCCTTGAAACAACTTCTATAAAGGATGAAGCCTTGCCATGTTGTTGTTCTTAAGGACTGCTATTTTCTTTTGAGATGGTCTTATACAAATCCACTTCATTCTATTCAAATTCTATCCCATCAATTATCTTTAGGCCCTATTCCAAGATTGTCACCCTACCCACTTGAGAGCCATGAATGACCAAAACCTTTTCGTAAGTCCTAAAACTACATCCCTAGGGAACCCTCTCTTGAGTGTGCCTAATAGTTGGTGGCATTCTTCACCTAGTCCCACCTTATGATCCATATGTAGAGATGGACTAGCCCTAGGTCTAGTAGGTTTTTGAAGGAGAATGAAACTCTAGCCTGACTCCATTTTTTTATGTTTTCCTATAGTTTTAGTAGTATTAATCAAGCTCTTGACATGATTGACTTCCACTATTAATAATAAATTATTATTTTAATAAGACTCATTATAAAAGTTAATTTATCTCTAAACCTTATCCCTGACATATTTCTTATCTAGAGTTATTGAGCCCTAATTTCAATGCCAAAGTTATCAAACCCTAATCTTAATAGAGGTCCTACAACATTTGGAAGTCCTATGGTAGTGGTGAATGGTTCTACAAAGTCAGTAGTAGAGGAGACTTGCTGTATGAAGGTAGAAATGGTGCATAGTGGTAGGACATCATTAGTATTTAATTTAGACTGGAAAAATGCCCTAGTGGATTCAAAGAGCAACCCATCTCAAATCCCCTTGCCTTTCATTTTAGGGGATAATCTATTCACTAGTCTAAGTCCAGCTCCAAGGATAGAGAAGACTATAAATTTAGAAGTCTTTGATGCTGTTGTGGATGCGACCACTATAGAGGAGACCCTACCCAATGATGACCTACACCTTACCTTTGCCAACATTGTTTCTATAAAATTTAAGCAACAACCTTTAGCCCCTTCTAAAGCTTATCCCATTCTTGTATTTAAATAAGAGGAGTTGGCAAACATTAAGAATAAGGAAGAACACCTATCCACCTTTGGCATTATTTATCAATTCACAGGATTTTGGACAAACCTACCCCAGCTCCATGATGTATTTTTAAGAAATGGCAGGATATAATTATAGGTAAGATTCAAATTCATCCCTCTATGAAAGGAATATTTATTGTGATATTTAATAAAACTAAAGATAAACATGTAGTTTTTAGTGATGAACTTTGGTGGGAATGGGGACATCATTTGCTTATGATTTAGCCATGGCACCCTTCTTTCAACCCTTATATTTAAATTTTCAATTTTAAACCTAACTGGATTAGGCTTCCCAATCTTCCCCTTTAGTTTTGGGAGCATGATGTATTATTAGCCATAGCGTAATCTATTAGAGAATTTTGGGGTGTTAACCCCAAAATATTGGAAGGGATTCATTCAACATATGTCAAGATTTTAGTTAATGTTAATATTACTAAATATTTTCTTGCACGGATTGAACTGAAATTTAGAAATAGAACATGGATGTAACCACTAGACTATGAAGGTATTCCCTATAGATGTTGTAGATGCTTCCAAACTAGCTATTTGGTAAACACTTGTCCTTCCCTTAAATATAAAAATAAAAATTCTTGGTGGAAGGAAGCTGGCCTTGAACACATTATTGTACAAGATCTTGTTGAAAGAGATAAAAGTAGCGTGACTCCTCATTTGGTTTTGGTTGTACAATCAAAGCAAGGGTAAAAACAAGTCTCAAAAAGTTATACTCTAGATGTGGACATAAATCTTTTGGCTGGTACCCCTTCATATAAAATCCAATCAACCATTTCAAAAAAAGTTGCTTTGATAACTCACTTGGAATCTTCATTCGAATTCTTTCACTCTCTAGGGGAGGTAGAGATTGGACTATTATATGTAATAAAAAGGGTATTAAAGGTAAGAAAGATAAGGATCCTTTGAAAATTAATTTTAGATCTCAAAATTAACATTTTTAGTATGGCTCATAGCTTTGTTTTTGTTTCTTAGCTCTTCAGTTGTTGTTTTGCTATTGTTGTTTGTTTGTTGTTTTAGATAGCATTTGATCTTCTTCTATTTGTTGTTCCTTTTGGATATGTTATCCATATTTGTACTGGATAGGGCCCCTTTCAAAACCAACTTTTACCTCTATTAAAAACATATTTCTTATCTATATAAGAGCATAGAGAACTAGTGATAGTGGAATTTATTACGCATGCGAATTATTGTTATTTTGGTAATTTAGGTTAGAGACTTTTAATATGAAGAGGTAGTCATGCTACCTTATGGTAAATATGTGTGTTGATTTTATTTATATCTTTCATTGATCTATATTATTACATGTATTGTGTGTGTATCTTATGGTAGCTAACATGATTCTACACCCTATCTAGACAATTTAAAATGGTATCAAAGATGTAGAAGATTCACCTCATTATGCATGCAAGTTAATTTTCAAATATTTAGTTTCAAATTTGGATTTTAGTGTCCTACAACAAATACCCAATATTATGCTCTCACCTAATCCTTAGGGGATCTTGATTGATAAAAAACTGGTGAATGAAGTGGGCTACCAAGGGTTTGGAAAATATTAAATTTATTTGTTTGATTTGAATTTTTTTTAAAGTATATTTTGGCCTCTACAATAAATTGACCTTTTGCATCAAGTCTTGATTTTTCCTATATATGTTAGTTTTTGGATTGACTTGGGATTTGTGTAAAAATAAAGATGCTCAATTTGACCTAAACTTTTACCAAAGTGTAGATCTTAGAATTGATAGCAAAATTTTATTCTATGTCAGGCACATAATCAATGCATTTTTTATGTTTTCAGTGACATCAAAATTTATGCCAAAAATAAAAAGTTTTCTAAGTTGAGTTGATTTTTTGTAGGTGGGTATATTATGTGTTTTTAAGAACTTATCCATTCTGCTAATATTTTTGAATCATTACTATTTTAAGATATTCCAAATTCACATGCGCTATCATTTTTAGCAAAGTTGTAATCATTTTTACTTGATTTGTGGCATGAGGGGTATTGCCTCAATACTAAAGCCATTAGATAACACTAGTTATGAAATTTAGCTTCCATGTACCTCATGGTATATTAGAAACACACATGATTTTTATTTTTTCCAATAAGAAGGCTTTCAATCATTTAATTATGTAGTCAATTGATAAATGGTTAGCCCTGAGAAGTTACTCTCTACATACCTCATAGATGGGATAGTGTGGCTACTTGAATGATATAATCCTTTGTAGTTAATGCCCTTTGGGTTGTGTTCACAATTTACGACTAAGATTATTATATCAAAGAGCCTACATATCCTACACACCTAACTTAGTAATTCTAGATAAATCTAAGGTATACTTGGAAGTTTTCCACACTATTACCATACATCTATTCAAATCCAAAATTCTTATTCAGTTATAGTATCAGAATACCTGCTCCATTAATATACATAATTATTATTATTTTAGTTTTAGTTTAGAAACCTATTTTTAGATTTAGTTTCAAACTAGAATAATAAAAGGGTAGTGCAAAGAGTGTGTTCAGTATAAATCAAAATTCTCAGATATATTTTGATCCATTTGGAAAATATTTTAACCTACAACAAAATTATGTAGTTGTGCACAACAAACACATACTTAATGAAATGTCTAATTTCATGGCACATTCCAAATACTTGCCTCCATAATACTGGGTTGATGCAATTCAATGTGCAACCTACATCCAAAATTGCACTCCCCACTCTATAGTGTAAAATATGACTCCTAAATAAAAATGGTCTGGGGTCAAACCACATGTTTTTGATTTCTAAGTTTTTGGATGTAATGCATGGGCACACATTCCATATGAAAAACACAAGGTAATGGAAATCCTTGTATTTTTGTCAGCTATCATGAATATTTGAAGGCATATAATCTTATTGTTTTGGGTAGCACTAAAGTGATTCACCAACAAGATGTGTTATTTTATGAATAATCCCAATGTTTCATGATAATGTCTCCTACTCTGTTTCCTTCTATCAAGTTTGACATAACTTCTAATGCTTCTTACGAATAATAAAATAATTTAGATAACTCCCATTATGAGAGTTACTATAGTTCATATGATGAGCTAGAGGGGAGAAAACCAAAATCTCTACCAATGCTAGAAAACATTCAAACACACCTGCACAACCTATACCAAAATGGGTTTGTAAAGTTTGTAATGAGGTTGGTTTATTGGTAGGGGATCCAAGAGATCCAAACATGATGAGATCACAACATCTGTATGGTGTTGCAAATTTGGCATAGTTAACAGTGACACATGATTCAGATACTTATCATCAATCTTGTAATCATCCTAAGTGGCTGGAAACTATGGTAAAATAAGTTATTTCATTGAAGAACAATAAAAATTAGGACTTGGTTCCATTTATTAAAGGAATAAAAATAATGAAGTGAAAATGGGTACACTAGACTAAGTTTGTAGTAGATGGTTCCATTAATAGATATAAATCCCAACTTGTACCAAAAGTTTTTTCACAAGTTAAAGGTGTTGATTACCATAAAATATTTTCTCTAGTTGCCAAGATGATGTCTATTATTCTAATACTCTCCTTGGATACAACACAGAGATGGGAATTCTATCATATGGATGTAAAAAGTGTGCATGACGAATTACAAGAATAAATCTACATGTCCCAACCTCTCAAGTTCATAAGAAATGAGAATTCTAGCCTTATGTGTAGATTGAAAAAGTCCTTGTACCATTTGAAACATGATTTTCAAGCTTGGTATGAAAATATTGACACATTCTTACTCAACTCTGGCTTTAGATGGAGTCCCTCTAACACCACAATACACACCAAGAAAGAAGATGGAAAACTCCTAATTTTTTTCCTCCTTATCGATGACTTAATCATCATAGGGAGTTCCACCAAGTACATTTTTTCCATGGTTTTTTTAATTTCATGCTGTAAGAAAGGAGTAATTGTTAATCAATCCAAGTATGCTAAAGACATACTAAACTAATTCAACATAAAAGACTAAAAGTTTTCACTGACTCCTTATCAATCTAGATTCAAGCTTTCCTCTAAGAATTATTCTCCATTAGTTGATGGAACACTATATAGGAAATTAGTGGGAAGTATTATGTACTTGAATTACACTCATCCTGATATTTCATTTGCTATGTACTTGGTATCACACTAATGTTAGGATCCCTATGAAATCTAGTGATAAGTTGAAAAATACATTTAAGCTACCTTTGTGGTAATATTAACTATGGGATTAAATACAAGTGAAGAAGAAAATATTCATTTTATGGTTACACTTCTAGTGGAAACACATCAGTTGTTTGCTACATATACAATGATTAGGCAAGAGATCCAAATGATCATAAGTCAACTGCAACATACATATATCATCTTGGGATAGGTCATGTGACTTGGTCATTCAAAAAACATGCTACTATTTTTTTTAATATAAAAATTAAGTATAAAATATCTATTACTGCCAACCATGAGTCAAATTGGATTTGACACTTGCATTCTAAATTTGATTTCAACAAACCCAACCCAATCCACTTTGGTGTGATAATTAGAGTGATATTCACATTTATCACAACCTAGTGGAACACCAACATATAAACCACATTGAGATTCACATGCATTATATTCAAAAATTGATACATCATAAGTTTGTTGATCTTAATTTTTACTGAATATATGATCAGGTTGCAGACATCTTCACAAAACCCTTGATTGAGGCTTGATTTGTTCAAGTGATATAACCTTTGGGAATGAAAAATGTGACATCAAGGGGAATAGTTCAGTGATTCATCCCTCATTCCCTTAATTTAAGTACATCTCAAGGAGAGATGTTACTATATTTAACTAACATACACTATGATATGGTTTTAAGATGCACTACTAATATTCATTAAAATGTAATTCATGTATAATCACTAACTGGTGCATAATTATCTACAAACTATCATTGCAAAAGAGTATCAATCAAGTTATTGACTTCCACTATTAATAATAAATTTATATTTTAACAATACTTATTCTACAAGTTAAGTACTCTAAAAACACTATCCCTAGCCTTTTTATTATCTATAAAAGAGCATAGAAAACTAGTGATAGTGGCAATTAATTGTGAAAGAAAATTATTATTGTTTTATAAATTTAGGCCAAATCCTTTTAATATGAAGATGTAGTCATGCTAACTATGGTAAATATGTGTATTTTTTTTATTTAAATATTTATTTTATTTATATTATTGTATGTATTGTGGGTGTATGTATTATGGTAGCTATCATGATTCTAGACCATGCCCAGAGTATTTAATAAAAATATGAATTTGGAATCAAGATTTTATGTTTTTGTGTACATTTATTTTAAGAAATCATGATATTTTGAATTGATTTCCATGACCAAATTGTTTAAATATCCCTATTTATTTTTCAAGATGATTAGTGTTTGATTAATAATTGCTTTTGATTATGTTAAAAGAATAAATGGACCACTGGTGTAAATTGTCCATAATAATGTCATATGCAAAGGACATACATTGATTCATGAGTGACTTGTATAATCACATAAATGATTCATACATGCTAGTGTATGATAAAGATACATGAGACAATCATTCTAAAATATGATTGAATCATCTATACTTGAAATAGATTCGTAATTACTAGTGGCTCATAAAGTTAACATTGGAGACTTATGACTTCATGTGAACGACTCAAAAAATTATGCATCTATGAAAGATCTAATCTCAATTTCCTTATGAGTGAAATTTATTGGGATCATGTGGTATGGCCATTCACAGTAGACCATTCTATTTATATCTTTAATAAATAAGTAATTTATCTTGTTATGCATATTTTACTAGTTTTATGGTTTGCATGAGATGAATGTGGAGAAATGATATATTGTAGTTGAGTCTAAATCCTTGATATTGGCATATAATTGTATGATGATCTCATGAAATTTGGAGTCAATGAATTAGATGGAATAAACCACCTAGAGGGGATCATTCAAACCACTTCTCAAATTGATTGTTACAATTTTTTTCTTATAAGCCTTCATGACCTTAGTATACTTGAGTTTAGTTAATGCTTATGGAATGAATAAGGATAACAAGTACTTAATGTTGGTGTTGTATTATTATAAAAGGTTAGTTATATCCATATAATAACAATGCATTTGAATTAAGTATATTATTGATGTAATTTTCTAAAGATGATTGTGTCATAGATTGAAATGACATTATTCTAAACTATGATCACGTTGATGTACTTTTGATTAATTATGTAACAAGGATCTTGGTTATAATATTAGAGGGATAAGTTATAGAATAGAATTAATCATAAAATGTGATTGATCCTATTTTTACATTAATTTTACATTTCTTTATTGCTTTTGACATGATAGGTTGTGGGTGGAAATAGTGTTTAGTTTGGAAATGCTTCCTCTTTCTATTAAAAATTAAAGCATTGTCATTAAATTATTAATATTGAAGTCATACAAATAGTAATTATATCTCTTTATATATTGAATCATTGAATGGATAGAATACATTTGTTTAGGTCATACATTGGTCATATTTACACTAGAATTAGTAACTTCAGGTATGGATTATATCAATCTTAAGTTTGAATCTAGTCGGCTTTATGTTAGAAAACCTTAAATGTTTCCTGAATAAATTAAGAGCTTAAAATTTCATTAAGGAAGGATTATATACTAATTAGTGAATTGAATAAAACTTGTTAATGATTATAGATATGTAAATGCTAATAATTTTTAACACAAGTGTAACGCACTAATCAATGAATACTTAAGGAAGTTTTGAGATAAAATTAAGGTGATTGAAACCTATCTTTTGTTCAATTGTGTTCCTAGTATGTATCACCACATAATTTAGTGTATAATAAGAGTTTCATAAGACCATATTTTGAGGTATTTTATGCACCTAAATATCACATATTTCAAGAAAAAGGGCTTACATATACTGTAGACACATAAAACTAACCACCGATAACCTTCAATCAAGCTTTTGGCTAATTTCCACCCAAAATGCACAATTTGGCCTAAAAACACTAAAACACACTAAATGATGTGAAACTAACATATTCAAGTGCCAATTTTATCTAGGGCATAACTAAATGGGGTAACGCAATTTATGATCTAACTAACTTTAATCAGAACATTTCGAGTCAAAATGCCAGATTTGCACCTGGGTGCTCTGGATTGCTCTTTCCTATCAAATATTTTGCACAAGACTTGTGTATTTGTTATTTATTTTTTTAAACATCCTAAATTGGAATACGGATCAAATGCATTTAACACAGACTTATAATTCCAATCTAGTCAAATTTTGGACTAATACCAAGGCATTCTGATCAATTTGAGTATTTTGTGCACAAAGTGCTTAATCATGCTTAAGAGATAATTAACCCAAATCAAGGCATAATTAATAATTTCATGAAATTTTTTTGAATACTTATTTTTAGAAATGAATATTGAATATCTGCATCATCAAGTGACCTCATTTCTTGGGAAGACATCCATAGGCCATAAATGCCACAAATATCAAGACTCATGCCTCCCATGCCTCATCAATGCCTTCCATGATGCCCTCCATGACTCTTAATTTCCCCTTATTCCAATGTAATGATGAGGATAATTACAAACTTAATTATAAAAATTGAATTAATCCTCAACCACACATCTCAATCTTGAGATGGACAGTTGAGGTTGATTCTGATCAAATCCAAAAATCTATAAATAGGAAGCCTCATAACATCATTTCTAAGTTTTAATTATGCAAAGTTATAATGCTAAAATGGTTATATAAGATTCAAAAAACTAGTGTTACCATGTTGAATTGATTCCAAGCCAAGCTAAACCACAAGCCAAAGGTGCCAAGGAGAGATGGAGGTAGCCAATGTTCCATTGCCAAGGACTTCATGAGCACAAAACTGAGCAAGCCACTACTACCAAGTCACTTGGAGCATCCAAGAAAGGTGATTGAATTCTTGTGTTTTCATTCTTTATTTTTTAAGTTGTGTTGTCATTTACTTTTGTTAACTAAGCTCTCCCTAGTGTCTAGGCCTAGAGATGTTATGTTATTAGTGTATTTCTTTCATTTTGTTTTCATTTTGAAACTAACACCATACTAACCATCCTCTCTTGATTCAAATTCCTAGATCACATATACCATGTGTAAATAATGAATTCGTAAGATGATGTCATCATTAAAACCATTTATAACACATTCATTTCCAATTGCATTTTTATTTAATATGGTGGATTGATTGCCTAAATATACGCTCTTCATTCCCAAAAAAAGATAGGAATAAATGGTTAAAAACTTGGTAAATTTAATTTCCAACATGTGTTTAAGTTATATGGCATCCAAAAATATATTATTTACAATCAAGATTGACTATTTCAAAGTCATTTTTTTTGCATGAACTATTTCGTAATATAGGGGTTACATTTAACATGATCATTGAATACCATCCCAAATTTCATGGTCAAATAAAGGTGGTGAATAAGTGCTTGGAAGAGTATCTAATAATGTATGTAGGGGATAAATAGAGTAAATGGATGGAATGGTTACATTTGGATGAGTAATAGTACAACACCACATATCACTCTACCTTCAAAATGACACTCGTTAAGACTATATATTGGTATAAACCATCATCATCATCATTATATTTGGTAATTAAAAGGGGTAATGTAATAGAAATGTAGGAATAATTGAAGGAGACTTATAACACTACAAATTTTTTGGGATGACCTAGTAATGAGTTCCAATAGGGTGAAGCAGTAGGTAGATCAACACAAGATAAAGAGGGAATTTTTCCTCCTTCACATCATCATGATCATAGTCATCAACATTATCATGATCATCATTAATAATATTATTAGAGTCTCCATGATATAATTTTTTCTTCTTTCAAATTTTTTTATTCGATGTAATTAGTCCTTGAAATATATGGATTTGATAAAAAAATGTCGAATTAAATTACACACACACACACACACACACACACTTCAAATGTGAAGTATACATGAAATCAATTAAAAAATTAGTAATTACTTATATTTATTTTATTGTGTTGATAAATTGCATAAGGGATTCCTAGCCTTTTGTCATTACCACCTTAATG
The DNA here is from genome assembly GCA_037957365.1 of Torreya grandis. Lineage (NCBI taxonomy): Eukaryota > Viridiplantae > Streptophyta > Pinopsida > Cupressales > Taxaceae > Torreya > Torreya grandis. The sequence goes on along the minus strand of JARHVA010006957.1, from coordinate 289,770 downwards.
TCATATGTTTTTGATAAGTAATGTAGCTTTTTCAGATCTTAGAGCTATGAATTAGGTTTGGGACACAATTGGGGGCCCAATCTCTAAGAATAATATCAACTCAAATGGACACCACCGACCACAAAAATTACTAATTTAACTCAAACGGCCACAAACAACATACTATACCACTCAGATGGCCACATTCAACCGAGACATGCCTTGTGAGATTCAAACTTGGGTGTGACAAGACACGACCCATGTAACCAATCCTTATATATCTTATTGGCACCTTAATGTGATATTTGGTGGAACTATACATTGTCATTTTATTTTTTGCAAATGTAAAAATGAAACTTTTATTAACTATTACAATAAACTAAGGAACATCAAACTACATGCAAGTATAAAAAATTGCATATGTTTTTATGATAATTTGTTGCATCCCATTCCTCTTGATGAACATATCTTCCTTATTTATTAGTATACATTTAAATATATTATACTAAACAATAATTAAAAACAACTATTTAATTATGCAACTAGAAAAAAAATACAAAAACAAAATACTTATAAGGATATAACATGATAAAAATTACAAAATCAACTGAGACTCATTTTAGGCCTTTTAGTCTTATTTGGTGTGTAACTATATTATTTTCAATACTTTTCACTGATGACTTTAAACAAACACATTTTTTTTTTGCATCCATCTCCTTCATGTTTCCCATCCTCTTTTTAAATATGTTTCTTTATGTTACCCTTATGCCATGATCTATACAAATATTCTTCAACTATTCTTTAGGTTTGTCGCTAATTTTTTGTACATTATGTCCCTAGACTTCCTAAGGACATTGCATTATTTTTTTCAATAAATTTCCCATTAAAATTATATAATTCTATTACAATCAATGCATTTTTTCTATTTGGGAAAAATTGACCAATTTAGATGGGTTAAATCATGAAGATTGGTAATGTGCTTAATCATTTCTCTCAAGCAAGAAATAAAATTCTGCCTACTTTATCTTTGCACTGAGCATCATGATCATTGACCTAAATCGGTACATTTTACTCCCCTATGAGCTTATGTGGTAATCTGTGGGTACTGTAAAGTGTAGTGAAGGTTTAGATTCATTGTTTGGTAGAGAAACAATGTTATCATTTACTTCTATGACATTCATAAACCTAGTGCTTTCTGACCCAATGTTTGATAGAAAAGAGATTTGATCCAATTTGGTGAGGGTTTCCAGGTGTTTTTGTAAAGCTTATAACACAAGAGTGCCATGTTAAAGACAAATAAATACAAACAAAATAACCAACAAAAATGGTAACCCAATAAATTTTTATTTAAAATCAGATGTCACTAATGCAAAAAATCCCAACTAGAATAGGAAGATCTCAATTGTATCAAGTTTCACAAAAAAATCATATAAAAAGAACAAATGAATAGTTAAAGTAACTTACCAATGATTTTTCCTCTTCTTAATCTACATTTTTATTCGGTTATCATATTTCATCTGATTCTCTTTTTATGTCCCTTCCATTTTCTTTTCCCTCATGTGGGTTTTTTATCATCTACTATCTTATGCTTATTTAGAAATATCTTGGATAAATAGCTATAGATCTAAGATAATATTAAAAAATTAGGAAAAACTAGACACAAATAACACCTATGTTTTCAAATTATGTTTTTTTCCCTCTCTTGTCATTCTCCAATTCCAAAAAAATTGTAACAAGTCATTGGGTGCCCTATTTTTGTTTTCAACTTACACTAATTTCATTGTACTTTTTTGTATATTTCAAACTTAGGTTCAATTTTATTAACACTTTAGTTTCAATCACTATCAGTTAAACTAAATTTGAATTTTGAATTTCAAAAGTTTATTACCATGGGGACTAAGGAGACACTAATTACAAGGGTCATGCCGTTGTTAGTCCTTGTCTTATGTATTGGATTTAGTTAATGTTTGTAATCTATATTTATATTTATGTATAAAATAATTGCAGTTGATTTGAAAACTTTATCTATTGAAATATTATTGTAATCTCAGACAATTTAATAAAGGCTAAAAGTAAAGATACGTTTCAAATTTAACATACATCTAAGTAAGTTAGATTATGATTCTAATAGTATGTTTGATTTTAGATTAGTTTTACTTGATAGAGTTGCATCTTTGATTCCATATTCTAAAGCAACCCATGTGTATTATATTCCTTAAAAATTTTATAGTACACATATATTATCAATAAAAATAATGTAAAGTGCTTGCAATGGATGTGGACTCTAGCCACTTCATTTGATGTAATTGATTGAAACATTGACTAGGTGCACAAATTTTATTCTTCAAGAGGCATATAATAATATAGATTGACAATATTTATAGTTTTATTAATTAAAAAAAACATTATAAAATTTTTAATATGTTTAAATATATATTATGATGTATATGAATGTTAAAAAATATGTATTAACATAGTGTATAAATTAATGTAAATGACACTATGAATTAAAGTTAATGGAGATTATTTTAAATTGATGAATTTTAATTTAATGAGATAATTAAAGTGTATATATGTGTGGTATGTTGGGTCTCATATCCACACATCAGGGCTTTAGTGAATAAGGATTAAAGTCATTTGTTATAATAATGATTCTTGTCACAAACAAGGGCTAGATTCAAGGCAACATCGTATAGGGGTTGCACCTTCCACACTAATAACTTTACATGGCCAAGGTGGGATTCCCTAAAAGATTGTTTAATTTATTTTTGATTGTAAATTCATACACATATTAGATCCAAACAAGTTAACATAGCCCAATATGCCTATATGCCCAATTAAGTGTTAATAATACATAAACATGTTCTCACAATTATTAAATTCCAGATAAACCATGATAAAAAAAGGTAACAATGACCTCTCAAATATTATTTCTCCTAATGATGTGTTATACAATAATTTGTGTGAATGGAAAGCCTACAAATCAACAAAGGTTTATTTTAGGTTCAAATATAATTCATTGATAATAATACAATTATTAGGACAAGATTATCATTAGGAACAAACTACAACAAAATGGTGCAAGGATCATAGATAACTACAATATGTTGAATCAAAATTGCACTCACATAATACAACCTATAGAATGGGACATGGGTGGTGTTTAAAAAGGCTTATAACAATTCAACTAAACACATTTTTTAATAGTAACCCAATATGAATATTGGAATGAAACATTTTAGAATGGTTTGCAACAAACACTTTAGATTGATGACAAAATAGTGGAAACTACAAACCTTTTTTTAACTATTTGATAATACATAACACCCATAATGAATCAAAAATAAACACACATGTATTGTAAAGAACCTTAATTACATGTAGACCAAGACATTCCATGTCAAAATCATGTACACATGCTTCATCGAGCATTTACAATTTATGTAATTTTGTTTCTTTATATTTCCAATCACTAATAATATCTTTGAGGGATACACATAAGGAAGGAATGCCAAGTTTAAGGGGAAGAAACAATTTCACACCATATATTAAATAATGAGGGATTTCCCTTATTGCCATCCTAATACTCATATGATACACCCATAATGCATAGATAATTTGATTATGCTAATCTTCACCATATCTTGAAACAATATTGCTTAATATATTCATAATTGTCTTGTTTATTGCCTCATTTTGTCCATTTCCTTGGAGGTAATAATGAGTAGAGACTATATTTTGTACCTTATACTTAACACAAAATTTATTTACCATCTTATATTTGAATGATGAAACATTTTATTTAATGATTACAAATTGGATGTCAAATTTAGAAATAACAACTTCATTAGAAATCTACCAATATCTTCAACCATGGTAGAGTCTAAAATAATGGCCTCAAATCATTTGGTAAAATACTTGGTAGTTTTAATGATAAACTTATGACCCAATGATGATGTTGGATTTACTTTTCTCATTAGATCAAAACTCCAAAGATAAAATGGCCAAGGCAACACAATGGTTTGTAATTACTAAAATGGTCTGTTTCAAACTACTGTTGGTATTAATCAAAACTTTGGAATATTGTTGACATTCTTGTTCCATAGAAGGACAATGGCAATCCCTTTTTAATAACTTATATGACATTTATTTTACAATAAATTGGCCACCATATTCTCTATCATGAACATATTTTAGGGCAGTTTTAGCTTCCTCATGCCTAATGCATCTAAGCAACTGGTTGTCAAAGGACATCTTAAAAAGAGTATCACCAATGATAACATATTTTTTAATTTAATTTTATCATTTATATAAAAATATTTGGAAATAATATCATTTTTTTAAAATTTGTAAATATTGGCATACCACTCTTGAATATTGGTGTCACTATCAATCGAAAATACATCTAACTAGGCCACTACTAGAAGCGTAATATATGAATAGTAAGTAAAACATGATCATCTTTAATTTTAATAGAAACAAGTGAAGAAACACTTGCCATAACTTCAACATTGCGATTATTTATTCTAGTAATGTTGTCAATTTTAAACTCATCAAAGCTAGAGATTAAACTATAGATGAAATATCTAGATGGTATTAATTTATCCTCCTTAGTTTAATAAGTACATTTGACTATATTTATGATAAGTTAGGAATCACCATGAAATTTTATGGATTTTATCTTTAAATCATGAGTGGTGTGTAAACCTAAAATAAAAACCTCATATTATACAATAATGTTGGTACATTGAAATCTCAAGAGCTATACTAATGACATATTTTTACCATGGGGTGTAACTAATACATTATCAGCCTAATGATTGAAGCACATTTAGACCCATAAAAATACATGGTCCATCACTTGTTCTTATTGATACACTTTTAAAACTCATCTCGAGAACTTTCATTCATGGGAGTAAGATTTAATAAAGGAGTCATGCAAATTTGATCAATAATAACTTTCCCTTTCATTGATTTATGTTATTTAAAGTTAATATCAAACTTAATGAGTATCATGATCCACTTAGCTATGCATCTAGATAGGTAAGGCTTATGCATAATGTACCTCAAATGATCAATATTTTAAATGACATGGATCTTCATATTAATCATATAATGTTTATGTTTCTATGTAGTGAACATAATAGCTAAGCATAACTTTTCCATTGTGTTATATTTACATTCATAATCAATCAATGTGTAACTAATGTAATAAATATCTCTCTCATGATGCACATCATTATGTTGTGCCAAAAAAATACTCTAGGTGTGTGTAGAAAGATTTTTAGGTTTTTAAGAATTTAAACAAAGGTAAACCCAAACCCAAACCCAAAATGCAAACTACCAATAAGAAATATTTATAAAGCAAATTAGAATGATAATAAGCTTACTGAATTCCCATGCTCCATGTTACCTCCTAGAACTCAAATGCATATGATTTAAACTTAGATTCTTGACCAAATGATAGCTTGATATTGGATGCTTGATGGTTGATAATGGATGTGTTATGGGATTTCTAGAGTGATTTTAGCATGGTTTCCCTACGCATTGTCTATATGGATTTGAGAGTGGAGGGAGTGTTGTTTAAATAGGCCAATGGAGGGAAATTTAGAAATATTTTTTAAATTAGTAGAAGTCTCTAAAATTGGAGACTTATAGAGAGTTAGAGAAGCCTTTCCAATTTTAGAGGTTTCTAAATAGGTTTTAGGAGATAATGAGGGAGGTTAGTTAATGATTAGTGAAAATTAGGGCTCATAGGGTTGTAGGAATAGCTAGGATGATAGGTTAACTAGGGTGGTAGGTGGGTGGTTGAACTATTTTTGGATTTAAAATTGCCTAGTGGGATTAGGGAATATGTTAGTAGGTAATGGGGGTTAATTAATGGCTAAATGAGGATTAGGATTCTTAGGGATGTAAGGAATACCTAGGGGGTAAGCTAATAGGTGGTTAGGTGGGGTTATAAGAATTAAAAATTTCCATATAATAGATAAACATGATTAGATTAGGATAATGGGAGATTAGAAAAAATTAATGGAATAGTGGGAGGGGATAGAGTTACTAAAAAGACAAATTAATGGAAGGGGATATTAGATTTATGGCTAGAAATAAGATAAATTAGCAGGATCAAATGGGTTAAATGAAGTTAGTGTCGAATAATAGGAATATTAGTCAACTATAATGAAGCAAGAGATTTTAGGTGCATACATTTTTCCCCTCTTTAAAAGAGCATTACGAGTGGATGAAGTGGAAGGAGTAATGGTCTTTCAAAGAAAAACTATGTCATGGATGAATGTTAATAGATGATGTTCAAGGATATAATGCCCCATCGAGGGGACATGCAAGGAAGAATGAGATAGATGGCCACTCAAAAGAAGAAATGAGGGGTGGGATGTGATGGAGTGACGAGGGTATGGGATGCTATATGTGGGATAGAAGATGAATAAGATAAGGTTGACATCAAATGATGAGCTACAAATTGATAATGATGCCCTTGGTAAGGACACATGCATAGGGAATAGAGATGATGGGTGTCATGATTGTAGACACATCCCAGGAAAGGACACATACATGGGAATCAACTATAACGTGATGATGATAAGATAGAAGGCCACAAGATTTAGATGTATCTTGAGCAAAGATGCATGTAAAGGAGAGCTATAAGCTAGGATAAGATGATTAGATAAGAAATGATAGGTGTAGCTCAAAGCTAAAGTTGAACAATATGATGTTGTTGATTCTAGAGAGAAAATGATATGATCAAGTGACTAAAGGATTGGGGGATTAGGATGGATAATAGAGATAGTCATTGAGCTATCCTTAGACACGAGAAAGTGGCCAAGTGCTACCTACATAGTTTGAATAGACCTCATACTGATGTAGTTCTGATTAGTAGATGATGACAATGATGATGATTAGTAATTAGAAAGTGATGATGATGAGTATGATTAGAAAGTGATGAAAATGAGGATGAGTGATCAAACCATCATAATGACATAATACTCATCATAGTCTAAGTAATTCAAAAATATGGAACTTGGTAATATGCCCCATGATATGGCTATGACCAAGAGGACATTGTGCCAAAGTCCATGGGCAAGTATTGAACTTTGCATCCTCGAGGGCACTTTGGGTATCCTCATACATACATGACAACAAGGATGAGATCAATAGTGATGGTTGATAGGTGATGGATGATGTAGGTAGGATAAGGTTGTTAAACAAAAAGATCGATAGGACTGAGCTAACAAGATAGATGATGATGAGGATGTGATTGAGATGAGGGATAGCTATTATCAAATGTCAAACTAATAGTATAATAGGTAATAACAACCTATCAACAATGCCTAGTTGTCAAGCTAGCAAAGGGATTGGGGATAATGATGGGTACCTAATTCAAACTAGCAAGAGGATGATATGATGGGTTCTAATTATGAATAAGGAAAGATGATTATACTAAGGATGATTGATAGTTGATGGGTTTGCTAGTTTGAGCCTAAAAAGGTGATAAAATGCTAATAGGGTATTAACTAGGTATGAGTATGTGGCCAAAGGATAAATGATAGTGGATTAGTATGATAGAATGATGTGGCAGGACTAGCTCAAAACATTAGACCAATTTGTTCAAGATGAGATTCGGTAGGATTAGGTGATGAAGGTGCTTAGGACAATGGAATAAGGATAAGTGTGATGATGAAATGATGAAGGGGTAATTAAATGTGGATGGTTTAGACCATTATGTGACCAAAAATCCAACTAGGATAAGATGAGGTGATGACTATGTAGGTGATGAAGGCAAGGTCAAGACAAGTGATGAGGTATGATTAGGGGATGACGTGTGGATCTAGTGATGAGATGTGATTAAAAGGATGTATAAGAGAGAGAATTGTGTACAAGAAGGTAAAACAAAGATATACAAGGTGATGAGATAATGAGACAAGATGGTATGGGGATGATTAGGACTATGGATGTGGTGGGCGTAGGATAAAATATGATATGGGAATAATCAAGACTATGGTGTGATTAATGGATAAGGCAAGGTCAAACTGAGGTGTGACTAGTTTAAGTTAGGAGATAGGATAATGAAAAGGATATACAGTGAAAGAGTGATGAAGATATACTGATTAGGCAAGGAGGTACAAGATGATGGGGTATGACTAAGACAGGATGAAGACAAGATAGTATGGGCTATGCAAAAGGATGTACAGAAAAGATAATATATACATATAAGGGGATGATGATGAGGATATACAAGATGAAAGGATATATGTACAAGATGTTGGTGACAAGGATATGGGTGAATATGTTTAAGACAAAATGGCAGGTAAGGTATAAATGGATGATATGTGTAAGGTGATAGTGAAATAAAGATGGACAAGATGATGATTGAGATGGGTGAGTGACGGATGAATGATAGGTGGGACTAGGATGGGAGAGGACTAGTGGGATGTAGAAGATAATAAATTATGGACAAGGGGATGATACTAGGTTGTTCAAGAGGAACGAAATATGTACAAGATGGGGTGACTAGGATATACACTACGATGATTAGGATGTATGTGAGAGATGGGGTGATGGTTAGACTAGGAGGAGGTTAAGACAAAGATGTATACAAAAGGATGATGTGATAATTATACATAATATAGGTCCAAAATGATATGTATAAAAAGACAATGGGACAAGGATATGCAAGATGAAATGTAGGTAATGAGATAATGAAACAGGATGATCATTAGGATTTATGGATTTAATGGACTTACGGAGAGATATGGGTGACAAGGTGTGACTAGGATATACAAGAATGATGAGTGGGATATGACTAGATTAGGACAAGGGATGAGATAAGACAATGATAAAAAGATATACAAAGACAATACGTGGAATGGTATGATGATGAGGATGCGTAATATGATGATTGAGGGATGAAGGGAGGCTGACTAGGCTAAGACGAGATGAAGCCAATATGAGAGGGGATATGATAAATGGATGATGTCAAGGGTATGCAAGATGATAGTTTGATATGTCTAAGAGGACAATAGGCTAAGGATGAATAAGAGAATAAGAAATGTTCTATTAGATTATGAGATGTAGGATGTACAAGATAATGATATAGGTGATAGAGATGTGGTCAATAATGGGATAGGACCTATAAAAAGATGATATGTATAATGGGATGATGACTAAAATGTTGATTATGATATGTACAAAAAGGGGGGATGGGATAAAGATGCATATGTTGATAGAATAATGATGATAGAGTATACAAAGTGATATGTGCAAAAAGACCTAGATAAGATTAGCTAGATAAAGGCTGTCTCATCTCACAAATAGTATGGGTCTAATACAACACACACCCAATCAAGCAAGCCACAACCTATAATTAGTAAACTCAAAGGTGTGTAACCCGATGTTCACACCATCTAACGGCTACACAAGTGAGGTTGTAGGCCGATGTCTCGTTACAGAATTGATCGAACCCTCTTGACTTTGCTTGCACTTGATGGCTACTTCAACATTGTTCCTGACACCTGCAATGGAACACCTATTATGATCAAAAGGTTCTATGCTAGGCTAAACAAGCTCTTTATGGGTGTCCCTAATATACACAAAGGTAGGTTGGGGCCCAAGTCCATATAAGGTGATGTATAATGCTTGGTTCAAAGAGTTAACTCTTCCTCTTCACAGATGACTTGTATGAGGTCAACCACTTAGCCTAACGACAGTTGTCCCTAATTTTTATAGTCCATCGAAACACGGAGTGTGGTGATGAAATCCACAACACTAACCCCTATAAACTAATCCCGTGCATGGGTGTCAATTCGATGTTACGTGTTATCTTAGAGGGGGGATTGACAAACAGAGAAACACACGATACAATTAATTAACCAACTAATTACCTGTGTGTGATGGGCACAATATGCCAAATTATTTACACATACAAGTATATACAAGGAATGATCCCACAAAGATATATACACAACAAGATGATTAAAAAATGATCTATGCAATATAAAAATGATGCGAAAAAGTGCCAAAATGGGTCTTTGATCAGTGACCTGCAAGAACACGGATTAGTAGTTTTGATTGGCACTCAAAAATGAGCCCTTGTAAAATAAAGATTAGTAGTTTTGATAATTTTCGTCTTTGATAGATCGAATTACTTCGATAATACTAAATTATTACTTATTTTATTTTATTATTTTAATATATATATATATATATATATATATATATATATATATATATATATATATATATATATATATATATAACTTTGACAAAGTGATATTTTAATTAAATATTAACAAACTAAAATGACACGACTAAATGGCAATAACAAAACAAACCATGAAAAAGCTACATAACTTGACATTTAGATCACGATCACACCTATGATTGGGATAACAAAAAATTTTTTAAAATACGTGACACCTAATAAATTATTAAAACCAAACCTAATACTTTTTAAAAGTGAAATAAGTAAAAACTATGAATTTAATTAAAAGCACTAAACCAATGTTTATTACCAGTGGAGAGCTAAAACGCCCTGAAATTGGGTGGGTTGTTTTTTACGCGTATGGATGAGGCTGTGGCTAGTAGTATTTCTGTATGCTTTTAAATGACGTGGTTAGAAGTATTCAACAGAATTAAAAAAACCGATAACATGTCAGAAACAAAACTGATTTATATATATATATATATATGGATGGATTAACAACGTTCGAGTTATATTCAGAACAGCAATATAAAACTTATCCTAACTTTCTCAATTCTTAATGAAATCAAAAATCGTAAAATGTTTTAGAAAGTTGGGAGTGAGACGATTATAATCCAGAATTTGTTTTACTTAATTCTTTATGAGTAATGAGCCGTTCATCAAATTACAACGTGTTTTTATGAAAACTGAAAATTTGTTAAAAATTAAAAGTTCTCCTTCAATTTTGCCTTGCAACTTTGAATAAAAACTCACTCAAAAGCATAAATTGTCGGTTTTAAGAGGATCAGTGCCACCGTGGTTATCACAATGTAGCAAGATTTCAAGCTCTTTATGAATTGAAACAAAGGTAAATCCTAACTCAAAATGCAAACTACCAATAGGAAAGATTTATAAAGTAAATCAGAATGATAATAAGCTTACCGAATTCCCTTGCTCTATGTTACCTCCTTCTAGAACTCGAATGCATATGATTTAAACTCAAATTCTTGACCAAATGATAGCTTGATGTTGGATGCTTGATGGTTATAATGGATGTGCTATGGGATTTCTAAAGTTATTTTGGCATGGTTTTGTTATGGCATCATGAGTTTCATTTTGGCAAGGTTTCCCTACACATTTTCTAAATGGATTTGAGAGTGGAGGGAGTGTTGTTTAAATAGGCCAATGGAAGGAAATTTACAAATATTTTTAAATTAGTAAAAGTCTCTAGAATTGGAGACTTCTAGAGAATTAGAGAAGCCTCTCCAATTCTAGAGGTTTCTAAATAGGTTTTAAGAGATAATGAAGGAGGTTACTTAATAATTAATGAAGATTATGGCTCATAGGGTTGTAGGAATAGCTAGGATGATAGGTTAACTAGGGTGGTAGGTGGGTGGTTGAACTATTTTTGAATTTAAAATTGCCTAGTGGGATTAGGGAATACACTAGTAGGTAATGGGGGTTAATTAATGGCTAAATGAGGATTAGGATTCCTAGGGATGTAGGAATACCTAGAGGGCAGGCTAATAGATGGTTAGGTGAGGTTATGGGAATTAAAAATACCCATATAATAGATAAACATGATTAGATTAGGATAATGGAAGATTAGAAAAAATTAATGGAATAGTGGGAGGGGATAAGGTTAGTGAAAAGATATATTAATGGAAGGAGATATTAGATTTATGGCTAGAAATAAGATAAATTAGTGGGATAAAATGGGTTAAATGAAATTAGTGTCGACAAATAGGAATATTAGTCAACTGTAATGAAGTGAACGATTTTAGGTGCATATAGTGTGTTAAGTGGCAAATATGTATAATAATAAATGGTTGTCAATAATAAGTGGCATCATGATTGGTTTTTGGATAAATATTATTTAATTTCATTAAAATTCATTTGAAAATGTTCATTTCATTCAAATTTGGTGCCTTTCCACAATAATCTAGAAAATGGTTTGGTTTTGTCTACTAACTGGGCTATAAATCACCAAATGGCCTAGATTTTAAATTTATGTTTTATTAGTTTTAGAATAATGGGGTTTTATTCATAATTAAATAAATAGGTCTGAGCAAAGTAAATCAGTAAATAATATGTATGAATTAAGCTATTGATTTGTGTAAATAGATTTCTATTTTTGTCTTTTCTAAATATAATAATAAACAAGAGAAATCACACTCAGCTTATTTTAAATGATCCAGACTAAGACAGGGTCTGATATTAGAGGAGCAAGACTGGGAAACTATTGGAAACTAGATCTTGAGGTTCATTTCTAGATTGGATAGTAGTGTCAAAAGTGGGGCACCCTATTGTCTAGTGCTATAGTCCTTTTCTAGCACTGTTGTCCAAGTGGTATGAGCTTTCTAGGTTATGTTCAGTAGGCATGTGTTACCTCGTCAGTGAAATATCAAAGCCTAGAAGCTTGTAGATATTGTTGTTCATCTATTTTAAATATTCAAAACCCTAGGAGCTCTTTGTGCTTGAATTGAATAAAAACTTGAAAAAGATAGAGAAGGGATTAGTGTGTAAAAGATACGTTAGATGCACTTCACACCCCATGTGTGCACACAATTCCTACATACCAATACTTTGAGGAGGGATCAAACTAATGTATTTCTCCCATTTGAAGTGTTTGGTGCAATTGTGTATGATAAATGCAACTATATGTGAAACTGGATGTACTTTAGATGGCTAGGGACTGATGTAAATGATTGAATAAGCTTGAAATGATCTTGAAATGTTGTATACAGAGAATAAAGAAGAGTGCTTGAGTGTACTTGCTTGTATTCTTGCTTTTTTCCTATGAATGAGTGCCAACCCCTTCTAAATAGACCTTGAATGGCCTTTTATAGAGGAATTAATGATCATGGGTTAAATGAATTTGCATTAGGCTAACAAAAAAAAGGATAAGGATCCAAAAGAATCTGACCATTAAGAGCAATTTTGAACTTGGACAACAGTGCCAAAATCAGGACACCCTAGGTTTCAATGCTCTTGTCCAAGTTGAGCATTATTGTCCTAAAGGAATGAGACTTGGGGGATGGAACTAGGCCTAATAGAGCTACTTGGGTTTGTAAGGGTTAAGCTTGAAATGCTATGGATGACTAGAAATTAGTGAAAGAATAACTTTGAAGGGTGGTGTAAGCAAGTAGAAAGACCTATGGATTGGGTGTCATTAGCTACACTTAAGTCATCCAAGCTTACATTTTATATGACTATATTTGCCCCTTTTATTCTAGTGATGCAGTAAAGTGAAATACTAGGATAAAGAAAAGTAAAAAACATACATGAACTTACCTATAAGGGAGAAGCTCATGAAGCTATGTGATATTGGATGTGCATAGAGAGAGTATGTTGTGAAGTTTAAATCTATATTGAAAACATAAAAATATATCTAGTCTTAACATATACGTTATATCTAAAATAAAAATGTAAAAATGTTGATTAAGAGGAAGAGAAAGGAACAAATACACCTCACCAGGTACATGAATTAATACAAAACCTATTGTGATGCTAGATTATGTTGGATGATGTTGGGTATGTGTTAAATCAAGAGTAATATCATGAATGGAGTTGAGTGCTCAATCACCTTAAAAATTATTCAAGAATATAAACACTGGCCCTTTGGCTCCATCATCACCTACTAAGTGAAGCTAACAAATCATGTGTGTGTCAATTGATGTCTAGTCTATGTGTCCAATCCCTCTGAATAGGTGGCTCAAAAATATAAAGGCTGGCCCTTTGACTCCATCTTTGCTCCTTGAAGTGAAACTATGAAGTGATACCATTATAGAATATATATCATATGAGATGGCTCATGGAGCCCATAGATGTTCTATAAATTAGACAATGCGGCGTAGATAGCTTGAATATATGCTAGAAACTAGGCCACTCTTAGCTATTTTGAAAGATGGATGTTAGGATTGTATGAAAGCCACTCTGAAACTGATGCAGTAAGATTATGTGAAAGCTAACTCAGGAACTCAGGTACTCAAAAATTTTAACTTGTGTGAAATTTTAACTTAAAATTGATGTCAACCACTTGTAGATGGAGTAAAGCATGCAACTATTGAGAATGCCTGGATGATAACTAAAATTGGAAACAAAAAAAAGACTAATGTGTTGCGCACATTGACCTCAATCACTAATGTCTAAAACATGGATTTTAATTTGGAAGTTACGTCAACTACCAAATCTAAAACTGAAAGTGAGAATCATCATGTTGCACATGATAACCCCCTATATCTAAATTCTCTAAGAAAACTATATTGAACTATTGATTCTGACTAATCTAAATGTGCAAAAATTGTATTTAAACTAATTTTCTTGGTGCTCTACCTAGATAAGAGCACCAAAATGAGGACACCCCTATATTTGGTGATACTATTTGTTTCCAACATTGTTGTCCTACGTTGAAACTGGTGTTGATCTAGAACTGTCACTATTTTCTTATTTTGTTCTGACTAGTTTGACCTCTAGATTCTAAACTGAGTGATCTGAATGTTGTTATTTTGACTATTAAAAGCTTTGATCTCTGTGATAAAACCCTTGTTTATTTCCTTCTCTTTTTAGGGTAGGAATGATGAACCTATAATGACTACCCTCAGAATAAAAGAGTCTTGAAAATATGTTATGTTGCATAGATACATGATATAGCAATGATATTTGACAAGATATCTCTAGATATATCAATTTTTGTATTGAGAGATTGATAAATCAACAAGGGTATGCCTAGATAAATATAATAATGTAAAAACATGTACAAAATGTTGAACTAGAATTGGAAGTGTTTAGATGTTAGTTTTTAGTTAGAGGGATAGAGCATGATGTCCATCATGGCATCCAAGAAAGCAAGGGAAATGCATGATGTGAATCATAACATTGCACACAATGAGAAGCAAACCAAGCAATCAAATAAACAAGCAAAAAGCAAAAAACATACAAGGATGGCCAAGGGGCCATGCAAATAAGGGACATAGGCACATGTCACTCAAATTAAAAAGCAAGCATACAAGGAATGTTCAAATGCCACATATACATACAAGTGAAACAAGTAAAGTTGGCACAAAGGCCACTAGCACATGGAATAGTACAAGATAAGGACATTGGAAAAAGTCCTAAGGTACACACATGAATAGAAGCAAAGGCCATTGACAAATGTCTTAAGGTAAAAACAAGAGACAAGCAAGAACTAAAAATGTAATCTCACAAGTTATGCTAAGCAAGATGATAAATCATATAATAACTGGAAAGGTAGAATCACATTTAACTAATTAAAGCAAATGTGAAAGTATGCAAAACATGTGTAATATATGACTAGGTATATGCTAAGAAATATACAAGTGCTAGATACTAGTGAAATGTCGATATAGTAATCTATGTAATCTCGAAAGGAATGTACATCATCATGATAACTCAAAGTGTATAGTGTAGGAATGACATAACCTGGATGGTGGAGTCATGTAGAATATACCCCTTATAGGTATGTATATTGATGTGTGTCTCGAATAAAGAAGTTGGAATGCCCCCTTAATGGGTAGAGTGAACCAATCAAGGATCTGTAAATCACTGCACACCTCAAAAGAGATCAAGTGAAGCATGGTAATGTAGATAAATTGACATACAATAGCATGAAACATTAATTATAAATCCTAACATGATAGTAGTATTGTAAAGCATGGATGATGCATACAATCAAGATGTTTGTGGTATTTTTGACATTTTTGAATGTTTTTGTATTTTGAAATAAGCTATGTATAGGTAAAACTGGGAATAAATGATACTAACTGATGAGTCTTAGATGAGACTCCCTATCATGGTGTCTTGTATCAAACAACTGAATGTGCATGATCATGACACACAATTGAATGTCTGAGATTGTGAACTTGAAATCTATGTATGTTGTAACTGCTCTAAAATATCTAAATTGGAAACCAAATGTGGGGTCCCCCTATAACTCTAAAAAGTGGATGCAACTGTATAGCTCTTAGGGACCCATCTGGAAGTAGAAGAAGCTTTCTAAACATGTGCTCTCTGTGTAGCTATATAAGACCTTAATGAAACTACTCTAGGTGTGAACATTGTAGATGAAAGTTGTATAGAATCTTGGAGCTATGGAGGTGTGTGAAACCTTTCTATTGGTGATGGATGTCACAACTATGGTTGGTTCTAAAGTGGAAGTGGAACTAAAATTGGAGGGGAAATTGAAATAGGTAAAAGAACTAGAGATGATGTTTGTAAGTTGGTAGATGGCTCTAAAGTATGGAGTGGTGACTCACAAGGAACTCCATCGACTGTAATAACCTAATTAGCATGAATGAATTTCACACATCTATGAACTGTAGAGAGTACTACCCTGAGTTTTTGAATCCATGGTCATCCAAGTAATATATCAAAAACTCTTTCACTAGGAACTATAGTGACTGGTGTTGCCAAATATTTAGGACCAATCTGTAATGGAAGTACTATCTCACCTAATGAACTTTGTATATGCCCACTAAAACCACTGATAATTACATCTTTCATATTGATATCCTGCTCTGAATAACCCAAGTATTGTAGTAGTGTCAAGGTGCACATGTTAAGGTTGGAACTATTATCAATAAGCACACTATGGATAGGTTGATTATGAATATGTGATTTGATAAAAAATGTATTATAACATGTATTATTATCTATAATCTATTGATTTGAGAAGGATATTAAAGGCCTAGCTGGGACTCTAGACTCATACACACCTATCATACCTCTCAAAGGAAGTACCTTAACTGAAGGTGCCTGGTATGTAGCTGGTGGAGGATGTGTATGGTATGTATGGTGAACACTTGATGTATCCTCTTTCTCTTATTTAGAATGCTATGAAAATGGATCTAAAAATATTTTAAAAGATTTATTTTATGTTGGATTTGCCTTTGGAGACTCAACTGAAGTGCCTAAATCAAGTAGATTGTCATCTATCAAGTCCTATAATTTTATGTCTCAAACTGATGCATCTGTTTGTTGTGTGGCCTGGTGCCCTATGAAAATTACAAAATGCATGCTGATCATATCCCCCTAGAAGAGGATTTGTTGGGTCAGCTTCTCGAATAGGAGGGAGAGATATCATGTTACATTCTAATAATTTTTGTAAAACCTTGTTTGGGGAAACTGATAGATTGGTGAATGCATGACAAGGAGGTGTTGATAAAACCACATGCAAAGGGGGATCTAAAGATGCCTTGACTATTGGTTGATTTTGATTCTTATTGTCATTGATTTTGAGCTTGTATGTGACTTTGTTATTATTCTTTTTTGTTGTGTCTGAGATAATTAAGTACTTAAGTTTTCCCATTTAAATTAGCTTGACTTCTCATTCCTTTAGTGTATGACATAATTCAATGAAGGAAGAGAATCTTTTGAACATAATAGATTCATGCAATGCTAGTAGAAGGCTCTATTTGAAGATGTCTTATAGCTCTTGATCATCCATTGGGCTAGTTAACTTAGCTAAAATAATATTATATCTAAAAACATAATCTATGAGGGGCTCATTTGACCTTTGTTTCTGTTGTGCAATCTGTGCATAAGAAATCTTATCACCAATGTTGATACTGAAATGTGCTAAGAACATGTCTACTAAAGGATTCAATACCATGATCGACTGATTTGGTAGACTATAAAACCATTGTAAAGAATAATCCTTTAGACTCCATGGAAATAGCTTGGTAAGTAGCCAGTAATTGGGTACATAATCCAAACATGTTGCATGAAAAGCTCTCAAATGTGTTTATGGATTACCCTTACCATCATAAAGAGTAAGCTTGGGTTGAACGAAACCTTGTGGCAAGGGTGTAGAAGCAATATGACATGCCAATGGTGTATGCAAAAGAGCAAAAGAATCCAAAACATATGTAGGTCTAATGGTACCTTTCTCAAGATGTTGTACCTTAAATTGAAGAGATCTTATCTCTTGCATAAGGGCTACCACATCAAAAGATAGGGATGTACTGGTTGTAGATGGTGGCATAGAAGAAGGTTGGACAATTATAGGGGTTGTTGAGACATAGTTTCCCCTATAGTTTCATTTGTAACTGGTGGCTTTGTGGTTTGAAAAGATTGACCATTGTTCACTTTTTGTTGTTCCCCTTGTAGAATTATAAGCATGTCATCTTTCATATCTAGATGTTTTGTTGAGTTCTTGAAGTTATCTTTTATCAGTTTCATCAAAAATGGTATATTGGACCACTATGAAAGTAAAAAAGTAATTTATAATGTGTTTGAATGCTTTGCAATAAGTTTTAATAGGAAATGTGCTAGAAAAGGAAAGTATGGAATATAAGGAACGCAAAGTCCTAAAAATAGTTAATTGGAATTTGTGCAAAAAAGATACAGATCTCCTAAACATGTAAGGTGATACCTCAAGAAGCCAATAGGTGGTAGTACATGCAACTAAGGATTTTTCAAAAATATTTATACAAAATACTATGAATTTTTAAAATTGATTTTTTGAGTATGATATGCAACTAAAAAATACAAAAAATGACTAGCAAATTATTGGAAAATAACTGGGAACTAGTTAATGCAACTAGAGATTTTTTAATGATTTTTTAAAAATTAGTATGATAATTTTAAAATTTTGATATGAATTTATAGGAATTTTTATAAAAAATTCTTGAAAATTTAAGGAAAAATAAAATAAAAAATTCTAAAATTAGAAATATATTTTTCCTAGCGTTTGGAATGCACTTATACGCAAAAAGGACCTAGTATGTGCAAACTAGGGTTTTAACAAAATATGTGATATTTTTGTAATTGATTTGTAGATTTATATTTTTTAAATGCAAAAAAATTAGGAAATTATGACAAAAATAAAAAATAATTATCCCTAGGGTTTCTAAGGCTTTTGTGCGAAATTCAAAGTAAGTCAAGTTCACCAAATGTTTTATTGTCTTCAGAATAATGAGGTTTTATTCCTGATTAAATAAATAGGTATGACCAAAGTAAATTAGTAAATAACATGCAGGAATTAAGCTATTGATTTGTGTAAATATATTTATATTTTTTCTTTTTTTAAATATAGTAATAAATAAGAGAAATCCAACTTGGCTTATTTTGAATGATCTAGACTAAGACAGGGTTTGATACTGGAGGAATAGGACTAAGAAATTGTCAAAACTAGATCTTGAGGTTTATTTCTAGAGTAGATAGGAGCACCAAAAGTGGGACACCCTATTGTCTAGTGTTGTAGTCCTTTTTTGGCACTGTTTCTTAGGTGGTTTGAACTTTTTGGGTTCTGTTCAGCAGGCCTATGTTATCCTGTTAGTGAAATATCAAAGCCTAGAAGCTTGTAGAGCTCAATGTGTGTCTTTTTTAAATATTCAAATCCCTAAGAGCTCTTCATGCTTTAACTTGAATGGAAAATTGAAAAAGATAGAGAAGGGGTTAGTCTGTAAAGGATACATTGGATGCACTTCACACTTCATGTGTGGGCATGCTTCCTACATACCAATACTTTGAGGAGGGATCAAGTTAATGTAGTTCTCCCATTTGAAGTTCTAAGTACAATTGTGTATGATCAATGTAACTAGATGCAAAATTAGATGTACTTCAGATGGCTAGGGACTGATGTAAAGGATTGAATAAGCTTGAAATGATCTTGGAAGGTTGTATGTAGAGAACAGGAAGAGTGCTTGAGTGTACATACTTGTATTCTTTCTTATTTCATGTGAATGATTGCCAACCCCTTCTAAATGGACCTTCAATGGATTTTTATAGGGGAATTAATGATCATGAGTTAAATAAATTTGTGTTAAGCTGATAAGGAAAAGGATAAGGATCCAAAAGAATCTAACCATTAGGAACAATTTTGAACTTGGACAGCAATGCCAAAATCAGGACACCCTGGGTTCCAACACTCCTATCCAAGTTGGGCACTATTGTCCTAAGGGAATGAGACCTAAGGGGATGGAAATGAGCCTAAAAGAACTACTTAAGTCTATAAGGGTTAAGTCTGAAAGGCTATGGATGACTTAGAATTAGTGAAAGAATAGCCTAGAAAGGTTGTGTAAGCAAGTAGGGAGACCTATGGATTGGGTGTCATTAGCCATGTTTAAGTCATCTAATTTTGCATTTTATATGACTAAATTTTCAAAATTCTTAGTTGTGTTAATGTTGTATTGGAGGCATGCCAAAAATAGATTTTTAGTCCTTATGATCAACCTCATTACCATTCTAGGATATAATAAAACCCAATAAATTTATAGATGGAACACCAAAGATACATTTTTAAGGATTTAACTAGACTTTGTACTTTCATAATTGTTCAAATATTTTTTTCAAGTCTTTGGCATAGTCTTTATGTTTCTTTAATTTTTCCAAAATGTCATTAATATAGTCATCAATGATATCATGCATGTAATCATAAAATATGTGTGTTATAGCCCTTTTATAAGTATCACACCATTTTCTAGTCTGAAGGGCATGATAACATAACAACATGTACCCCATGGAGTAGTGAAAACAATTTTATACTAATCGATAAGCTTGACCTTACTCTGATTATAATCAACATATATATATATATATATATATATATATATATATATATATATATATTTGGAGGAGAGCATTTAATACCCAACAATAGAATCAATATTTATTAGAGGAAAGTCATATTTAGGACAAGCCTTGTTCAAGTATCTAAAGCCATTGAATATGTGTATGCACCCATTAGGTTTTACAACTGAGACAATGTTGGATATCCAAGGTGAATAATTTATAGGTTGGATAAACCTTATATTTAACAACAATTGGACTCATCATAACTAGTAAAGCAACTTTAGGATGTGTATTTTGAATATGTTTTTAAAGTATTTTAGCATCTAGATTGACTACTAGATTATTATTTTACCTTATTTTTTATCATGTGATTCAAATAGATAGAACTAATTTAGACTATATAATTTATAGAAATAAAAATAAATTTAAATGTAAAAGAAATAATTTGATTGGATAATTTCACTTTTTATAGATATAAAATACCTAAGGGAATAATATACTTTGCATTTTAATATACTATAAAAGTTTGAAACTAGATGTAGGTGGCAGAAAGTGCAAGAATCTAGATCAAGATTTACTAAGACTAGGTACTAAGTTTTTGGTCACCCCTAGATATAATTCTTAGATTTTGGATGGTGCTATTTGATTCTAGCATATCCAATCTTATGATTTTAGCTTAAGTGTATTTTATTTCTCTATTTATGAAAAGGTTGTTGTGCCTACTTCTAAACCATCTTTATGTGAGATCTTTAGGATCTATATATGCATGAAATTACATAAACATGTCTCCTCTTTGAAAACTTAAGTCCATATTTGACCTAGATTTAGGCTTTTAAAAAGGGAATATTTGTGGGTTGAGTTAAACCAAATCACTCCCTAATGAATGATTGAACTTATATACATATATGATACTTTGAAGAGGGAATTTAAATTGCATGTATTTCTTATAGTTAGGTGTATGTGTGCTATAATGTTGCTTTAATGAATAAAACTTATGATCTAGATTTTGAACTTGAAAAATGAAAACTTTGAATTTGATTTAAAGTCATTCAGACTTGTCTAGGACCTACTCCTTATGACTAATTGATTAATTGGAAAGATTAGGGTAGTTAATTCGAAGTGCAAAATTATATAGATACTTGCTAGATAGGGAATAAACTGAGACATGTTGTGTATTTATATGAGACTATTTGGTTAATTTATCACATCACCAACATGCAAAATGTATAGGAAAAACTATAAGAAAGATTTAAATTTTAAAAGTAACTATTTTTTGGGTAGGATGAGTTCATCAAGTTTGGACATGTCCAAAATTCCAATAAGTCCTAGTTTGACATATTCATGTGAGAGATATGAATACTAATATGATGATCTAAAGATAAACTAAATATAATTTTGAATAGGTTAGACACATACTATGGAATTCATATAAGTTATTAATAAAAATTTGAGAAGGTTGGACCCATGAAAAATATGTGGATGCAAGAAAAGGGTGAATCATATCCATATGTACATGTAAAAGTCATGTAGGTTTAATATATGTCAAAGATGACATTTCCTAGTGTTTAATATCATATTTTAGTGTCTAAAAATTTCAAATTTTATCACAGTATTGAAATAAAATAAAATTCTTAATTAAAAGGATTATAAAAATATACCTAAGTGTGTACAACACACTTTGTCTTTAAGAAGATGCTTAGAATGTAAAACTTTCTCTATACAACATACAATGATTATGAAAAAATAGATGTTCATGTATGAAATGTAAAATATGAAATGAAATTTCACCTTCTCAAACATAAATATCAAGGAAAGAATACACCTATAAGTGGGTGAATCATGTATCCCTATGACATGCCATTGGAGATGATGTTTCCTTGGTGAAGCATTAGATACCCATGCTTCTATTTTGTAGATCTTGGAGATATGGGGGTGATAATTAAAAAATTTGTATAATAATTAAATACTATGGGTTGGGAAGATAAATGAACCAAACCTAATTGAAAATGGAGTAGTGCCTAAGTCATTGAAGATGCAAAATCTCAATCACACTACTCATGTAATTGATCTTGAACCCAAGATATAAGGTGGGAGCCAAATATTGGACTCGTGGAGTAATTCTTATGCCATTGAGCATCACTAAACCTCAACTAGATTACTTATTTACTAAACCTCAAGGACATTACTCATTTAAATGAATCAATCACTTTAGACAGACTTATAGATAAGTGCAAACTTCTAGGTTCTATTGATGGAAAAATTAGAAATATATAATAGCGTGCATGTGTATGAATAATGTCTATGCCTCCATAATATGATAAAATCAATGCCAAAGTGATATGGAATGGTATGCATCTATATCTCATTTGTCTCAAATTCATAAAACTTGTAACTCATGTTAATATAAATGTGTGAATATATCCCCAAAATTTATCTAAATCTATAAATATTTAAAGTTTTATAACTTATGTTCCTATAAATATATGCATATGCATTGCATATACCTCTTATTTGAATCTAAATTATTCATCCCATAATCACAACCAAATTGATAATCTAAACTCTATAAACCATGTAATGTGTGATAGATTCTATCACATCTCACTTTTATTGTGCTAGATTTTAAAGGCACATGTTTGTGATTTGCATTATAAAACAAAATAATAATGAAAAGAATTATTTTTGTTCAATCATAGTTTTTGATGATTGATTTATTTAATTTATATTATTTTGATTTAGTCAATTGTTGTTATCATGTATCTATGCTTATGCAATAAAATTAAGGCAATTAATTAAGATAGATATATGTTATAAACTTATGAGAAATAATTGTTATTTATCATGATTTTACTTCTTCAGATCATGTGATTTTTATATCATGACCCAAATAGTTTCCATATGTTCATTTGTCTATGATGTAAGTACAAACCCCTTGATGTGAAGAAGAACATCAGAGGATAGGAGGAGATAGATAAAAAAATGGGTATTAGAGAGAGAATTATATCTAATGAGGGGTAATCATGATTATAAGGACATATGCTTTGCCTTTATTGGTGTACTTTCTGAAATCTAGTTTGGTGGTTTTATGGTTTACTTCACATTGCTTTGTCTTCTAGACTAGATTTTAGTTGTAGATGCATTCATTAGGATTTATAGTGGTCATAATAGTATATGTATGAATGTGTGTAATCATTAATAGAGTGCATGATCAAAATACATTACATTTCAATTTGAAATCTATGTGAATACAAATATACATGTTTGGTCAACAACCACATACTTCATCACATTGTACAACTAAAAAATACATATATTATAGATCATTAGGTCCATAACCCAATAGGGATATATTTTCCATTGTAATTAAACAAAAGGAACCATTTAGGTATCACATGTTTATTTGATCTGGTCACAAATTAAACTTGTAAGGTTGATTTTTTGGGTTATTTTTGTAACACAATGTGTAGTAAGTAGATGTAGATACACATATGCGTGTTTATTTGATAAGTATTGTTGACATAATTCATCGCATTGTGAAACTAAAAAATCCATACACTATAGATCATTTGGTATACAACCCAATCAGGATATACATGCCATTGTAATTAAACAACAAGAACCATTTAGGCATCACATGCTTATCCAATATGGTTGCAAATTTAAGTTTTAAGGTTGAGTTTCTAGGTTGTCTTTATAACATGATGTATAAAGAGTAGATGTAAATACAAAATTGATGCTTGGTAAAATATTAAGAACCCACATGTTGTAGCTTACTTGTAGCGACTTAGTAGTCTATGAGGCAATAACTCTTTCTGGAATGTTAGTTGGGTGACTTTATTTTTGTAATGATTGCTAACATCAAATTATATGGTTTTATCGAAGTAACATGGTAAATTAATTGGAATTTATTTTCAAGGGCAATGTAGAATAGACAAAGAACATTAAATTATCACATGAACTATGTAGACCAAGAATTTGTGTTAAATTAGAGCTCTTCCAATCAATAAATATTAGTAGATGTGACTTCATGGTAACAAGGATATGGTTGGATACAATTAATAAACATAGATAATGTTTTATCTTTAAAAGAGAATGTCTTGGCATGATGAGCGGGATGTTGAAGGAGGAGCAACATTGAATCTAATGAAGGACATCATCTTTACAATGACCTTCATGTAAGAAACGATGCATTAAACAATATTAGGATGATAGAATGCTAGAATGATGGTCTAGTCAAAAATCATTTTTGAAAGAGGCAATATAACATTGGAGAAGATATGGAGAGAAAATAAAAACATAGACAATTTAGAAGGAAGATGTCATGAAGGACTAGCACCATTTTCTTGAGTGTGAGCATTTTATCTTAAGACTAAACTCTAAACATTTGTGGTTGTATGATACCATTTAATTTAAGTATTACTGTAATTATGTATGCCAATGATTGATTTAAAATATCTTATCATTATCATGGAAATATTTAAAATCTATTAAAAATGATAAATGGATTAATGAGTCACTATAATTATAAAAACAATTATGTACACACTACAACACATAATAAGGGCATAGGTTGGAAGCTTGTTGGGAAGAGTTTGGTTTTAGACATGCGAAGGGAAATTGATTAAAAGCCTTGTGCCCTTTTCAACAAACCCATTTTGTTTAATCTATGGTGTTCCATATGATGACATTGCATGAGGCATTTCTTGAAATGCCTTAATTGTTGAAGAAGGAAACATTAGAGAAATCATATTATATATATTTATTATATTCTTTTTTAATTTTTTGATGGTCTACCTAAAGGGTCTTATAAAATAAATTGATCATATTTTCTTACATAAAGATAACTATATGATCATCAAACTTAAGCCTAGTCATAGGAATGAAAGAATGAGTTTATTTTCATACTTTTGAAATTCTTGGTTGGAATTTGAATACAATTAATAACCATATTATTAATCAACATCATTAAGATTTTGCAATGTTAAATATAAGAAATAATTAGACGTATTAAATTATATATATTTAAATGCACTCAGTAGGTAAAAATTGTCTATATAAACCTTGGATGAATTTATACAAATCCTTTAAGGTATAAATACACTATTATGCCTTTAAGCTTAATAGATGTTTATCATGTGTTGGGTGGCTTTCACTAGTACCCTGAATATTACAACATGATTCAATATGATATTATTATTGTTATGCCATAGAGTAAGGTTATCATCCCTACGTAAATAAGCATTAGTAGTATGTAATATTTTGTATCTCTAAGGAATTAGGTAAGATATTAAGTGTTTGAACTTGAAAATAGGAAAGTGAAATTGAGAATCAAATCCTAGTAGGGTAGTTAATATTGCTAATGGATTGTTTTCTCTTATTTCTATTCAAAACTTGAATACCTTTAGAAATGTTCACAATAGAACAAAATCCTACTTAATAAATCAAAGTACCTATTTATTAAGCATTGTAGATTCATTTCTTGATCTATACCGTTAAGTGCACTCAAATATTAAGAAACCAATTAAACATCTAAGTGAAAAAATTTCCACAAAAATTATTGTGATAACATGAACTTAGCAATCATTTACTAAAAAAAACCTGGTGGTCTCATATTACTCTTAGACACACAAACATTTGACATATAGAAGTGATAATGTTAACATAGATTTCATCTATACTTTGGCATGATGGAAATACATCTATATATAGATATAATATAAATGTGACTTTTAATAAGTGAACCATAAAATATGTCTCTCATTATTTAATAAAGCAAGCAGTTAAAAAACCATTTGATTAATTTCTCACTATAAGAAATAGCGTGACTAAATAATAAGGAATAAAGTATGTTGACTTTTAAACGTTTATTAATAATGGGTGGGCATCAGGTAAATTATTTTGATGTTTTATATATAGATGTAGTAACATTTAGTATCCTTGTTTCATTCTACCATAGATAGGAGAATGGTTCTTTTGATTATTCTTGTTAATGGTGATCTAGATGGGACATTACAACCTCATGGATTTTGCTATATTGTTATTTAGTTTAATTAAACCATGTAAAATATGAGTTATTGAATAAAATTGACTATATTGTTTTAAATGTGATATTTTCATAGTATGTTTGTCTCATCACCTAAATCCTTGTCTCAAAATGAATATGTCTTTTTCAATCCAGAATTATGAAAATTTTGAGACCTTGATTTTAATAATTTAAAGATCACAAGTAGATTTGATTAATTAATTTAATGTTTTAGGATGATTTTAATACTAGAGGATGAATTAATTTGAACTTGTCACCACCTTTTTAATTTTGAAATGATGGAAAACATAAGCACATGAATTATTAAAGCATTTGTAATCTCATTTTCAATGCATAATCAATGCCTAGATTTATTCTTGTGATTTTTTAAAAATGGTGTGAAAAACTTATGAATAGTATTATAATTTGATCAAAGAACACCCATTTTCACTTATTTTCCCTAATTTAAGCTATGGGAACCTTAATCTTGGTCATAAACAACCTAATATATTTGAGTGAATTAATGACAAGAATCAAACATCATTAATTATATAGGGGATTATTAACCCTTGTTGGTTATTAAATTCATATCAAAAATTTTGAGACTTTAACCAACAATCAAAATCATGGTTTGGGATGATTATAATATGGATACTCATTGGGACAACAATAATATTAAAAGAAAACTAGAAGTTATGAGTTGGATTTTGGCATAATTTACCTTTGTTTGATTTGTAAACATTGTATCTTTGAGAAAATTGATACCTTGCCTTTAAAAGGATAATCATACATGGTACATTAATAATTATGTGTCTAGAACTTTAAGATAAAATAATTTTGGAAGTTTATCAATTAATGCAAATACATATTGGAAGTTAACTATTGAAATTTGGAACCTATATCACACACTTGTACCTTAATTTGACTTGGGATAATGAAATCTAAACCCTTTTTGAGTAATTGAATACCATTTGGGTGGGTACTACTTCAAATATAGATGTTAAGATCTTTTTTAGCATTGCATCTTCTTTTGTATATCAAACACTTTAGGAAATTAGATACTAGTGATTAAATGTATTAATTTTGGGATATGACTTGGATTGGTGACAAGATTTATGATTGACATTCATAGAAATTTTCTATTGTAATTTGCATTAGGTCTTAAATTAAACTATTAAATGTTTAATATGGGTATTATCCTATATATGTAAAACATATATACAAAATTAGAATTATAAGAAATGAATTGTTTAACCCTAAAAATGTGAATGGACATTGGAAACATGGTATGTATGTGGTCTTAACAAATATGCAAGGTCACAAAAAGTAATCCATGATTTTAGTTACAGTGCATACCTTAATGTAAATTTAGATTTAATTTATGGGTCACCTAATGTTTTTAAAAAGTCTTATAATTTTATGCATATTCCTTAGTGCATTTTAGGAATGCCATGTCATTGTATATAACATTTTAGTGGGAAGATGCATGTGAAATTATTCTATCTACTAATATTCTCTCTATTTTATTGAATTTATGTATCTATCCCTTTGTGGAAAGGTAGGTCCATTCTCAATGGATGAAAGGAGTGTGGGGGCTCTGAAAGGATCTTTGGTTGGAGGAAAATCCATCCAATGATGTTCTCCCTCTCAAGGTACCTATATGATATTTCATCAACAAAGATGATCTATAGAGCTTGGTAGATTTTACATGTTATTGTAATTTTATATGGATAGATTAAATAATGTTTTACAAATGATGTTGTAAACAATTTTAAGTTGTTATTTAGTTTAATTTTTGGTTTTTATATTACCTTGAAACTGATCTACCAAAATATCAAAAGATGAGTATTTACTTGTCTTAATTAAGCATGGTTGTATATGCACTTAAAATGAATGAAAAATGTGGATGCTATTTATTATTTTAGTCACTTACTATGAAGGTTGTTTAGACTTACGAAAATAAATAAAATTGTGAATTATGAAGGCATCATTGATAATGTACAATTTTACACATCATTAAAAAATTAATTTTGAAACATGTTATATAAATGTATAGCCTAATAATAAAATGGTATAGACCCAAGAAGAAGGGTTGATTTCAAACTAAATTTCATGAATTATTGAATTTATGCAAGGCAACACTATGATCATGTTTATAACTTGCTCTTGGTTTAGCTTTCATGTTTAATAAGAACTTAGCAAATTTGTTTGTGTAATATAAGGAAGGACTAATAAAAAATATTTTAATATGATATTTTAAACAAAAAATAAAATAAAAAAGTTTAATACCTTTTTCCAATACATAATTGGAAGGTTCTTAAATATTTTGAACCAAAATAATAATCTAAACCACTTTGAACTCTATGATTTGTGCCAAAGTTTGAATTTTTTTGTATGGTGGCTTGAATCTCTATGATAAGCCCACTAATATGGCCCCGTTTTGAGATGGGGAATGTATCTTATGAATTATTAATTTCAAAAAATAAAGAGAGTTAACCACATCATGTTATGTAAAAATATATAATCATGTAGAAACATGTGTTAACATATGGATAACATGTCATCATAGTAATGAATATATCATCATAGCATATATGAAACATGTAGTGTAAGACATAAAAGTGGCATGTCAAGATAGATATAATAATTAGGAATGCATTAGTAACCATCACATATATAAGTATTGAATAATAAACTACATAAGAAGGTACATGATGTTAATCATGGCACTACATACAAGAAGAAACATGTGTGATATGGATCATGACACCAAAAACTTATAAAACTCAATAATCTCAACATAAAATCCTAGATTTAGTCACTCATAAGCATATAATGTCATGGCCATGGCACACACTAAAAAAACACATAATAAAATTTAATGTCACACAAGGAAAAGGCCTGCATACAAAGAGAAGTCATATAATGAAAATCTCATTGAACAATATTTGTAAAATAGAGTAAGGGCCCAAGAAATAGTTACATAATGAAAAAAAAACAATAATAAAAGGCATATAGGATAAATAAAGAGGCATAAAATGACACACTCAATCACCCAATCCCATAAAATAATCAATAAGTAAACAAGCATAATTAGTAATTAGTTATATGAAATGAAACAACATCAATGAAACATATAACAAGTGAAACTAGTATACACTATAAATATATGTCAATGTCATAACATAGAAAAGTAGTATATGCTTAAAATATAGATTTGTGTAGTATACAAGCAATACAAATACATTTGTAAGAAATCAATGTAGCTCAACATAAAAAATAGAAATGGCCATATAACTATATATCATGTAATAATATAACCTATGGAATAAGATTCCCCCAACATTATCATGCCTCCTAGGTTAGGAATGTCCAACATTTATGAATCCAAGAATCATTTGTAATATATATGTCCTACATCATACTCATACATAACATGAAATTCATGTGCATATGAAAAAAAATATTAAATATATAAAACATGTGATAAATAACATAAATGAAAAATGTAACTAACAACCATATCATGCTTAGGTCATATTTTTTTATTTTTTTAAATATTTTGCAAATGTGTGAAGGTTAACCAACTATCTAGTTAAAGAGATGGTCATATATAGCTCACGTATCAAACATGGGGCTAGTCACCTCTTGTGAGTAAGTGGTTTCATGTGTATCTATGTCTAAATATAAAAAATGATTCCATGATGTGTTGTAACCATCATCATCATCATCATCATCATCATCATGACTCATAGGATCCTATGTATAATGAGTAACTCTAGGTAGCTTAGTATCATGTGGAATATGCTATATAGTAGGATAAATATGTTCTTGTGTTCGTGGTGGAATATGTTGAGTTATTTATATGTTGGTATAAGAGTTTGAAGTGTACTTTGAACATAAGTTTTATAAATGTGAATGTGCAACATATGAAAAATTTTGTATATATTATGTAATTGGCCATATAAGTCAATTTAAGTATTGAAATATGGAATGCCTATCTCAAATTGAAAAGAACAGGAAATAATTTTCCAAGAAATGAAGAGTCATGTTTCATTCAAATCTATATATACCCTGTAGGGATAGTTAAATATGTTCATTATCTCTCCTTGCTAGCTTTGATTCAAGATAAATCTTGAGTATTCTGAATATTAAAACTTGGTAGGTGTTCTATGTCATATTTATTTGTGAACTAGTGTATCTTCATATTTTATGTTGTATAATTTTTGTGTACCACTTATAACAATGAATCTGGTGCGTGAATGAACTCAATGTAAATTTATTGTATATATGATTTTTAATCTACATCTAACCTTTCATAAGTTCAACTAGTTCTCCAAAATTTTATCTAAATATGCATTAATCTAAATTCTTAACGTCTAGTGAGTTTCATTTCAACCTACAAGACTAAAATAATTAGTATGGCTTGGGTTATAATATTGTGTATTCTCCAATGATAACCTTAGATCCAAGGATATGGATATTATCATGCACTAAATGATGTTTGCATAAATGATCCCTTCCCTATTCCCTTGAATGATGAGGTACTTGAAACCACCTCATGGTATGAAGTCTATTCATTCACATATGAATTTAGTGGATATCAAAAAATCCCAATTATAGTTGAATATTAGACAAAGATTACTTTTGTAACTAAATGGGGGTCATTTACTTGTAATGTGATGCCATATAGACTTAAAAATGCACCATCTATTTTATCCAGAAAAGTTGTTACTACATTTAATGACTTAATGCATTATTTTATAAAAGTATATTTGGATGATTGGACAATTTTATCTTTATTCAAACAACACCTATCCATGTTGTGATTAATGAGTGGAAAGATGTTGTGCACTATGAATTTATTTAAATTTATAGAATTGTATATTTTTCACACCATTTAGCATACTACTCGTAAATGTATTTTGTAGTTATGGGATTTTGGTTGACTAAGTAAAATTCATAGTAATAAATAAGCTCAAACTATTGATTAATCCATAAAAAATATTATCATTGCTATGTCATACTGGATTTTATCATAAGTTCATGCATGGATACACAACCATTTTAGCACCATTATAACAATTATTTCACAAGGATAATAATTTTGAATGGACCTATATATGCAAGAAAGCCTTCAAAGTTTGAAAAAGAAGTTAGTCACAAAAATTGATTGTTTTAATCTAGATTGAAAGAAAATGGACCAATTGGGTTAGCAGTTAGAGCCATACTAGCACAACCAAGAGAATGCTTAGATCACCCAATTCCTTTTTCAGGTCATAAGTTTTCTATGGTTGAGAGTAATTACATCACTATAGAGTGACAAGTTGTAGTGATGGTATTCAGACTATATAAGTTATATCATTACTCGTTGGCTACTCTATTTAATTTTTTCATAGACCATCAAGCATTGTGATACTTGGTTAATAAACCACTGTTGGGAGGATGGATTTCAAGGTGGATAATTATCTTTTAAGAATTCTATTTTAAAATCAATATAAAACTAGGAAGGGAAAATGTCATACTAGACCATCTTAGTTGTATTCAACTAGGGGAAGATCCAAAAGACTTGTAAAATGAATCTATTGATGCACACCTATTCAAAATAAGTAGAATTTCTAAACAGCTTGATGAAATCACAACCTTTTTATATAATGTTAATTTTCTTAAACATTATAAATAAATAAGAAATATGTGATTTACCTTTCAACATAGTTAATGGATTCCTTAATAAGTTACGTAAAGTTGATGTCCTTTATAGAGTTACCTTGGAAAGGTCACATACATTGGAGGAAACACATCAAGGAGTTGTGAGAGGAAAATTCACAAGTGAATTGACTATGAGGAAGATATTACATAGTGGTATATGGTGGGCAACATTATTTTAGAATGCACATAGGGTTGTGAAAAATTACAATGGTTTTTAGCACATAGGAAAACCAAATTAGAGGGATGACATGCCTTTGATTCTAGTTATAGCTACACAACCATTAAATAAATGGGGTATTGATTTCACATGACCTATAAACCTTGCATCTAAGTAATCTAAATATAGATATATTATAATTGTGAAATTTTATTTTACTAAAAGGGTTAAGGTGCCTATGGCTCCATGTTTTAACATAAATGGTGTTGTGAAATTATTTTATGAAAATATTTGGATGTCCACAAATTTTGATAAGTGACAGTGGCACACATTTTATAAATAATACTATAAAAACTTTAACAAAAGAGTTCATGATTTCATACCAAAAGAGTATAGGTTATCATCCTCAAGAAAATGGTCAAGCAAAA
Organism: Torreya grandis; assembly: GCA_037957365.1. Taxonomy (NCBI): domain Eukaryota; kingdom Viridiplantae; phylum Streptophyta; class Pinopsida; order Cupressales; family Taxaceae; genus Torreya; species Torreya grandis. The sequence continues at coordinate 256,750 of JARHVA010006957.1, read as the reverse complement.
TCTTCCAAGAAGGTTATGTAAAAGATGCTTACTAAGATCTATAATTTGAATAGAGATGAATGGGAAGACCATGTCTTATAAATATTGTGTTCATATAAAAAAAAAATACAAATTTGAACCTATAAATACTTTTTTCTAATTGGTCTATGGAATATAAGTTGTGATGTCAATGGAATACCTTGTACCTAGCTTGTGAATTATAATTGTAACATGGTTGGGTGATAAAAAGTCATTACAATAATGCATGTTGGAACTAAGCCACATGGAATAAATAAGGTGATTGATGAATTAGAATCATGAAGTCCATGAGTGAATTCAAAAATAAAGGCAAGATCATAACCTTGTGACCAAAGGATTTCCATTAGAATAAATGGTCCTGTTTTATGAATACAGGTTTAGGGTATCCAAAAAAGGTTAAGGATCAAGTGGAAAGGTTCATACATAATTCACTAGTTATTGGAGAAATGAAATATATTTTGGGAGTTATACAAGGGAATATTTTACCAACAATAAGAAATGGAAGTAGGTTCAATCACTATTACCGATGGTAATAATCAACCAAGCATTACATAGATAAGTGTTGTATAGCTTAATATAAAGTAGGATTTTAATTTTAATTTTTCATTTTTGTAGGTTAATATAAATAGAAGATAGAATGATGAGAGTGTCACATAATAAAAATCAAAGGAAATAAAATTATGCAACACTGTGAAGATTTTGGTACCCTTATTAACAAAAAATCTAGATCGGGTTTATGCAATGGATCTATGATAGCTTTGTACATAAATCAAGTCTAGGAAGGATATGTTTAATCCTAATTTGGATTAATGGGTGAGATTAATATAATTAAGATAGATATTTTAAATATAATTTAGATCAATAGATATGGCATTCAAACATATATTTGAATGTAAATGATTGACAATTGATTAATATTATTTTATAAGTGCATATGCTAAATATAAAAATTACTAAGGAGATCATGATACTTAGATTTTTTGGTTGACTATCTAACTATGACTGTATTCTAAAATTGGAAATTAGGGTTAAGAATACCCCTAGTTTAGTTTGGGAACTAATTTACTACTTGTGTTGGGTCAGTTCTATAGGATTAGATCAATATTGTTAATTTATACTAACCTACGTGAAAGTATGACACAATGACTATATGATCACTTATGATTATATTTTATTACTTTGTGTCTATAATCTCTAACCTTGGTGATGTGCACCAATCTATAAATCAGCTTCCTTTAACTTGAAACCCTAGTTGTGCTTATGAAGGATAAAAACCTATAAAAATTGGGGAAGTTTAAATGGTTGATTTGAGCCCAATCACACTCAATTGATGATTGGCCACTGCATACATATAAAATACTCTAAGGAGGGAAATAAAACCACATGTATTTCTCCCATCTAGTATGATTTTAAAATTATGATCTTTCATTATTTTTATTTAGTTAATGATTGATCTTGATACTTCAAAATGTTTACATTGATTTGGATTTTGAGTGCTTTAGATTTGGCTTGTGACTTCTACTATTGATAGGTATGAAAATTTTAAAGGATAGTGAAAATTTTATCAATGTGTAATAGTGTATAGCTACATATTAGATAAGTGCTAAGTAATTTTCAATGAGACCTTGATTTATTTAAATATGGATCATTTTGAGTACTTATTCATGCCACTAACATGCTAGTCTTATGGGTTGACTATAAGGACAAATTCAATTTTATAAATTAACAGTTACTAGGAGTGGGTCATTTTCATATAGTGTGGGTAGCTATCCAATGTAGATAATGACTGGAAATATTAGAACCAAATTGTGTACATGTGGACTGCTATGAGATTCTAGAGATGTCTATCCAAGATATTTGATAGTTTTAAAACATAGAGTGAGGTTCATGTAGCTGTATAACATTAGAACATAAGAGTTGACTGATAAGATACCATGAAAATGTGAGAAGATGTCAAATTAGGACCTTGTTTGAGTGTTCATGTCATATGTGGTAAATGTGTGTATATTTTGTCATTAACTAGTACTAAAGACCATATTTTAGTATTTACAAGATGCTTAAAGATTAAAATACAAAGTGACAATAAATTAATGGCAACCAATTTGAAGATAAAATTTGATACAATATTAAGATAATATCATAGGGATCCAAAAAAGGGTAGATATTATGAACATAGAGTTAACGCTCAAAAGAGAAAAATATTTGAAAATAGAATGATGATGTGGCACCCTTTTCAACTCTAAATAAAGCCCCAAAAAATTACCATGTATCAACTCATAAATGACTAATATATTTAATACAAACATGTGGGGTGAGCAAGGTAGATCAAAGGGTTGACATAAGTAGATTTTTTTTTTAAATAAAAATAAGGGATACCCATGCAACTCAAACATTGCATGTTTGGTAAATTTTAAATTTGATCCATGTGCCCAATGACAATTATGTGAGATAGTGACGAGATTGCCTATAATTCTCATATAACAATCATTGTGAGAGAGTGAACACACATAGACAAAATGATTGCATACTAGAATCCTTTTCCCATTGACTGAGGCTTAAAAAGAAGAGATTGGAATTCGTTTGGCATTATAACAATCCCAATGGAGTGACACAGACCCATAAAAATTCATTGATAGAACAAACCCAAAGTGGTTTTACAAACCACAATGAGTGGATTTTTCACAAGGAATATTTTACCTTTCCAACAAATTTTGATAATCAAATGCTAAACAGTTGTTGAGATCACCCATTTTTTTTAACTACAATTATTTGATGATTAATCTATTAATCCAATACAATAAAATAGCTATTCATTTATCATCTGAGGTCAAGATTCAAATCAACACAAATGTCATTGCACAAGCAATGGGATTGATGGTGAGAGGAGAGATATTTCATGCCTAAAAAACATAGAATCCTCCCATCCATAGATAAATTTTGGATTAGTGTGATAAAATAACTAGAGGAGTCCCTAGTGCATAAGTTACTAATGCATCAATTAGGGTCCTTGTAGAATGCATTATGTACCGATACTATCAGACCAAAAAAAGGTGTTAAATAGGTTTGAAAGTATGTAATAGATATTTTGCACTGTATGATAAGGTTTGGAGAGGAATTTATCTAACCAACCTTTCTCATGTTTGAGTTCAAAATGAATGCAAAAAAGATATTGACTAACATAACTCAATCATTTCTAACCAATTTTTGGTACTCTTGCTTTGTTTTACATGATGGATGTCCCCATGAGGGATAAATAGATTCTAACATAGATTAATATCCACATAATTCATTCCCTAACTTGACATAACTACAAGATGGAAAAAATTATTTTCAAGTAGGAAAGTTCACAATATGATGGTTATAGATTTAGAGCATGATATTCACTAATCCATGCTTGCCTAGGGATTTATTGGAGTACATCAAGCCTTTTGCATCTATTACTAAGATCCAAAATGGACTACATTTAATATTTCATGAATTTTTAAAAATACATTGAAATTCATATTACACAAGTAAAACTTATCTAGTATAAGCACTTAGTTGTGCAGAGTGTTCAACTATCATAATGCATACCACTAAGTGCTGAGCAATGACAAACTCAAAAAAATGCCCAATCACATGCCCAACCTTAGAAACCATCACAACCATCTGTAATAATAGTATAAGAGACACCAACGAAGTGTAAGATACCTATTTCATAGTCATATCCATTGCTAGCTAAGAGGACCTCTTGAATAATGACTTGGTTGAGTGATGCAAGGATGCCCACCATCATAGCCAATTATCATACTGAGCCTCACTCCAAAAGATGTGTATAAAGTGTTGATTGATGATGTCAAGCATGAGACATGACAAAGATGAAGAAAAAAATTAGTTTGGAAGTCCATTCAACATGTCAAGTTCAAAAAATTGTTCCCTCCTTTCTGCTAGTTTAAATCACCCACCACTACTATGAACCATAATTTACACACAGAGAATCATGTGAAGCATATAGTAAAATATTTATTTTGATAAGAGGCATCAGGGTGTAGGTCACAAATGTGAGCAACCACTATTACACAAGAACCAACTGAGATAAAAGAAATAACACAAGGGACTATGTTTAAACTGAAAGATCTATTGACACATAAGCAAAAAATAAAGAAACTAAGGTCAAATTTAGTCCCTTCAAGAAGTTAGTAAAAAAGACATGCAGACCCAAAACAACATGACTAGACCATGCAGTCAATAAATGAATCAACATGTTCACAGTTACACAAACCAAAATTGAAGAAGCTTAGAAAGAATTTCAAATATGAGAGACTCATTCAATGGATTGTAGTAAAAAGTTATTGTCCCACTAGCTACGATACCTAAGACCACTATCTCTAAGCACCAAACTAATACATGTATGTAGTCTAGTTCTCCTACCATGCCTCCATCTTCTCCCAAAATCACCCATCCATCTTCCCCATCTCTTTCACCCTATTCCCCAACAAGTGAGAAACCCCTCATCATATCGAACAACTATATTTGTAGATCCAAATAAAGGAGAAGTAAAATCTAAACACCATTAAGGCAAGGAAAAAAGAAGATAAAGTGGTTGATGAGAATGCCTAAAAAGAGGAAATTTTTCTCAAAAAATAAAGGAAAACTTTCAAATAAGATGAGAAGGATAAATCAAAGTAAGAGGAAAAAGTGAAAAATAATGCTAAGGTAGATAAATCAGCCAAAGAAGATGAGGATAGTGACTCAAAGACTTTATAATGAAAGAAAACTTCAATAATAAGGTTTTAGAGGAATAAGCAATAAAAGGCAGAGCCAAAAAATTAAAAAAGGATAGTAAAGATCAAGAAAAGTGGAAACAAAAAGAACAACAATAGAAGGAGAAGGAAGAAATTAATGAAGAAAAAAACAAGAAGGCTACACAAAAAACACAAATTATGCTGGAAACCTTGGGCCAAGTGTAGGTAACATTAGGCTAAGGTAGGATAGTGTAGGAACTACAACAACCAAGATAAGAAACAATACAACCATTAAGAATCTACATAATACCTAGTTTAACACAAGGGTGGTCATAAGATGAATGCTCACATAGTCAATAGGACACAAATAAGTCTTGGTGAATGGGTATTTAGGTTAAAACTACCTAAAAACAACTTTCTCCATGCCTATGACACACATCTAACAACTATCATTGACATATCCAACTTCCAAAACTCAAACCCCTTTAACTGTCATAGGTTAGGAATTTTTCATGGATGATGTGAAAATTATTTTCAAAAATAAAATATAATGTGCCACTACCTTTCATACTTCCATTATTAAAAATGTGACTTTGATTGAACATGATAATGATCAACTACAATAGGAAAATGTTGAGTTTCATGAGTGATTTTTTGAAAGCTAGAATGATAATTAATGATACCTACCTAACTTGGGTACAATTCATAATCAATTAGGTAATTTATGAGTCAAATTAGTTTACCAATATCATTACAAAAATCACACAAGACTAGGAAACAACAAAATTAATACAAAAAATAAAATCTCAAGTATGAAATCTTTTCAGTGAAGGCAAGGAAATATTTGAGCTATTAAAGGAGTATAGGCAAGTTATGGATACAAATGTGCACCAAGTCACACAAATTTCACAAAATTTACTTGAATTCAAGACTTAGATCTAGGATGCATGGAAATATGTCAACCTTGACTCGACACAAGTAGAGTAATTGAATGCAATCATGTAAAGTCAAGCGTTAATGGTTGAAATGGATAATAATCTACAAGAATCACTATTGTTGAGAGACAATGTTAAGAGTAAAATGTGAACATGGGAGTTTGATATGTTGTGAAATAAAATATTAGGTTTGTAGACACAACAATATGTGGAATGAAAGGAATAAATCATACAAGACATAGATGAAAAATTCATCCTACACTGACCACTTATTGAATCTATGAGTGATCATGATATTAAAGAAATTTGTTGTCAGAGTGAATGCAATAAGAATATGATTTCAAACTCTATATGTACCTTATAGGGGTTGTATAATATGTTGGTTAATTCTCATAACTATATTTGATTCAATTTAAATATTGGGTATTTTGAATATTAAAACATGGTGTGTGTTAAATGTTGAACTTCTCTACAAACTAGTGTATTTTCATATTTTTATATTTGCAAACTTGATGAGTGTTCAATAATGGATACATAGGGGGAATATATATATATATATATATATATATATATATATATATGGAGTATCGTGGGTTAATGCTCATGTCATTCAATTTAATGATAGTTCTTCACGAAAATACACTACTTTTATTTTGTAGTTTTGATTTGCATGCAGTAGATTATTAAGCAGTCTTATTTGTTATCATTATGGTACAATGCCAAGGGCATCACTCTCAACTTTTTGTAAACCAAGGATGTCGTTTATAAAAAAACATAAGGCTAATAGAAAAATAATTTACCGTTTTTATTTAGTTTGGGTTTCATATGTGCCCTTACCTCATAAATTGAAAAAAACTTGTTTATTTTTTATATTGTATTCGCAAACAACTTAGTGGATGTGAGTACATCCAAATAGGCCCCATGTTGTGTTAGGTTTCACCCTTCTTGTGGAAAAGGTTTATAAATGTCTCAACTAGGGGCTCAAATTGTTTAAGCTACATAAACATAGTAGAAACTAGTTTTTTAGTATATGTGGAATGCATCATGTTATAGTTTTCACCTTATGTAATTAGTTTGTACTGGCACTTTTATAAGGAAAAACTTATAATTTCTTTTTATGTTTTAACTTTATTATCAAATTAAGACATTTACTATAATAATGGTGGTATCTTTGTCATTATTAATCATAAAAATATAATGAGTTAACATGTGATTCAAGCATGTATTATTTATTCAATCAAGTGCCATTGTTTTGTGTGCATTAAAATATTGAATACTTTTCAATAGTTAATTAATATGTGTGTTTTAAAGCAAAAATTGAAGGATAGGTACTTATCTAGCTTCTCATGGGTATAAAATTATTATTTCATATTTGTGGTTTCACATTTTTCAAGTAGAAAAGTCAAAAAACAATTAATATGTTGTTGATATTTTAGGGAGAAAGGAATTAAAAATTATAACATTGGATGAATAAGCATTTATTCTAAAACTATTTAAAATCACCTTAATAGTTTAAATGCAATATCAAACATAAAAAAATTGAATTGTAATTTTCCCAGGTTGTGTACATTAAATGGAGGCCTTACATGACAACGTAGATTTTGATGTTTCTCATATATTATATTCATCCTCCTCTACCGCATTGTTTTTACCCTCTTCCACCAAATACTTGCAAAGATTTTGAATGGAGAGGTTTTTTACATAAAGAGAGTTGCAAGGCGAGGGAAACACATGTATTTAATAACCTTGTCTAATGTCTTTTGTTTTACCCTATGGATTAGGCAGGGTTTATAGGGATATTTGTAACAATCACTTTTTATATTTTGGTAGAGGCATAAAAAATAAATCCCACCTTGCCTACATAATTTTGATGTTAAATCTTATAGTATTTGAATGAAAATAATTATCACACCCAAGATTTAGGATCAAGTAACCAAAATGGGTTTGGTTTGCTATTTTTTATTTTTCCTTCTATAGATTATTATTCTGTCAGTTTTTAGCTAGAGCCATTTTTTAAGGCTTCTATCACAACTAATTCATCCTTTGATACATTGGTTTACTCTATTCCACATTTAAGACTTCAAAATATTTTCAAAGGAGGGGTTTTTTCCACAACAAGAGTAGAAGCACAAGTATTTTATTTAATCTTGTTTTAAATTGTTTAACATAATGTACTTATAGTAGTTATGTTTGTGCATAATGGAGTTAAATTAGACTAGTGTGTTATTTGAGAATTCTATTTTGAGTTTCAGATATTTTTGTTCCCATTAATTAGATCTATGTGTTAGAATGTGTAGTCATATTTAACCATTCCTTTAATAGTCATAAGGTGTAGCTTTAAATGTCATTGTGAGACTGAGACTAGGATAGAAAGAAGAAATTTTGGGAAAAATTATTAAATGGGTGAGATTCATTAGTGTAGGGTTCTATTAAACTTAATGGGTAATATCTTATTTAAAATGTTCACATTGTAAATTCGTAAGTTTTCATATGATATGATGAGCCATATGGGTTTGGACAAAATTTAAAAGGGATGACATTTGTTGGCATTAATTTTTTATTTAAAATGTTCACATTATAAATGTGTAGTGTCTCCTATAACATGATGATCCCTATGGGTTGGGTAGATTTTCAAAGGGATAAGATCTATCGTGTGGGTTGGTTGTGTAATTAGTGAACATCTATTAATTTTGGGTGAGATTCAATTACCCACCAAATCTATCTTGTATACATTTAGTGACCTACTAAATCCATCCTCTATGTTCTTATGGGTCCTTCCTACCTTGCCATGATTTTCCATGCCCTGACTTTAGCTTATTGCAATCTTCCATGGTTTCCCTTCATGTGTCTTATATCAAAGATCTATTTATAACAAATTATTTCTAGTTATTTTATCAAGTGAGAAACACCGAATCACTTAAAAATAGAACAAGCACAAGAGATCTTCCATTCTTAAAGTTTAAACCACATTGATAAAATCTATTTCTACACTCATAATGGAGATTACACCTTGATACTTATTAGATCTAATGTATTATGTGATATGTGGTATGTTTTATTGTGTCTTCATATGAAATTAAAGTTATATGATAACATAATCATTCTAAGGATAGAAGATTTGTACTTAATGTTTACATTTTTTAATATGGATGAAGCAACCTAATAGAGAGTTGACCTCCTCATAAATCTTACATTTACAATTTTTTAATGTGAATGAAACAAATAATGTTTGACTAATATCAAAATCATTTTCAAATGGGGAAACAAATTTAACAAAATTTATGAAAGAAACCAAAAAACCTAAGAATCCATTAGTTGAAGTAGCGATGTTATCAGATCCAAGGGCTGAAGTGGTAGCAAGTGAGAATGCAATGCACAGAGGTGTGGATTTGAAGTCCATTATGATGCATTGTTAGGGTGGATTTAAAATGGGTGAGATCTGTAGGGTTTGATTTTTTTATTTTCACATTGTAAATATGTATACTTTAATCTAATGAGTTGTGGGGGTTAGATGGATTTTTGAAGGGGTGAGATCTATAGGTTTTAACTTTTTATTAGTCTTAGAGGGAGGGAATATTATCTTCCTTTTCCATTAATGATTGTTTAAACTTTGCTCCTCTGCCCATTCAAGTTCCATTAATTTATGTGCCAAAAATTATGCCCTAACTTTTGCTAAAAGAAACAAAAATTTATTTAACAAATGATGTTAGGTTGTGGAGCTAAAAGCTTCATTGATGCAAACATGGAGGAGTTTGCTGAGTGTCACAGTAACCGACGTCGGTCAGGCCAATCGATGTCGGCCAGGAGTAGACAGGAAGCTACCGACATCGGTCATCGATCGGTCAATGTCGGTCATCTCCAGACAAACAACGACCAATGTCGGTCACTTGTGCATTCTAAAACTGTTAGTTACATGAAAAATTAGTTTATTGAATGGCCAGTTTGCATGTAAAGACTAATTTTAGTCTTGGAGCTGCATTTCTAATTACTGTAATTAGAAGTCTAATTATTGTTTGCATGGGATCTATATAATAGACTCATGGGTCTGTATTGTAAAGTGTGCTAGATAGAGAGAGCAAGGTTAGCTCCTTCAGAGGGAAGAGAGCAAGGTTAGCTCCTCATAGTGCCACAGTGCCAAGTGTGTATGATCAGGTAGATCTGCGGGAGAGCAAGATCTGGTAGAAGATCCATAGGGGTGCTAGTGTGTAGAATCATAAGGGTTCTATCCAAGGGAGAATCATAAGGACAAGGGTTCTTCTAGGTGTGTAAGATCTAGGTCAGTAGGTGTACAAGGCTAGGTTGATCTACGGTATAGCAAGATCAGGTGAGATCTACATGGTAAGTAAGGCCAGTTGATTTTTAGGTGTGTGTGTGTGTGTGCAAGATCTAGGTTTGCAAGTGTGCAAAACCAGGTTGATCTTTAGGTGTGCAAGATCAGGGAGATCAGCAACACAATAGGTAGCAAGATCATGTGAGATCTCCTTGGAGTACGTGGTGTACTCAGACTTGGAGTATGTGTGTATACTCGGTGGTACTAGCAGTATTGATACTGACTGGTTGAAACACCAACTTAGTTATTGAGTTGAGTTTGTTTGTAATTGAGAGAGAGAACTCTTGAGGGAAGATTACTGGTACACCCAAGACGTGTGGGAATAGTGTGATCTCTTTATTGTATTTCCTTCTAGAAGAGTATTAATACAATTGTGTATTGTCTCTCATATTCTGTGCTATTTTTGATTTCTAGTTACTTATTACTTCTAGTTAAATTTTGTGTTTAGTTTCTTATACAAAGGTAATCAAGTGTGCTCTTAATCCTGACAAATTGGTGTCAGAGCTTTGTGAGCCTAGGTCCTATCAAGTGGTATCAGAGCTGTTTGTTGTTCTAGATTCCTGACAAAGTGGTATCAGAGCGAGGTTCACTAACGCCTTGGTTTCAGAGTGTGTTAAGTGTTTGTTGATTAAAGGTCACTCTCAAGGGTTTCTGATTGAGTGGGAGTATAGCAATGGTAGAAGAAAGTACACTAAGAATGGAGGAACTCAATGGAAAGAATGATCAATTACAGAATTATGGAAAGAAAGAGCAGGTAAAGAAAGATTGTTGGTTGATAGAAGATCAGCATGAAAGAAATAAAGAAGTAGGTATTGTTGCATGGATTGTTACACAGGTTGCTCTTATATGTTCCTTGTATAAAGTAGAATCTTGGGTTATAAATTCTGTTGCCTCTTTCCATGCAGCCCCAAATAGAGTATTTTTCCATGATTATGTCCATGGAGACTTTGGAAAGATTTATTTAGGGGTTGGTGAGCCTTGTCAAATTGTTGGCAAAGGGGAAGTGCAATTGAAGTTGCAGATGGCCAACACATGGGTGTTGAAGGATGTCATGTAGGTCTTAGTTCTGAAGAGGAGTCTAATTTCTACAGGAAAGTTGGGTGATGAGAGGTGCACAGAAGCTCTCATAGCAGATGCACTTAAATTAGCATGTGGTAAGAAAGTAGGTATTCTTTATCTATCTACTTTTATTAATATTCTCCTTCTGTTGCAAAGGTGTGGCTTTGTAGGCTTGGTCACATGAGTAAGAAGAGGATGCATATTCTTAAGAGGAAGTTTGATGTCTTTGAAAAACTTAAGAACTAGAAAGCCTTGGTGTTCATGGAGGAGATGATGGACAGTGATCAGCTAGGGAGGCTGAATAAAATTGAGCAGGGCAGTTTTGATAGGGTTTTGATCCAAGGTGAGCTCGCGGGTAAAAAGTCATCACTCACAAGAAAACACAGTTACGGATGTCAGTCAGGTGGAACCGACATTGAACAAGCAGGTACCGACATTGGTCATGTGCAGACCAGACTCGATGGTGTCAGGCAGGTGGTAACCAATGTTGGTCAGGGAATTGGCATCGATGACTAGGGGGACACTGACGTCGGTCAGGGAATTGGCATCAGTGATTAGGAAGATTTGACATCGATCGGGTGTAGACCAAGGTCGACTAGAAAATAGATTTTAGGTGGACAGCAAGCTATCAAGGAGTCTCAAATGCCCATGAGGAGGACTGAAAAGGTAAGTAAGCCTCAAATTCATTATTCCCCTTCTTTAGACTACTTGTTGCTCACTGATGGTCAAGAACCAGGAAGTTTTAAAGAAGCAGAGTAGGTAGAATCCAGGAAATAGTGGGAGCATGGGATGAATGAGGAAGTTGATTCCTTGGATGAGAACCAAATGGGAGATTTGGTAGAGTTGCTAGCCAGAAAGAAAGCACTGAAAAATGAATGGATTCCCAGGTTAAATAAGAGAGAGAATGGACATGTGAGATGGAAGGCCAAGGTATATGGTCTTGAGCAGGTTGCAAGACAATGGAGGTTTGACAGGTGTATGACAAATCATGGCTTTAGTCAATGTCAATGTGACCATTGTGTTTCCTTTACCAGGTTGGATAATATTAGCTACATTATCTTGTTATTGTATGTAGTGTGTATGCTTGTTGCAGGGTCACACATGCAGGGAGTTGTTGAGCTAAAGGTAAAGTTAGTTCAGAGGTATGTCATGAAAAATTTGGGAGTAGCAAAATTCTTTGGCATGAGTATTCCTAGAGACAGGAAAGATCACAGGTTGATGTTGTCTTAGGATGATTGTGTGAATAAGGTAGTGGCGAAGTTCAAGATGCAGGATGCAGAACCGGTTAGCACACCTATGAATGGACAGTTCACAGAACAGTGTCCCAATTTACATGATGAGGTTAAGTGCATGGTATGTACTAGACCTGATGTTGCCCAAGTAGTGGGTGTTGTCAGCAAGTTTGTGGCCAATCCAAGAAAGGAACACTGGAAAGCAGTTCAGTGGATTCTCAGGTATCTGAGAGGGACCAGCAATAGGGATTCATGCTATGCAGGGTCAGGGACTTCTCTACATGGATATGTAGATTTAGATATGGTAGGTTACTTGGATGACAGGTGGAGCACCACAGGATGTGTGGTGGTTGGTCTTCAAGACTGAGCTTGAAGAGGGATACAAGCCAGGAAACAAATTAGATGATGTACAGGTACGGGTATAGGCACAGTTGTTTATCTCCAAGTGGGAGATTGTTAGGTTATGGAGCTAAAAGCTTCACTAATGCAAACATGGAGGAGGTTGCTGAGTGTCACAGTAACTGACGTCAGTCAGGCCAATCAACGTCAGCCAGGAGTAGATAGGAAGTTGCCAACATCGGTCATGGATCAGCTGACATCGGTCATCTCCATACAGACAGCGACTGATGTCGGTCACCTGTGCATTCCAAAACTGTTAATTACATGAACAGTTAGTTTGTTGAATGGCCAGTTTACATGTAAAGACTAATTTTAGTCTTGGAGCTACGTTTCTAATTATTGTAATTAAAAGTCTAATTATTGTTTCCATGGGATCTATATAATAGACTCATGGCGCTGTAATGTAAAGTGTGCTAGATAGAGAGAGCAAGGTTAGCTCCTTTAAAGGGAAGAGAGCAAGGCTAGCTCCTCATAGTGCCATAGTGCCAAGTGTGTATGATCACGTAGATCTATGGGAGAGCAAGATCTGGTAGAATATCCATAGGGGTGCTAGTGTGTAGAATCAGAAGGGTTTTATCCAAGGGAGAATCATAAGGACTTGGTGAGGCAAGGATAAGGGTTCTTTCAGGTGTGTAAGATCTAGGTTGGTAGGTGTGCAAGGCCAGGTTGATCTACGGTATAGCAAGATCAGGTGAGATCTACATGGTAAGTAAGGTCAGTTGATCTGCAGGTGTGTGTGTGTGTGTGAGATCTAGGTTTGTAGGTGTGCAAAACTAGGTTGATCTATTAGTGTGAAAGATTAGGGAGATCAGCAACACAACAGGTAGCAAGATCAGGTGAGATCTACTTGGAGTATGTGGTGTACTCAGACTTGGAGTATGTGTGTATACTCGGTGGTACTGTTAGTATTGATACTGACTGGTTGAAACACCAACTCAGTTATTGAGTTAGTTTGTTTTTTATTGAGAGAGAGAACTCTTGAGGGAAGATTACTGGTACGCCCAAGAGGTGTGGGAAGAGTGTGATCTCTTTATTGTATTTCCTTCTGGAAGAGTATTGATACAATTATGTATTGTCTCTCATATTCTGTGTTATTTCTGATTTCTAGTTACTTATTACTTCTGGTTAAATTCTGTGTTTAGTTGCTTATACAAAGGTAATCAAGTGTGCTCTTAATCTTGACAAATTGGTGTCAGAGCTTTGTGAGCCTAGGTCTTATCAAGTGGTATCAGAGCTGTTTGTTGTTCTAGATTCCTGACAGATGAAATAAAATATATTATTTTAAGCCCAGTGATTGATAAAAAATGGGATGTTATGAAATATTTCACTTCTATCAAGGTAGTGATCTGGGAACATGGTGTATTGTGGTCTATAGAGGTAACAGTCGCAATGGGAGAAAAGTTGGTGGAAACATAGGCCAAGGCGATGATGGTGATGGTGTAACAATATAGTCTTAGAACATGTCCCCAAAAATTGTTGTGTTGTCCACTGAATGGAGTGATTATCAACACATGAAAATAAAGGGACCAGCTATGACTCCTATTGGTAGCAGTTCAATGTGTCTAAGGTTTGAACTTCCTGAAGCAACCTTTTCATTCAACAACGTTAACGTGGTTGCCATATCAATTTAGTTCTTTTCTTTTATTTAACTCAGCCCAAGAGCAACACTGCCACCATTATTTTTTTCTCATCTATTTCAACTCAAGTGGAACCACATTCCATTTCAATCAAGGATTTCAACGAAATTAGAAAGCTCATATGTGCTTTAAATAGACTACAAATATGCATTTATTTCCATGTCTGGACACTCTATTTGCAAAAGGTGACACTAACCCTAACTCTATATATGTGTTTGGTTGTGGAGGGATTTCTTCTTTTATTTTAAAGTTTGCTCCTTAAAAATTTTACACAATCTATTTTCATTGTCATTTGTATGTCCTGGAGGAGAAGAGAATAGCAAGCAAATTTACTTCTGAACCTAGTAAGTTATTTACCTTTTTTCAATTATAAATTTATTTCTTATATTTGCTTTCCCTAGACTTGATGAATACCAGTTCATTTTAATTATTTTATAACACCTATTTTTTGCATTGTTTTTCTTCTATTATCTTTGTGATTAGGGGTCTATATATTATTTTGGATTTTAAATAAAGAGGGCTTAGTGTTTCTTGTTTAGGGTAGAGAGTGTTTTTTAAATGGATGTTCTTGCTCATAGGTTAGGGTTTAGTTATTGATTTTTAATTTGGCCAAGGGCAATTTTTATTTTTAATTAAGGGTTTAAAGATCTTTTTTGTTTTGATGGCCAATATTTTTGTGGTTTATGGTTTGGATTTTTTTAAAAATTGTAAATCCATAGAGCTTAGTTTTTATTGTTGAGGGTTTAGTTTATCATTGACTCTATCTTTTGCTAAGAGCCATATATTCTTTCTACGACTGATATTCATAATAGTTTAGGGTATATTGTTATTTGAAATAAACCTATGGTTTAGATTTGGGTTCACTATTGTTGTTTTATAGGATCATCCATCCTTTTTGGTGGGTGACCTTCATTTTTTAATTTTGAAATATTTTGTTTTGTTAAATATCATTTTAATTTAGATGCCATGAGTAGCATATCTCTCTTTTATTAAATTCATTTGGGACTTGTATCTAGCTTTTTTCTATTTGGGTACACCACACCAACTGAGTTGGATGTGGTATTTTCACTCACTTTCAACATTTTATATTTCTTTTGGAGATTTAAAATGTGGGATATGCTTTAGATGCTATTTTATAAAGAAATTCTTCTTTGTCATTTGTCTTGGGGCCTATTTTGGTCTGCTTTAGTACTTTATTTTTTGTGTTAAAGAAGTTTAATATTATCTGTATTGTAAAATCAATGGATTTTGAAGCCAAACTTTGTCAGGTCATAATGATACTAGGGATGCATTTGGAAAGATCTTAAGATTATAGGCAAGGCAAAGATGGGGACCCTCTTCTCAGAATCTCTCTGATTCCCCACTCCCTTTTGTGAGGCATCATCCTCCTCCTCACCCTCCCAAAATAGAGTTTATGAAAATGTACAACTATGATGAATTAGGTGCTAGACTAAGGAAACTTTGTCCTCTGGGTAAGAATTGATTTTCTCTCACTGAGCTCAATGACGGGTTACAAAAATTATGTGAGATGGAAGAGGAAGGGGAAGAGTCCAATTATCTTAATTTTTACTTCCAGTCCCATTTTAAGGTAACACAGGCATGTGGAAATCTTATTCATACACCTATATGAATTGAAATTTTGGTTGAGGTTATTTTTTGTGTCTATAAATCTTTCATGTTAAAGAGAAATTTTGAGGTTCACCCATACTACAATCTACTATGCTAAAAATATTCCTTCTGTTTGTCTACGACATTATTTTGGAGGAGAATTTGATTTGGTGAGGTTTGTGAAAATAGTGCATTACGCAAGTCTTTTTGTGCACCTACAAATATAAATACTATAGGGGAATTAACACAAGTAACAAACACAGATAATTGTAGAGTCTTCAATATGCAGGCTCGAATCTCATTATATATGGTAGTATATTAATCATGGATAACTGGGCAAGGTGTCAACTAACACCACAACTCAAATTCAATTAACTCATTCTCTGTACAACATAACATATGAATGTTATCTCAATATAGATATGCAAGGAATATTTTCAAGATAGACTCTACATGTATCCTCTCCCTAGAGTTTTTAATATTCTTGTTGAAGTTTAATAAATGACTGAATTATTTCCCCTTAGCTTCTTGTTTTTATTCCTTAGCTTTCAAATCAATTCTCTTGAGAGTGTTGGAGGCCTTCAGTGCATCTACTATGAAATTTTCTAGTGCCCTCTGCATCAATTTTTGCCTTCATTGACTCATGGTTTTCTATTTTTTTCTTGGCAAACTCTATTGGTTTGCCCTTAAAGCATTCAACTTCCATTTCAAGAGCCATGGCCTTTGAACACTAGTTACTCAAGGTTACTTCATTCTATTTCTTTTGGGATACTATTTTTCCTACAATATGTGGCATTGCACCTCTACTCAATATCATTATTTATTATTTATCTCTATAACATTGTCATTGATTTTTGTGTTGCTTTTCCTTCAACTTTCCCTATATGTATCCTTTGATTTCAATCATCTTTCCAAATATTATCCTTCTACAACCAACTCAAATACTCAAATATTTTTGTACAATTTTCATTGGTCAACAAACTTGTCATACAGAACATTATAATATTTTAGATGCAGGGTTGTTTCCCATCTGTTATTGGTAGTTGTAATGTAGTGCCATTATATTCTTTATCCAAAATGATTATCTTATAAATGGACCTTTGAATAGATTTTTGTTGACCTTTGAATAACTTTTTGTATGCAATCATCCTTCACATATTAAGCTAGTATTTTTTCATCTTACAAACTATTTGACCACATAATCACAAAAAAATTGAGGAATATACTATTTATTAAATATTTATTTGATTTTGTATTGTGTAATGTTATATCACCTATGAATTTATTTTGAATTTGAAGATATAAACTACTTTTTAGACTTAGCCTCTACTTCTCACAGGGAATTAGTGCTTTGCACCCTTGTTTAAAATGTTGCTTCATGTGGTAAATGTGTAGGGTCTCGTGTGGTGGATTTAACATGTGAAACATGTAATATTTACCCAATCAATTATTGGCGGTGATTTGGGTGTGATGAGAAAATTCAAAAAGAAATTAATTTGTGGTTGGACTTTTAAGAATAAAAAAATTTAAAATTATAATATTGGATGTTTAAATATTTATTTTAAAAAATATTTAACATCATTTTAATAGTTTGAGTGTAATATTATATATTTACAAATTGTATTTTTATTTTTATTTTGGGTTGTGTGTATTGAATGAAGGCTTGACATAATTAATATGGATTTCAATAATTCTCTTACAAAAAATCATCTTCCTTTGCTACCTTGGTTTAGCCTCTTCCACTTGAGACTTGAAAATATTCTTTTCCACAAAGAGAGTCACAACATAGCAAAAACATAGAGATTTCATAAGCTTGTTTGTTTTTTTCATTTTTACCAATGATTTAAGCAAGGTTTATATAGCTATTTTTAACAGCAACTTTGTTATTTTGGCAGAGGCACCAAAAATAACTCCCACCTTGCCCAAATTATTTTAATGCTAAATTTATTAATGTTTGATTGAAAAAAATATTATCACAAGTATCTTCATAAATCACTTAAAGGGTTATGCTTTTCCTATGTTTTTTTTCTCCTTCTATAGATTATTATTATGTTGGCATTGTTTGTAGCTAGAGTCAATTGTTTAGGATTCTATGATAATTAATTCATCCTCTACCACCTTGGTCTATTTTGTTCCACCTACAGCTTGGAAAGATTCTCAAGGGAAAGGTAATTTCCACAATGAGAGTAGCAACACAAATGAAGTGCAAGTATTTTATTTATTGTCATTTCAGCCTACTTAACATAACTTACTTGTAGTAGTTGTGTTTTTGCATAATTTAGTTAAATTAGACATTAGTGTATATTTTGATAATCCTATTTTGAGTCTCACAGATTATTGTGCCTATTCATTGGATCTTTGTGCTAGAGTGTGTAGTCATATTCAACTATTCCCATTTCATCCATTTGTTATAACTTTCAACGTCATTGTGACACTCATAATGGAAAAGACAAAATGTAAGTATTATAAAAGATCATCCATTTGATTGATTTTATTAGAACATATTAAGTGGGTTTATATGGTTAAATTTAGTGAAGAATCTATTATTTTGGCATTACCACTAAAGATAACTCCCACATCAAGGAAGTTATTTTGATGCTTAAGCTTTTAGGGTCTAATTTTAAAATAATTCTCAATCATGGATGTTGGGACTGAGTCACTAATATTTTTTTGATTTCTTATTTTTGTTACCTCTTTATATAGATTATTACTATGCCTATCTCGTTTGTAGCTAGCATTGAATTTAGAGGCTTTTAAGACAATGATTATGAGACTTATTATTATTACCACTAAATATAACTCCTGCATCAAGCAAATTATTTTGATTGTAAAGCTTTTAGGGCCTGATTAAAAAAGTAATTCTCAAGTGGAGGCATTGGGATCGAGTCAACAAATGTTTTATTTCTCCTTCTATAGATTATCATTATGCCTATCTTGTTTGTAACTAGAGCTGAATTTGGAGGCTTTTTTGATAATTTTATTCATCCTCTCCTACCTTGATTTACTCTTTATAGAGGTTATTTACACAAAAAGAGTAGCAATGTAGGTACTTCATAATCTATTTTAGATTATTTAACATAACTTACTTTTAGCAGTTGTGTTTGTGGATTTTATGGAGTTACATGAAAATTTAATGTATAATTTCAAATTTCTATTTCGAGTTTTAGAGATTGTTGTGCATACTCATTGGATCTTTATGCTAGAGTGTGTAGTTGTATTCAACCACTCCATGTTTAATGACAATTTATTTGTGTTTCTAAGTAACATCTTGAGCAATTATTATACACAAGGAACCATTGACTCTATGAGGAAATAAAATATATCATGGTTCCTTATTCTAGGTGGTATATAGAGAATATAAGTTAGGTTTTTTAGCTTAAATTCCTACATTAGATCCACCAAACCCTTCTCTAGGCTAGCATTCTTGGTTAAAAAAATGGATCTAAAAAGGGTATCTCAACTTTCAATTCTTTGTATGTATATTATTTTTTATCGATTTTGAAAATGGTATCAAAATTCCTAGTAAAGTTGTTCATAATTTCCATCCATTTCTCATCTCCATCTACTTCATTGCCATAAGAGTTTTATTTTTCATTTTTTAGGTGATCAACCCTGGCTCATGGCATTGTGATCTCTCACAAGATCACTATAAAGTGTGTTAGAATAAAATCAATAAATAGATCATTTACGTCTACTTTTTGATAATATGTAATAATGTATATATTGTTCATGGATCCTTCAATTTTATATTTTATTATGAATAGATAATATCTTGAGATGAATATCTTCATAAACATAAAGAATTGAAGGCCATGGGGCAGATGAAGAGTGATTTAGACTAGCATGAAAGTGTGGTATATAAATAAATGGATTTAATTATAATTTTCAATAAATGTTTTGGGTGAGCTTCCACTCTATATTAATATGTATTATAAATCTAAGATGTACTAGACCATTTTATACTGAGAAAATACTAAAATTATTATTATTCATATAGTTAATTTTTGAAATCAAGATTTGAATGCTTCTGATTGGAGGTAGATTCTCCATATAAACAATCAAATTACTGGTCATACATCTATTAAAAAATCAAATACTTTGATATGTATTTGAAGTGCCAACATTTTTTTGAAGCTAGATATATTTATTTATTCATTCATTTAAAAGGATGGGGTAATTAATATCCATAATGTTTGATGTTGATTTGGAAAGGGTAATGGAATGTTATTTTATAGTGTGTAGTGGAAAAGAGTAAATTGATGTAATTATTGTCAATTTTGACACCCTACTCTATATGTTGAGACATAAATCACCAAATTGTAATGGTAGTTTGATAAGCATAAATCCCAACATATTTCTTCCCATATTAAATTACCTTGTCATGCATGATAACATAAAAATCTACCTATTAAGAAACAAGAGGGGAAAATAACAAAGAACAAGAGTAGATTAAGAAATGTTTAAGAGGTGCTTCCAAAGGTATCATTAAGTTCAAAGACAATATGGAATATAAGGATATCAAAAAGTAGAAGACCACTCTCAAAAAGGGGGCAAGTAAATTTGTAATTGTGGACAGTGATAGCGAAGGAAGGAAGAGTGTAGCATTAAGGACACCACTAATACTTAGAAGATTATTAAGATAGGGATACAGAATCAGAAGGAAAAGACCCAAACAAATAATATTAAGAAATAAGAGAAGGAATAGTCCCAGAAAGATAAAAACAAAGAGTATAACCAAATTTTGAACTCGCTCAAGAGTAGGGAGAACACTGATATGTTATCTAAAGAACTAGAGATACAAAAGTCTCTCATGATATGGTTCATGAGGGAAATGTAAATCCTCAAAAATAGGATGAACATAATACAATAATGAAATGAAAAGTTATCCAAAGCCTGGTTTGATAAAGAAGAGGATCTTCAAATTCAAAGACTCAACTTTAGGGTAGATCTCCTTGAGCATGCCAATGAGGATCTACAGAACAAACTCAATTTCATTATAAACTTTATTAATGCCTTTATGAATGAATGATTTCAGAATATGGAAAACCTCAAAGATCTATTTGACCCCAACTATATAGATAAGGGAAAAGAGACAAAGGGCCAAAGTAGTAGTGAAACACACAACATTGACTATGAAAGCATTATCAGGAAAATTGAAATGAATCTTAGCAACATGAAGGCATGTTGGGAAGACATTTTGGGAAGTATGGAATAATTTAAGTTTTATAGCTATGTGGGAGTGGTTTTTTAGTTGTTCTCTTGTTGTCTCTATGTTGTGTCCTTTGAATCCTTTTTGGGGTTGTTTCTTTAGTCTAGTTCCTCTTTATTTTTTATGTACTCTTAGGGTTTGGGGACCCTAGCTCAAAAATTTCACCCCTTTAACCTTAATAAAAATAAATAAAAAATATACCTATCAATTACAACATGTTACTTATTTTGAGCTACATATCAATTACCTTGTCAAATCATGGATGTAATGTAGATGTTACATCATGTTACATTTTTTGAACTACATATCAATTACCTTGTGAGATCATGTTGTTATTATCATGATCATAATTTATCTATCATAAGACATAAAATAAATGACTTCAGGGTCATTTGTAGTTTCCCCTAAAATAAATGACTTGTGTTTGCTAGCCACATCAAGAGCATTTGGGTAAATCTCAGTTTTGCTAGCCTTATTTATGGATAATTTGTATCTAGTCTTATTTTTGGCTAATCAATAACTAGTATTATTTATGGATAATCATTAGTTAGCAAATATAAAGTTTATTTTTATGTTTTAATATTAATATCAAATTATAATACTAGATATAATAATGAAGGCATTTTTTTTATTAGTCTTGAAATGATACTACAAGTTTCACTTTACTTTAACATATGATTAAAACATGTAAAATTTTTCCAATCAAGTGGTTTTCTTTTACATGCATTAAAATATTGAAACATTTCCAATGGTTAAAATGTGAATGTTTTAAGTAATAGGTTTCCCATATTTGGAAATAATGACTTGTGTTTTCTAGCCACATTCAAAGCATTGGGGTGAAGTTCGGTTTAGTCATGGGAATTTCTTATAGGCACAAGTTATATAAAGTTATAAATGTATAATTTCTAAGTTATAAAGTTAGGAAATAGTATCTTTGACTTTATGTATAGTGGGTATGTAATCGATTATCATTAATTTATCCTTGCCATAATTTTTCCTCTTATATATATGTTGAATATATATGTGTGTGTGTGTGTGTGTGTGTGTGTGTGTGTGTGTGTGTGTGTGTGTGTGTGTGTGTGTGTGTGTGTGTGTGTGTGTGTGTGTGTGTGTGTGTGTATAATGAGACATTTCACCTCTTAATCAAGCTAATATATGCACTTGGTTAGTATTGATGGAATTTATTCTACTTATTCATGTGCTATGGTGATTGTGCTATGATTTCATTATCATATTTAATTCTTAATCTTTACAACTAATTAAGATATGAGGGTTAAGACATAACCTATTGCACCTTTTGGTGAATCTTATTGTGTTATGTATTCAATATAACCCTTTGGTCAATTTTAATGTGTTATATATTTAATGTGTCAGTCTAAAATGCCCTGATGGCATAATGATAAATAGGTTGATACATGCATTCCAATCACATACACACATATAACTAGGTTAATTATGTAGACAACAAAAATTGGTACAAGACCATTTTCAATTTTATATTTTCCATGTTTAATAACATTTGGTCCACTTTTGTGTATTTGGTTATTTGTGCACACTTTCTAACTCACTAATCTCTATCTGGCCTTTATCCCTCTACACATCTTCAATATTTTATCTAGTTTATTTGTTTTCTAAATTTGGGTCTTAGTCATCCATTTTATGTATGGTTTACCTTTATTTTGAGCATATTGGGATAAATTTATCAACCTATGGAATTCATCTTAGGTGGGTCTAATGACTCATTAAATTAGTCCTCTATGTTTTAGATAGTCGTTCCCACATCTACATGATTTCCTTTATTGTTACTTTAGATTACTTTTATATTTTATGGTCATCCTTCACATGTATTAACTTAGAGATTCATGTTTATACAAATCATCCCTAAATATCCTTCATGTTGGTCATTTCTTTATGTTTTTGAGTAACATCTCAGGAAATTCTTTCACATAAGGAACAATTACCTCTAGTAGGAAATCAAATAAATCATCTTGTTTCCTTATTCCATTTTTAAATAGAGCATATATGTTAGGTTTTGTATCTTAAATTCCTACATTGGCTCCACCAAACCCTTCTCTAGGCTAGCTTTCTTGTTTGAAAAACTTGATCTAAAAAGGGTATCTCAAGTTTCTTCTTTGAAAGTATATTATTTTTTATTTATTGTGAAAATTCCATCAAAAATAACATCAAAGTTTTTCATGGTTTCCATCCATTTCTCATCTCCATCTACTTCACTACCATTAGAGTTATTATTTTGATTATTTAGGTGATCAGCCTCGGTTCATGGCTTTGTGATATGTCATAAGATCACTATGAAGTGGAAGAGAATAAATTAAATAAAAATGTATTTTACATCTACCCTATATTATTTTCATATATCCTTAAATTTTATAATTTGGAAAATAGGTAATAACTTATATTTTATTCATAGATCCTTTGATTTTATATTTTTTAATCAATAGATAATAAATTGAGATCAATATCTTAAAAATAATAATATAATTGAAGTCCATGTGATGTAGGGGTATCCTTGTGGATTCCATAATATATTCATTTTTGGATTGAATTTGTCTAGTCAGTGTAATAGGGCCTAATTGTGTCTTAGGGGTAATCTAGGTTTGTTCAAGTGGAATAAAATTTTAATTGTGGAGTTTCCCTCCAAAAATGCCAAATTTTAAAATTTAAATGAGAATGGAAGCCATTGAAGATACTCTTAAAAGGAGAGAAGAAAGATAAGATAGGTAGCAAGGTGAGGCAACACCTTTACAAGCCAGGATAGATGAGAGAGACAATAGATAGGTGGCTCAAAGGAGACCACAATTGCATGAAACAGATCAATAGGACATGGGATAACACCATGCTAGGTATGTTAGACCATTTTTAGGTCACATATTGAGAAGAGAAGAAGGTCCAATGAGATAAGGACCAAGACATAGGTTTTAGGGGTAATGTTGGAATTGCCAAAGAAATGGACATAACATAACAGAGTGTCCAAGAAATATGAATAGAATTATATAGCATCAGAGAGAGGATAATGAGGATATAAGTCATGACATTAATGAGTCATTTCTTATGAGGAAAGTAATATTGTATCAAAATCAAGGCAAGGAACCAATATAAAGAAGTTTGTTCAAAAGCAGATATAAGGTACATTGTAAGGTATGGAATTTGTTTATTGATGGTGATAGCACTAACAATATTATTTCATTAGAGATAGTACAAACATAAAGGATGAAGAGGATGCCACATCCAAATCCATACAAAATTCATGGGTTTAGAAAGGTCATTAGATATTTTAAAGTAAGCAAAGTTGGGTTGAGTTTCAGATAAGAAGATATCAAGATCAAGTTTATGTGATATTTTTCTTATATATGTGTACCATTTATTACTAGGGAGGCCATGATATTTTGATAAGCATGCCATATATGATGGGACAACAAACACATATACTAGTAGGAAGGATGGACATTCATATACACTTATCCCATTTAAAGGTGAAGAAGATAGGAGAGATGAGAGGCTAATGATGATGTTGACAAGATAATATTGGAGTAAAGCAGTAGAAATATTGGGTTTGATCAAGGCACTCAAATAAGGAAAGATGAGTTGTCTTGAGTTAGTTGATGTGAGAAGTGAAGAATGTAGGTTGGTAGAAAATAGTTGTCTATAAGAAGAGAATGGAACACCTATGAGAGTACTTAAGAAAGAGTATAGTCAAGGCAATCATGACAACTAAGTACATGGAAGAGAAGATAAGATTATATTGATTGACATAGCAACCAAGATGGATGAGCAATGGCTTAGGATTGACACCAAGAAAGTGAAGAATATGGACATTTAATTAACCATGAAAAGGCTAGCCCATGAGGAATCCATGAAGGATTCAAATATTATTTCTAATATGTTGGTTTGTAATGAAAGTGTGGGTATAAGAAATGAAGATAAAAGTTTTCAAAAGAGTATAGAACAAGAAGAGCATGACAAAGACTTGAGCCATATACAATAGGCTTGTGGGAAGAATCAAGGAGATGAGAGATGCAATGTGAAAATAAAACCCTTGCATGAGTAGGATAAAAATAGTATCTATAATAGAGAGGAATATCAAATCAAAAGGGAACACAAACATGAGGTATACAAAAATTAAGCACAAGTTGTGCAAGAAGAGGAATGGACAGCACAAGGAACATTGCTGAAGAAGGTAGAAGATTAAATACTTGAAAAAGTAATTTAATATGGAGAGAAGGATAAGTTGGATCAGTTTTTAGAGGAGAAATAATTTAATATACCTTCATGGCAAGAAGAAGTGGACAACAACTATGTTTTGTTTAACAAGTTGGTTTTGTGTGGAGGTATGAAGATGAAGAAAAGAAGGCCTAGATGTGGGGCCCAAGTGCATATACTTATCTATGAGAGGAAATTGGATGGAAACACCTTCAATTAGGAATGTTTATTTTAATCAAGAAACAACATATACTAAGTTAAATAGTCAACACATATGGCAGAGTTTTATCAGCTTGCTAGTATGATACAGGGGCATCTTTGTGAATCCAAAAAGAGATTAATTTTTGGCTTAAATTTGTAATTTAGGTGTTTTTTATGTCTTAGGGGTGATATAGGTTTTTTCAAGTGGCATAAAATTTAAATTGTGGAGTTTCCCTCCAAAGCTACCACATTTGAAAATTTGAATTTCTAAACCTTATGGAAGGCTTCTATGCATTGAATAAGATTAACCAAGATTTAAGACCATGCCCAATAGGTATCAAGGATGTCTTAAGGTTATTTAAAATTTATAAACATGTACTCAATACTAGGCATGGTTATATAGCATTCATTGTGTTGAAAACAAGAAATGTAATGTAACCTACAAAAAAACCTCTACGTAGAAAGGTGGCAAGAAAAGGTAGTTATGCACCTTTTCAAGGATGTGGAGTTAGTTTTAGTTTAATTTTACCATATTCCCATTAAAATATTGAGACGGAGATGTATGAATAAGTTTTTTAATGAATAAATTTATGATATTTTGTAAACTTTGTTGCTAGAAGAAAGCATATAGTTATCTATATGGGAGGTCATTGTTGTTATTACACATGGTATGTGTTTGATTAATGAAGGATTGAATGTGGAGTTGTTTCAAGAATGTTTTAGGTAAATGTATTTTTTTTTAATGAGACAAATACTAAAGGAAACCCTAATCCTAAAGCTAATAGACACAGACCCTGTTTAGGGTGATTGTTGTTTGTTACAGACTATGTATTTTCAAGTTTAATGATTGAATAAAGTTAGTATTGATCAAGACTATTATTACATCTTTATATGATTTTGTGGGTTCATGAAAGAATATATTATTTGTTTCCAAACATTTTTATGGATATCTTAATGTTTTCATAATGAATGTCTACTCAAAATATAAAGAATAGGGACCCTGCAGAAGGATTGCAGGTTCAGATGTTAGTATGTGTTACTTGAGTTATCTCTAGCTTGTATATTATTAGACTATTCATTAAAGAAGTTGATCATTGGTTCAATAATTTTAATAAATTTTTTTAGGACAACATATGATATAGGTTTCAAAAAAATATAAATAAATTATTGGTTGTTTATATGGTTGTCTAAACTGACCCTAAATCTTGTAGTGCATGTTGTCATAGTAGTCTGAGCTAGAAATTCTTGAGAGACATGACCAAAGATCCAAGTTGCAATGTTATATATTGTGTTGGTAAGTATTAATTAAATTATATGAAAATTTTTAGAGTGTTATTTAAATTCAAGAGTGAGGGAAGAATTTTAAAACCCTGACACAAATCTGTAGGTGATGATTGTGTGTGCACAGTCAAGTAGATTTTGAAGTGAAACATTATATAATGGAATTGATGTGTAAATATAAAACTTTAAAGAGTTGAACCAGGTATATACAGAATTTTTAATCTAATTTGAGTGTTTTAAACCTTTCCAACTGTCCACAATTAAATTATTATTGCTCTCAACTGAGATAGTGTGTTTGAAAACCCTAAACTAGGGTTTAGCTCATATATGTGTTTCTAACCATACAAATTCCATATAATTTGGTGGATATATGAAATTTTATGTGAGTATATATATTTAATATTTTATATATCCATTTCATATGTTACCATATGCCTGTAGTGGATTGTTTGTGAAATAGACCCAAACATGCCTAATATGCCTAAAAAGAAGCATAAATTGAGTTCAAAAGTGATCTAAACCAAGATTTGGGACTTGAAATTTTGTATAAGGTTTAAGGAGGGAAATAGGTAACTACATCAATAATTTTTTTTATATTCAATAAGTTACAATTCCATACTTTGTAATAAAGATTGAAAACGGGGCTATTAGGACTCAGATAAATAGGCTGAGCTAGGGAAAAGGTATGAGTGGAATCTTAAAAGTGTCTATGGGATGTCTAGTGGATAAATAAGGTGTTAAAAACCTCATAATCATGTTTAGGAAAATTTGAAACTAGAAATATCATCTTTAACAGGAAGTGGAACCTCATAGCCCAAGAAGTGTCTAAGGTGAATGCAAAGTGTATAAAAGAATGAATTGAGATTTAGAGGTTTGTCAAGTGTATCAACAGGTGTTAATATGTGAAAAAGTACATTGATGAAACATGTATGAGTATAATCAAGTTCAATAAATTATAAGGACCATAAAGAACCTTATTTGTGTAAAAATAAATGGTGGAGTGTATTAGGAAACCATAACAAGAAGTGTAAGCCATTGTGTTGGGGAAGTGCATTGTGGTAGAAGTGTAGGGAGAGAGAATTTTGGTATTTTATCTAAATCAACATGGGGAATATTAATATTGATTTAGATTATTGTGGAAGTATGATATGTAAATATGTGGATTCAATTATCACATTCTGAAAAGGCTTTGGTTGATCTTTCGTTGTATGTTAGTATGCGTTGTAGATCCAAGATATATTTGTACTTTTTAGATTTAGCAAATACCAAAAAAATTATTATTTATATAAATAATTTTCTAAATCAATATTTTAATGCTTCTTGTTGG
Organism: Torreya grandis; assembly: GCA_037957365.1. Classification (NCBI taxonomy): domain Eukaryota; kingdom Viridiplantae; phylum Streptophyta; class Pinopsida; order Cupressales; family Taxaceae; genus Torreya; species Torreya grandis. The sequence continues at coordinate 228,572 of JARHVA010006957.1, read as the reverse complement.
AAGTATATTATCCATCAAAGAAAATGAACTATCGATCATACATCTATAAAAACATGTAATTGCTATTAAAAACTAAAATACATTGATAATTATTTGAAGTACCAAATATATTTTTAATCTAAATATCATACTTTACTTAGGTATCTTAAAAAGTGTAGCTAATTAATTTAAAAATAAAGGGTAGTTAATCTCCTCAATGTTTTTTGTTGACTTTGTAAGGGTAATGGAATGTTATTCTATACTAGGTAGTGGGTATTATAAGGGAAAGAGTAATTTGATGTAATTACTATTGATTTTGAATCCTTACATCTTGAGATAAAATTTAACAAATCGAAATGGAAGTTGGATAATCATAAATCCCAACATATTTCCTCTTATATTCAGTTACCTTACCATGCATGGTAACATCAAAATTTATTAGAGATAACGAGCATGGATACAATGCAGACAATTTTGTTGTTACTTTCATGATAATTTTGTCTCTATAATCCAAATAAAGTAATGGGTTTATAATATGTGGAAATAGTGATCTATCTAGCTTGAGGGTCCATTTGTAGTTTCCCCTAAAATCGATGACTTTTTTTACTATCCACATCAAGAGATTTGGGCCGAAGTTCAATTTAGTCATGGGAATGTGTTGGGACTACTTTAGTAGCTATTTTATAGGTTTAAGTTATATAAATTTATAAATGTATAATTTATATGTTTTTAATAAGGTATGTGTATAGAAGATGGTTCCGTTGATTTATGTATAGTGGGTATGTAATTAATGAGGATTTATTTCTCCTTGAAATAATGTTATGGTTATATATACATGTTGAATATCAATATACATATTGAATATTTTCAACTTATTAAGCTATGAGAGTTATAATATAACCTTTTTCACCATATGGTGAATCATAATGTGTGTTATATTAAATATATTTCAGACTAAAATTTCTTAAGGACATAATGATAAATAGGCTAACAAATTCATTCACATAACATACACACATAGAATTAGGTAGATTATGTAGACATTGGATTTTGTTACAAGAAAATTTTCAATTTTATCTTTTCCATGTTTAGTCACACTTGGTCCATATTCGTATATATATTTATTTGTGCATACTTTCTATCCCTCACTCATCTCTATCAAGGATTTTTCCCTCTACACATCTTTGATATTTTATCTAATTTATTTTCTTTAAAAAATTACGTCTTAGTCATCCATTTTATGTAAATCCTACCTTTATTTTGAACATCTATTTCTATTGGATCATAATTAGTGACACACCAAATTTGTCCTAGGTTTGTTCAATGACTCATCAAATCAGTCGTCTATGTTATAACTGGTCCTTACCACCTTCACTTTATTTTCTATCATAAATTTAGATTATTTTAATCTTCATGGTTAACCTTCACGTGGCATGTCCTAGAGATGCACCTATTTATACAAATCATCCCTATTCATTTTCACATGTGAGATGTGTCAAATTACATAACTATTTAACATGAAAAATGAATATTCCATTTATCATGTTTTATCCATATTGGTAAAATCTAATGCTATACTAATAATGAATCTTGAACTTCATACTTCATTCTTATTCAAGCATTGTGACATCATCAAATTGTACCAAAATATGGTTAGTTGAATGTTCTTATAGCTACATTACACTTCACGAGGGAGATGAAATGAATCTATCACTTGAAATTACACTCACATTAACAAGAGAACTACCTTTACTCTAATTCCAAACCTATGGTATATGTAGTCACAACTCCATGAGGGGTATCTTAAAACAACTAACTTTATAAAGTACACTTCTATTGTTATTATTTTAAAGGCTCATGTTAAGGAGAGAAAAGAGTACAATTCAACACATTCATAACGTCACTTATGTATTATGATAACATAAAACTACATGACATTTTATTTCCCATCTAAACATAAAAATCTAAACCCAAAATGGAGTAAAATTCATATTCATCGGTTGATTACATATTTTATAATTTTATGCAATATGAAATTAGAAACTTGTTGAATCCACCCAACACACATTTAGCAATAATAGTTTAAGTGCCAAATCTATCCTTTCATATATTGGCTATCACATTTGACTTTATAATATTCTTAAGGGATATTTTTTCCACAAATATAGTTTCATGGTAGATGCAATACATGTATTTCGTAATCTTGTCTGGTTTATTTTGTTTTTCACTATGAATTAAGTAGAGTTTACAAGGCTAATTTTACCAATAATGTTTTTATTTTGGTAAAGGTACAAAAATAACTCCCACCTCACTCAGATTATTTTGATTCTAAAGAGTTTAGGGTTTGAATAACAAAAAATTTATTAGGCACAAGTGTCAAGATCGAGTCACCTAAAAGATTTTGCTTTCCTATTTTCACTTTCTAATTCTATAGATTATTATTTTATGCTTGTGTCATTTGTAGTTGGAGATAATTTATGAGGATTCTAAGATAATTAATTCATCTTCTACCACCTTGGTTTATTCTATTTCACCTAAGACTTTGAAATATTCTCAAGGGAGATGTTTTTTTCCACAATGAGTGTAGCATTGCAACTATAACACAAGTATTTCATTCAATCTATTTTAGATTGTTTAACATAAGTTAATTTTAATAGCTATGTTTATGCATAATGGAGTTAAATTATTATTTAATGTATCATTTGAGAATTCTATTTTGAGTTTCAAAGATTATTGTGCCTATTCATTAGATCTATATGCTAAAGCATGTAGTCATATTCGATTATTACCTATGCAATCATTAGTTTTAGCTTTAAACATCATTTTGAAGTTGAGAATGGCATAGAGAGAAGAATTATTTTGGTGGATTTCCAAATGGGTGAGATCCATTGGCCTAGGGTTTCACTAAAGTTAAATGGGTAATTTTTTATTTAATATGTTTATGTTGTAAATTTGTAGGATGTTCTATTATATGATGTGCCATGTGCATTGGGTGGATTTCAAAATGGATGAGATCTGCTAGCATAAGGTTGCAATAAGGTTAAATTGGTTTTTTTTTTTTTGAAATGTTCATGTTATAAATTTATAGAGTCTCCTATGATATGATAAGCCATGTGGGTTGAGCATTTTTATGGCTGGGGGAAAGGTGAGAATTTAAAAGTTATTAATGATATATGGTAATGTGGAAGGTGAATATAGGGGGCACTTGGAAGTAATTATTAAGGATGATTTGATATTTTAATTAAAAATGTTTTTGCATTTTTCCAAAATTAATTAGGGAGCCAACTTATGACTTATCATTAACTAGTCTATTTTTCACTGTTGTGGCACAACTTTGAGGGCACCACTCACCAATTCTTGCAAGTTTTGGATGATTATTGTTTTTAAAGATAATCCTAAAAAAACTATAATTTATCATTTTTAATCAATTTATCATATTTCATATGTGCCCTTGCTTCACAAATTGAAAAAGTTTTAATTATTTATATATATTGAAATCACTATGGCTTGTAGTGGATGTGAGAATTTTTCAAGAGGCCCCATGTTGTGAGGGTTTTGACCCTTATTGTTAAAGAGGTTTCAAAATGATTTGACTGAGGGCCTAATATAGTGACCTAACTATGAATAACAAGACCCTCAACCACTTAAGCTATCCAGAGGTACCAAAAACAATTTTATTAGTATATGTGGAATGCACATTGTTAAAGTTTGTGTATCATGTAATTGGTTTGTATTGGCAATCCTTTATGGAAAAATAATATAGTTTGTTTCTAAGTTTTAATGTTATTTTTAAACTAAAACATAGGGTATAAAAATGAATATATATTCATTTTTACTAGTCTCAAAGGGATACTATAAGTTTCACTTTGCTTTAACATGTGATTAAAGCATGTATTATTTAACCAATCAAGTGGCATTATTTTATGTGCTTTAAAATATTAAAACCTTTTTAATGGTCAACATGTACTTTTTTAATGGTCAACATGTGTTTTTTTAAGGAAAAACCTGGAATATATCTATTTATGTAGGTTATCATTGGTGTAAACTTTTGAGGTTTATTTGTGACTTCACATTTTTTGTGGAAAAAAAATCATAAAGCAATTAATCAATGCTATGTATTTAGGTAAAAATGTATTTAAACCTATAAAATTGGATCTATAAACATATATCTAAAAATTATTTAATGCCTTATAAATAGTGTAAATGCAATATTACACATTTAAGAGATATATTGTAGTTTTCATGGGATTTATGCACATTAAATGGAAGCTTAACACAACCAATGTGGAATTCGATGTATCTCATAATGAAAATTCATCCTCATTTGTCATCTTGGTTTACCTTATTCTACCTAAGACTTGTGTATATTTTTAAGGGAAAGGTTTATTCAATAAAGAGAGTAGTGTGGAAACTATAACATCTGTATTATATAAGTTCATCCATTTGATTGATTACTTTACTAAAGACTAAGTGGGTTTTATATGGATAAATTTAGTAAAGACTCTATTATTTTGGTGGTAGTTTCATCAAAGTAGATTAATTTTATTGAAACACTTTGAGGGTTTTATTTTAAAATAATTCTCAAGTGCAGGTGTTGGGATCGAGCCACCTAATTATTTTTCCTCCTTATATAGATTATTATTATGCCTGTCTCATTTGTACCTAGAGTTGAATTTGGAGGTTCTTGAGATAATTAATTCATCCTTTTCTATGTTTATTTAATTTATGCAAAGTTTTTTTGCATAAAGAGAGTAATAATGCAGGTATTCCATATAATCAATTTCATATTGTTTAACATAACTTAATTTTAGCAGTTGTATTTATGAATTTAATGGAGTTAAATTAGACTTCATGCATCATTTGATTATTATATATTGAGTTTTAGAGATTGTTTTATATATTCATCGGATCTTTATGCTAGAGTGTGTATTCATATTCAACTGTTCTTTCTATAATGGCCATTTCTTTATGTTTTTCAATAACATCTCATGTAATTATTTCACACAAGGACCAATTACCTATGACAAGAAATAAAATTATCATCTTGGTTCCTTGTTCCATGTTATAAATAGAGTATATATGTTAGGTTTTGTAGCTTAAATTCATACATTGGCTCCACCAAACCCTTTTTTAAGCTAGCATTCTTGGTTGAAAAACTAGATCTAAAAAGGGTATCTCAACCTTCTTCTTTGAATGTTTTTTTTTTTTAATTGTGAAAATTCTATCAAAATTCATAGAAAATTTATCCATGGTTTCCATCCATTTATCATCCCCTTCTACTTCACTACCATAAAATTTATTGTTTTGGTTCTTTAGGTGATCAAGCCTAGTTCATGAATTTGTGATATGTTGTAAGAGCACAATAAATTGTGTGAGATTACAAGAAAAAAATGTAATTTACATGTAACCTATATTATTTTCATATATATTCCAAGTTTATATTTTTTTGAGAATAAGTAATAACCTATATTTTGCTCATAGATCCTCTTATTCTATATTTTTTAATCAATAGATAATAATTTGAGATCAATATCTTGAAAAGACTCGTATAATTGAAGGCCATGTGGAATATGAAGATTCAATTAGATTAGCATGAAAGCATGATATGTAAATAGGTGGATTTAATTTTCATGCTCTATAAAGGATTTTGGTGGGATTCTATTCTAAGGTAATACGTATTATAAATCCAATATGTGTTGGACCTTTTTAGACTGAGTAAAAAGCATTTTTAAATTGATATAGATACTTTTCTAAATCAAGATTTTAAAGATTCTTTTTGGAGGTAAACTATCCATTGAAGAAAGTAATCTACTAGCCATACATCTATAAAAATTTGTAGATGCTATTGAAAAATCAAATACAATGATATTTATTTGAAGTGGAAAATATTTTTTAAAGATAAATATCATTCTTTGTTCATTTTTTTAACAAGTGTAGCTAATTAATTTAAAAGAATGGGGTAATGATTAACTTTAATGTTTATCGTTTATTGGCAAGGGTAATGGAAAGGTATTCTATACTAGGTAATGGGTATTATAAGGGAAAGATTAAAAATATGTAACTACTATTGATTTTGACATCCTACATTGTGAGAAAAAAAATTAAAAATTTGCAATGGTAGTTGGATAAGAATATATCCCAACATAATTATTCCAATATTCAATTACCTTGTCATGCACATTAACATTCAAATCTATTAGAGAGCACCAGCATGGATGCAATATGCACCTTGTTATTACTACTATCATTATCATTTTTAATCTATCATCTAAATAAATTAATGGGTTTCCTATATGTGGAAGCAATGATATATCTATCTTGAGGATCCATTTGTAGTTTCCCCTAAAACTTATGACTTTTGTTTGTTAGCCACATCAGGAGCTTTGGGGTGAAGTAAGGTTTAGTTGTGGGAATGTGTTGGGACTACTTTATTAGATATTTTGTATAGGTAAAAGTTATATAAATTTATAAATGTATAATTTATACATTTTTATAAATGCATGTGTATAGAATTCAGTTCCATTGGTTTTATATATAATGTGTATGTAATTAGTGAGCATCAATTTCTCCTTATATTATTATTGGGGTTATATATACAATTTGAATATCAATATACATGTTGAATATCTACAAATTATTAAGCTATGAGATTTAAAACATAACCTATTTAACCCTTTGGTGAATAATAATGTGTTATATATTTAATCTATGTCAGTCTAAAATGTCTTAATGGCATAATGATAAATATGTTAATGTAGTCATTCACATAACATACACACATATAACTTGGTAGATTATGTAGACACCATATTTTGGTACAAGACCATTATAAATTGTGTATTTTTAGTACATTTATTTATATTTGGTTATTTGTGCACACTTTTTATCCCACACTAGTCTCTATTTAGGTTTTGGCCCTCTACGTGTCATCAATATTTTATCTAATTTATTTTATTTCAAAATTCAAGTATTAGTCATCCATTTTATGTATAGTCTACCTTTAATTTAAACATATATTTATATTGGGTTATATATAAGGATCCACCAAATTCATCCTAGGTGGGTTTGATGACTCATAAAATTAGTCCTTTATATTTTTCGGGTTCCTTCCCACCTTCATCTAATTTCCTATGCCATAAATTTAGATTATTTTTTATCTTCATGGTCAGCCTTCACATGCCTTTTCTGAGAGATACCTATTTATAAAAATCATTCCTAGTCATTTTATCAAGTGTGATATGTCAAGTTACATATAATTTTAAAAATAACAATGGATCTTCCATTCTTGAAGTTTGGGCCATATTGATAAAATGTAATGCTACAATAATGATAGAGCTTACACCTTAATATTTAATTCTTATTCAATCCTTGTGACATCATTAACTTGTATCAAAATATGGTTTAGATAAATCTTTTTGTAGCTACATTACACTTTAATAGGGAGATGAGATGAATCTATCACTTGAAATTACACTCAAATTAACAAGCGAACTACCTTTACTCTTATTCCAAACCTATGGTATATATAATTGAAACTCCACAAGGGGTATTCTAAATCAATTAACATTTCACAGTACACTTATCTTATTATTATTTTAAGGGCCTATGTTAAGGATCAAAAAGAGGACAATTAAACATATTCAGTGCAATGTTTATGTATTATGATAAGATAACATTGTATGATATTTAATCACCCATCAAAACATTAAAATAAATACCCAAAATGGATAAAAATTCATATTCATATATTAATGAATTATTTTATAATAAAAATAAATACTAAACTAGAAACTTGTTCAATTCACCAAATGCACATTTAGTGATTATAATTTAAGTGACAAATTTATCCTTTTAGAGCTTGGTTGCATATTTAGTGATAATAGTTTAAGTGCAAAATCTATATTTTCAAAATTTGGCTATCACATTTGACTCAAACTTACCCTAACAACCTAGATCCAGTCCCATAATTTATGTTTAGGACCTAGGGGTGTCAAAATTATAGCATTCTTAGTCAATTCATTGTTATTTCTTTTCTTGATTAATCGCTTCTTGTATTTTTCCTATTTTCAACACCTTACAATTTTTCATTGACTATTTTATAATATGTTTATTCATAATCCTTTGTGCATCTATTTTTTTCAATTTGTGTATAGGTTAATTGTCCTTGTGTGCCATTTTATTAAAACATTTTTGTGAACCACTCCATTCATCAAATGCTTACACCTAATAGGATTTCCCCCAAGGGTTTTATTTTTGTAATTTTATGGTTGAATTATAATTATTTTAATTTATTGATCAAACCCTATTTTCTATTCACCTCTTTCTCTTTTTCTAATTTTACATGACACTTATGTTAACACTATACCCAAGGAACTTGAATCTATGTTTTATCTAGTCATTGAAGCAAAAAATAAATGAATTAGGGATAAAGTACCTATACTTAATATAGCATCAATAGATCCTATGAATGTTTATAATATGCTTATTTTAGGGTTTACATCTACATTGGGTGGAGAGGCTAGTCCTCCTAATGCTCTTGATCCTTTTATGCTTACACCTAGTGCTACACCTAATCAGGTTTAACCTATTATTCCTATACAACTTATGAGTTATATGGTTCCTCCTGTTATCAAGCCAAAAACTAATGTGCCAACATGAATTCTTATGTTTTATCATTTGGTCTTGGACATCATCAGAATAATAATCATGCATCCATCACTACCAATTTTAATCTTACAAAGGCATCCATTCCTATGCATACCTATACAAATTATAAAAGTCATTCAACTCATATTCCAAGTGGTGTATGTCAAGATCCATTGATTCAAAAATAACTTCAAGCTAATGTAATTGTAAGTTACACAAATATATCAAACATCTTAAAATCCTAATCATGTGGTTTCATCTTAAAATAATTACATAACATTTAAGCTACCAAGGTTATTATTCATCCTTTTCCTCAAAAAATTTCAATGCCTACATTTAATTTATACAACTCCGGTGATCCTTTGCATCGCATTAGGGCCTCCTTCATGTCATTACTTTGATTTCTCAAATTTTGACCAAGCTTTATTTAGAATGTCTCAATGATTATGTTTTGGATTGGTTCTACATCCTACTTATGGTCTCTATGCATTGATTTAATTATTTGGCCAGTATATTTATAGCTCAATTTTCTATAAACAATATTCAAAATGTCACATTTTCTCAAATTTGTCACATCAAATGACCAAGTGAGATGTTTTTAAATATGTGCTTAGTTTTAAGATCATGCTCAAAAAATGTCCCATCAAATAATTGATAGATAGTTTCAAATTATATTGTTAAATATTTTTGTTTCATAAATTAAATACAAAGTTATGTTTGAATTTTATCAACATTTTGATGAACATTGCCACATGTTTTTCAACACTAAGATTAAACTTATAGAGAACAATATTATTAATTATAATCCATTCATGGAACAACTTGTGAGCTACCTATCTGACCTCAAATATCACAAGTATAGCTAATTAATTTCAAAAAATGGGGTAATTAATCCCTTCAATGTTTATCATTTATTGGCAAGGGTAATGGAAAGCTATTCTATACTAGATAGTGCGTATTATAAGGGAAAGATTAAATTGATGTAGCTACTATTTATTTTGACACCCTACATTTTTAGAAAAAAAATTAACAAATTGCAATGGTAGGTGGATAAGCATAAATCCCAACATATTTATTTCAATACTCAATTACCTTGTCATGCACAATAACATTCAAATCTATTAGAGAGTACGAGCATGGATGCAATACACACCTTAATGTCACTATTGTCATGATCATTTTTAATCTATCATCCAAATAAATTAATGAGTTTCCTATATGTGGAAGCAATGATATATATATCTTGAGGGTCCATTTTTAGTTTCCCCTAAAATCAATGACTTTTGTTTGTTAGCCACATCAAGAGCTTGGGGGTGAAGCTTTATTTAGTTGTGGGAATGTGTTGGGACTACTTTATTAGCTATTTCATATAGGTAAAAGTTATACAAATTTATAAATGTATAATTTACACATTTTTATGAATGCATATATATAGAATTTAGTTCCATTAGCTTTATGTATAATGTGTATGTAATTAGTGAGAATTAATTTCTCCTTATATCATTATAAGGGTAATATATACATGTTAAATATCTATAAATTATTAATACATGAGTGTGAAAACATAACCTATTTAACACTTTGGTGAATAATAATGTGTTATTTATTTATTTTATGTCAGTCTAAAATGTCTTGATGGCATAATGATAAATAGGTTAACACAGTCATTCACATAATACACACATAGAACTTAGAAGCTTATGTAAACACCATATTTTGGTACAAGACCATTATAAATTGTGTATTTTAGATGTTTACTCACACTTAGTCCATTTATTTATATTTGGTATTTGTGCACACTTTCTATCCCACACTAGTCTCTATTTAGGTTTTGGCCCTCTGTGTGTCATCAATATTTTATCTAATTTATTTTCTTTCAACATCTGGTTATTAATCATTCATTTTATGTATAGTATACCTTTATTTTAAACATTTATTTCTATTGGGTTATATTTAAAGACACACCAAATTCATCTTAGGTGGGGTTGATGACTCATAAAATTAGTCCTCTATGTTTTTGGGGATTCTTCCCACTTTCATCTAATTTCCTATGTCATAAATTTAGATTATTTTTTATCTTCATGGTCAGCCTTCACATGCCTTCTCTAAGAGATACCTATTTATACAAATCATTTCTAGTCATTTTATCAAGTGTGATATGTCAAGTTACACATAATTTTAACAAAAACAATGGATCTTCCATTCTTCAAGTTTGGGCCATATTGATAAAATGTAATGCTACACTAATGACAAAGCTTGCACCTTAATACTTAATTCTTATTCAATCCTTGTGGCATCATTAAATTTTATCAAAATATGGTTTAGATGAATGTTTTTGTAGCTACATTACACTTTAATTGGTGGATGAGATGAATATATCACTTAAAATTACACTCAAATTAATAAGAAAACTACCTTTACTCGTATTTCAAACCTATGGTATATGTAGTTACAACTCCACAAGGGGTATTCTAAATCAAATAAAATTTCATAGTACACTTATCTTATTATTATTTTAAGGGTCTATGTTAAGAATAAAAAGTTGACAATTAAACATATTCAGTGCAATGTTTATGTATTATGATAAGATAACATTGTATAATATTTGATCACCCATCAAAACATTAAAATTCATACCCAAAATGGATAAAAATTCATATTCATATATTAAAAACTTATTTTATAATAAAAATAATTACTAAATATGAATCTTGTTGAATCCATCGAATGCACATTTAGTGATTATAATTTAAGTGACAAATTTATCCTTTTAGAGCTTGGCTGCATATTTAGTGATAATAGTTTAAGTGCCAAATCTAACTTTTCAAAACTTGGCTATCACATTTGAATCAAACTTACCCTAAAAACCTAGATCTAGTCCTATAATTTATGTTTAGGACCTAGGGGTGTCAAAATTATAGCATTCTTATTCAATTCATTGTTATTTCTTTTCTTGATTAATCGCTTCTTCCATTTTTTCCTATTTTCAACACCTTAAAAAATTTTATTGACTATTTTATAATATATTTATTCATAATCCTTTGTTCATCTAATTTTTCCAATTTTTGTATAGGTTAATTATCCTTGTGTGCCATTTTATTAAAACATTTTTGTGAACCACTCTATTCTTCAAATGCTTACACATAATAGGATTTCCCCTGAGTGTTTTATTTTTGTAATTTTATGTTTGAATTATAATTATTTACATTTATTGATCAAACTCTAGTTTTATATTTACCTCTTTCTCTTTATTTGATTTTACATGACACTTATATTGAGACTATACCTAAGGAACTTGAATCCATGATTTATCTAGTTAATGAAGAACAAAATAAATGAACTAGGGATAAATTACCTACACCTAATATATATTTAATATATCCTATGAATGTTTATAATCTTCTTATTGTAGGGTTTACATCTACATTAGATGGTGAGGCTAGTGCTCCTAATGCTCTTAATCCTTTTATGGTTACACTTGATGCTACATCTAATTAGGTTTAACCTATTATTCCTATACAACTTAAGGGTTATAGAGTTCATCCTGTTATCAATCCAAAAACTAATGTGTCAACATGACTTACTTATTATGCTTTATCATTTGGTCTTGAACAACATCAGAATAATAATCATGCATGCATCACTACCAATGTTAATCTTACAAAGGCATCCAATCCTATACAAATTATAAAAATGATTCAACTCATATGCCTAGTGGTGTATGTCAAGATCCATTGATTCAAAAATAATTTCAAGCTATGTAATTTTTAAGTTACACAACTATATCAAACATATTAAAATCCTAATCGTGTGGTTTCATCTTAAAAATAATTACATAACATTTAAGCTACCGAAGTTCTTATTCATACTTTGCCTCATATTTTTTCAATGCCTACATTTTATTTATACAACACTAGTGATCTTTTGCATTGCATTAGGGCCTCTTTCATGTCATTACTTTGATTTCTCAACTTTTGACCAAGATTTTTTTAAGAAGTCTCAATGATTATTTTTTTGATTAGTTTTACACCCTACTTATGGTCTCTATGCATCGATTTGATTATTTGGCCTATATATTTCTAGCTCAGTTTTCTATAAACATTATTCAAAAGGTCACATTTTCTAAAATTTGTCAAATCAAATGACCAAGTGAGATGTTTCTAATTATATGCTTAATTTTAAGATCTTGATTAAAAAATGTCACATCAAATGATTGATAGTGAATTTTAAATTATATTGTTAAATATTTTTGTTTTAAAACTTAAAGATAAATTTATGTTTAAATTTTATCAAAATTTTGATGAACATTGCCACATATTTTTCAACACTAAGATTAAACTTATAGAGACCAATATTATTAAGTATAGACCATTCATGGCACAACTTGTGATCTACCTATCTGACCTCAAAGATCACATTTGAAATAATTTGTAGAACTTTATATAGAGCAAGTCATTCAACCTCACATGGTATTTGGTACCATTTTACCTCCTACCATGATGGCTCCTATTTATCTATGACATCACATCCAAGAGTTGAGACTACTACAATTGCACCTTTGAGATATATAATACCTACTCATCCATGTCTCAAGATTTGTTATAATTTCTTATAATATATTATGTATAAGAAATTGAGACTATTATATCTAATCACCATGACATACTAGACCAATACTCTATGTTTTTATGGGTCCTTCCTAACTTACCCTAATTTTCTATACCTACACAATCCATATCTAGTCCTAAATTAATAATTCTAAATTTAGGAGTGTCAAATTCAAAAATTATTTGTCCTTTCATTGTTATTAGTTTTGTTGACAAATTACCTATTTTGTTTATTCATATTATTAGCATGTTAGGATTCTATTTACCATTTAAAACTATATTTATTATAGAATCATTAACATATCTCTTTTAGCAATTTTTGCATAAGTTACTAATCCTTATGCAACATATTTTTAAAACATCACCAAAATAAATATAAAATCTATAAAAAAAATGTAATTATTTTTTAGATCTAGTGTATTATGTGATATGTGGTAGGTTTTATTGTATTTTCATAGGCAAATTAGGTTCTAACTTAATAATTATGAGAATCTAGGATATGTAAACACACGTCTCACCCTACTCCAAAACATAAAAAATAATTTTCATACAAGGAAACAAATTTACTAAAATTTATGAAAGAAACCAAAAATAAACGAAGAATCCATTGGATGAAGTAGTGACATTATCAAATCCATGGGCTGAAACTACTAAAATGGTAGCAAGAAAGAATGCAACACACAGAGTTATGGCTTCAAAGGCCATTGTGATGTTGAAAATGGGATAGAGAGATAAGTTTTGTTAGGGTGGATTTTAAAATGGGTGAGATCCATAGGGGTTTTTATTTTATTTTCCTGTTATAAATGTGTATACTTTAATTTGATGAACTATGTGGGTTAGGTCCTATACTTTTAAGGGATGATATCCGTAGGTGTTAACTTTTTATTTTAAATGTCCTTTAATTTTGTAAATGTATAGGTCTTGTGTGGTGTATTTACCATGATTCACATCATGTCCTTACAATCAATTGTTAGAATTTTTTTAGGTGTGGTGAGAAAATTCAAAAATGAATTTAATTTGTGGTTAGACTTTTAGGGACAAAGGAATTAAAAATTATAACATTGGATGCCTAAATATTTATTTAAAAATTATTTACTATTAGTTATTTTGAGGGTGTAAGTAATGTTGGAAGAAATCACAGACACTATCATGGACATGTGGCATCATATGGTTTGATGTCAAACCTTGATGGGGTATATTGACAATGACCATCTAATTCAATGAAGATGGGAGATAAACGTGGCTCAGGAATGATGGTGACTAATGGGATGTTGATGCATTATTAGGTGGCAATCCTACTATCAATCATCAGGAATGACATTAAGAGGTGAATCATCCAATCTAGAGGGGTTAGCTTTTTTCTTGGAGTCATGAGGTATAAATGTAAATTTATTCTTTTTTGTGGTATATTATTAGAGTGCCCCATGCATTTTGTCTATGTTCATTTTTGGGCTCATTTTTATTGTCTTGAAACTACCTCGAGTTTACCTTGAACTCACCATAATTGACCCAAACTTGGATGAGCCTTGGCACATACCACTCAGGCTCCACTTTAACTATGTTTTTTCATCGTGTAGCATCCATCCATTATTCAAGCTTATCCATTCATTATTGTAAGTATGTATGACACTGGGTTTGCACATATAAATATTTCAATAGAATAATATGTAAATAAACTGTTAGTTTATCATTATAAAATGATTTGCTTTTGTACACATTATATTTATAATATTAGCTTTGATGAAAATTTTACCATTTGGAAGACAAGCATAATTATTTGCAATCACATATGTATAAGCATTATCCCATATAATTTACACCTACACACATGGTTACATTAAAATTTAAAATGACATGTCAATGTAATAGTGGTGTAGAATGATATGTGTCAATTATATCAAAACAAGGTGGCATCATATTGGATTGGATGTTTTCTTTGGTCAAGTGTGGATGAAGATGTCATGAGAACTGATTTGATTATAGTAAGACTCCATGTCTCATTTGTAACTTGAATCGATGATGCAATGTTTTTGATGTTAGGATTAGACCTTGACATGTAATAGGCTATCTTGTCAATGAGGACCATTGATAGGGTATTTTAGATGATATCATACCCTATAGGGCCCATATAGTGCAACAAACCCATATTTAAGGCAAATGTTGGATTTACATGATATGTATCCATTACAAAGGGTGCACAACTTACATGATGGTGGCATACTTGATTGGCAATTTTCTATTGTCAAGGGTGGATGAGTTATTCATGAGATATTATTTTATTACAAAAAGGGCTCACATCCGATGTGAAACTCAAATTAGTGTTTTTATATTAAATACTAAATATCATATAAAAAAATATAGTATTTAATATAATATTTTATTAATTTATTACATATTACAATATTATAATACAATAAATATAATATTATATTATATATAATATAAAGATGTTTTATATTATTAAATATGACCCTATTATTGGGTTGCATCATTTTAGTGATTCAATTTTTATGTAGTGACACATTTATTCACCCTATTCGCTATGTAGGTGTATCAACACATATTTAACTCTAAGCTCATTCAATACACTATAACTAACATAAGTGGTTTCTCAAAGTTTCCACTCAAAATTATTTCCTCTATATAGAATCTCATTCCTTCAATTAAACTTGATCTCAATACATATAAGAGAATGATATGGGCCTTATTTAAGTCTTCACTATGGGCCCACATAATTGAACATATAAGTTACAATATACAATTTGGAATCTCATTATCTTGTCTCCATATAATTAGTGTTGTAGTGGTGACTTAAGTCACACATTGAACATGACACACTATCACAATCAAATAAAAATCATTATGTTCTTGTCAATGCTTCACAATATAAAACATCTAATCCAATAACCTAGCACCATGGGAGCTCTATACCCATTGCCAATGGATGAAATTCATGTAAATTCAATCATTTCCTTAAATTTGCATAATTTTTTTAATGCAAAAATGTCATCTCAAATTCCAACATACATATATGTAATATATTATAAAATCTAGATGGAACATTGCACTCGAAGGTTTGGAAGTGGAATGTTGATGATTGTCATCAAAGATCATGATTAAGTATAGTATGGAAATATTTTTTCATGAACCACATCACATCATGTTTGATCACCCTAATAGACGGTTGAGAAAAAAATCAAAAATGGTTGGAGTGTTTACAAATCCATTGATGTTAACTATGTTAATGATAATAAGTTAGGGTAGATTAACAAAGCCAACAAGATCAATGAAGTGAAAAGGTGCTTCCCTGAGTTAAAGAACCCAATTTAAATGTAATGAAAAAGTGTTTGAGTTAAGTTCCCAAGTTCTCCACTAATGCCAAAGCTCAGCCTTCCATTTTATCCCCGAGCTTGAATCAACTATACACATCACCAAAAAGATGGTTATTCATGTGTTTATATTAAAAATACTTCACATTGCAGTGTGAAGAGAGATGATAGGGCTGCCCTCCCCAAAAAGGTCCCCCATCCACAAGCATTCAGTGACCATCAAAGAAAATGTATGATAAGGAGGAAAATCTTGAGCTTGCTAGAGAAACAAGGAGACCCTAAACCATGATTTTGATGATGTTTTCTAATATATAATAGATATATTTAAATATTACATGATATTATGTATACTAAATATTATATTATATTATATTATATTATATTATATTATATTATATTATATTATATTATATTATATTATATTATATTATATTATATTATATTATAGCCAATATTAAATGTGAAATATATAATATATTTTAATATAAATTTAAATACAATATTCTTAAAAAGGAAAAAAGCTACATACACCCTTAACGCCATAATGTAAACATATGTCATGCTTCTCATACAACACCTATGACTCTTTAAATTCAAGGTGAATTCATGAAAAGGGACATTTTTAATGTTGTTATCAAGTTTTGAGTGTGTTATCAATATTTAATTTGGTAGTATTCATGACTCATATGTTTGGCATATGAACTCCTAAACTTTATTATATTTGCAAAGGGAAAAATTAATGAATGCCTATATGCCATAATGGGGATAGTTGTAATGTTTGTAGCAAGTTTTTATATATGTAAAAAAAATTTAATGTGGTATGATTAATGTTTCTCATGTTATACATATGTAATCCCATGATCTCTTTTATTTACAATGGGTAAACAAAAGGAATGTCTATATGGAATAATGTTTTTTTATGCAGCACTCACAATGATCAAAATATTCAAAAACTCCTTTATGCATTTCAAGATTGGGCCATAACCAATGATTTTATATAATATCAACTCCAAACTTACCCTAATAAGTGCAAGTGTTTGATCCTTGTCTTGGTTTTTAGGATCCATGATCTCAATAAGTATTTCCCTAATAAATAATATGTGGCATACATACCAAACTAGTACAGAATTGACCCACAAAAACATCAAAGACAAATTTTAGCATGCAAAACATGATCTTTAAGTTTTGTTTTTCTATTCTTTTTAAATATTCAAACTGACAAAAGACACAAAATGAGTCTTTATTTACACAGTATCATGACTTATGATATAAATATTTTGATAATGTAGGATTTCATATTTAACCACAAATTTGAAATTTGAGAGGTTAAGTGTAGGTTGGACAAGCTATAATATTTTTTTAGGACAATATAGTATTTTAAAATGGTCTCATGGCTATATGTATGTATATGGTTTAAATCATATAATATTAATGGATTCAAACTATCATTTTCCATCCCATCACCATCACCATCTTCCCTTAGATTTTTTTATATATTTAATAAGACTACATCTTCAAACCCTACAAGACAAAGTGATATATTACATATTGATACTTTTGATTTGGTTTAGTAATAAAAATAAGAAATACTTTTGAATTTCATTATTCTACTCTTAATGTTTAAAATAAAATTGATATAAATATAAATGAAAATGATGATGCCAATGTTGATTCTAATCTTGATAAATATGATTATGGGGATAATGTTTTTAATGATGTTGATCCAAAATGATTTCACATACTTGTTTATTTTAAAATTTATAATTAATAAATTTTATGGAACTTTAAAGTCTATGTTTTTAAAACTACAATAAATACAAAAGTAAGATTTGGATAATGAATCTACACCTAAAAATATTCTCATAGATCCTTTGATTATTCTTAATATTCTTATTGGAAGTTATAGAGCTACATCAAGTACCTAGTCTAGTTCTTTAAGTGCTCCTACTAATCATTTTGTGCCTTTGCCTATAGCTCATAACTAGGTTACTCTAATTATTCATGTAAAACTTACTATATCTTTTGTTTCTCCTATCACTAATGTACCCTCATGAACCACATCTAATTATAATTAAGCCTCTCTTCCTACACATGCTACTACATTTAAATATGTTAATATTCAATAATATCTCAAAAATGTGCAAATTCAAATTTAGTTATGTACCCAGGGATCTCCAAAGTCTAGAAATATGATTACTTCTCTAGATATATTAGAAAATCCTTTATCTCATGATTTCCTCACTTATCCTTTACCTATTAGTATTTTTGTGCCTAATTTTTATTTTTATAATGGCAAGGGTGACCATTCACATCACATCCATTCCTCTTTTCTTTCATGATTTGTTCTTTCTCATTATGATCTATTGCTAACTAAGCTCTTTCTTAGAAGTCTTAAGGACTAATCCTTATATAATTTATATGTAAAATTTTTGAACTAACAAGTTTATCACTATAATCATAACTTAGATTTTTATAAATGTTAGCCAAAAGGTCATATTTTATCAACTTGATCAAATTAAAGAAGGACCTAATGAAAACTTTACTAAGTGCTTATATTCAAGACCACCTATAAGGATGTCTCACCATATCCTTAATAGTAAGTTGTGAAGTATTTAGATTTGAGACCACCTATAAGGATTTCAAACCCCTTTAATTTTCATAGATTAGGAAGTCTTCATGGATGTTGTGAAAATTATTTTAGAAAATAAAATAGAAGGTGCCACTACCTTTTATACTTTCATTATGAAAAATGCGATTGGGATTAAACATGATAATAGTCAACTGTAATAAGAAAATGCTTATTTTCATGAGTGACTTGTGAAAGCCAAAAATATAATTGATGATACCTACCTGACCTTGGTACAACAAGTCATAGGTGATTAGGTAATTTATGATTCAAATTAGTTTACCAATCTCATCACCAAAATCACATAGGACTAGGAAACAACACAATTAATACAAAAAATTAAATCTCAAGTACAAAATATTCATAGTGAAGCCAAGGAAATATTCATGTTACTAGAGGAATATAAGCAAGTTATGGATACAAAGGTGCACCAAGTCACACAAATTTCACAACAATTACTTGACTGAAAGACTTAGCTCTAGGATGCATGGAAATATGTCACCCTTGACTTGACACAAGTACAATAATTGAAGGCAATCATGTAAATTCAAGCCTCAATGGTTGAAATGGATAAGGCTCTACAAGAATCACTATTGTTGAGAGATAATGTTAAGAGTAGAATGCGAACAAGGGAGTTTTAGATGTTGCACAATAAAATATCAGGTGTGAATGCATAATAATATGTGGAATGAAAGGAATAATTTATACAATACAAAGAAAAAAGTAATGATACACTAACCACTTGTTGCATTTGTGAGCAATGATGATCTTAAAGAAATCATGCAAAGTCAAGAACATATTCACATAATTTTTAGCATGGTCATGGATGTATTGATAGGTTGGACCAATTATAAGCATGATTTTGGAAATATTTTAAGTTTATGCTAGGACATTAAGGATGGATCAAAATATATCCCACCTACAAAATACATCAATCTACTTCATGTGAATAATGTGACATAAGGGCCATAACCACAACATTGTCTTTCACCACAACATTATCAACAATGGTATCTTAACACAAAAATGAATAACACAAATTTATTTAAAACATCATTAATAGTTATACAATATTCTTAGTCTAATAATCATGCCACAAAATAATTAGTGCCACCTCCACCATTGGAAGGTGCTACATTTTCCTAATTTTGATCAATTTTTAGCTCGAGAATAATTTTATACAAATAATCTTTGAAAACATGGATATGAAGGTTTAAAAATCATAAAGGGTAGATTCTATGCTATGCAAATCTACTAAAAATATTTTAAAAGTGGTATGGTGGTATGCTACTTAGTTGAAGAGCGAAAAGGGTGGCTAAGTAGTGTGTGAGAATTGAATACTAATAAATATAACTTCAATTAAAATTACAACCAAAAGTTATTTACATTAAATTAAGATACAAGTCTCAACAAATCCACTATTGATAGAAATCAAATGCTTAGTACATGCACTTTGACAAAAAAATTTGTCTCTAAATAATATAATGATTTAAGTCTAGTAATATGTGAGTAGAAGAGTGTGAAGTGTACTTCACACATACTTTGTATAAATTTGAACATGTTGAAATGCAACAAGTTTCATATATTTTATATAACTGGCCATATAATTCAATGTACTATTGGAATATGGAAAATATATCTTGAATTGAGAAGAAGGGGAAACAAAAGGCTAAAGAAATGAAGAGTCATGTTCCAATAAAACTCTATATATATGTGGCAAGGGTAGTAGAATATGTTGGCTAATTCTCATAATTATATTTGATTTAATAAAAATATTGGGTATTCTAAATATTAAAACTTGGTGTGTGTTTAATGTCGAACTTCTCTACAAACTAGTGTATTTTCATCTTTTAAAACTTGGTGTGTGTTCAATGAGGGCTATATAGGGGGAATTTCTATCCATATATGGAGCAGTGTGGGTTAATTCTCATTTCATTTTTGTTAACATCAATACTTGATGAAAATGCACTACTTTTATTTTGTAATTTTGATTTGCATGCAGTAGATTAGTAAGTAGTCTTATTTTTTATCATTATGGTATAACACTGAGGGCATTACTCTCCATTTTTTGTAAACTAGGGATACATTTTTTAAAAATATAATGCAAACATAACCATAATTTACCATTTTTAGTCAGTTTGGGATTTCATATGTGCCCTTACCTCATAAATCGAATAAAACTTGTTTATTTTTTATATTAAATTCGCTATAGCTTAGTGGATGCAAATACTTCCCAATAGGCCCCATAATGTGTGGGGTTTCATCCTTCTCTTGGAAAAGGTTTTAAAATGTCTCAACTAGGAGCTCAAACTAGTTAAGCTATCTAGACATAGTAGAAATTATTTTATTAGTATACACTAAATGGATAGTGTTATAGTTTTCACCTTATGTAATCAGTTTGTATTGGCACTTCTATAAGGAAAACATATAATTTATTTTTATGTTTATTATCAAATTAAGACATTTACTATAATAATGGAGGTATCTTTGTTTTTATTAGTCCCGAAGGGATACTATAAGTTTTACTTTGACTTAACATGTGATTTAAGCATGTAGTATTTATTCAATCATGTGGTATTATTTTGTGTACATTAAATTATTGAATGCTTTTCAATGGTTAGTTAATATATGTATTTTTAAGCAAAAATTGAATGATAGTTATTTATTTATCTTCTAACTAAGTAAAAATTTTGGGTCTTATTTGTGATTTCACATTTTTCAAACAAAAAGGTCAAAAAACAATTAATTTGTGATTGAGATTTTAGAGAAAAGAAATTAAAAACATAACATTAGATGCATAAACATTTATTTTAAAACTATTCAACATTGGCCCAATAGTTTAAATACAATATCAAACATTAAAAAATTGAATTATAATTTTCCCATGTTGTGCACATTAAATGTAGGCTTGATGTGACAACGTAAATATTGATATTTATCCTATAGCATATTCATCCTCCTCTACCACCTTGGTTTTAGCGTCTTCCACCAAATACTTTGAAAGATTTTGAAGGGAGAGGTTTTTTCACAAAAAGATTTGCAAAGCAGCTACAATGCATGTATTTCATAAACTTGTCTCTAATGTTTTTTTGTTTTTCCCTATGGATTAAAGAGGGTTTATAGGGCTATTATAACTTTTCTATTTTGGCAAAGGCATAAAAAAATTAAACCTACCTCTCTCAAATAATTTTGATGTTAAAGCTTCTAATATTTTATTGAAAAAAAATTATCAGGCATAAGAGTCAAGGTCAAGTCACCAAAATGGGTTTGGTTTTTTATTTTTGTTTTCTCCTTCTATATATCATTATTGTGTTGGTATCATTTTCATCTAGAGCCATTTTCTAAAGTTTCTACATTAATTAATTCATCCTTTGTTACCTTGGTTTACTCTATTCCACTTAAGACTTTGAAATATTATCAAGGGGTTTTTTATATAATAAGAGTAGAAGCACAATTGAAGCATAAGTATTTTATTTAATTTTAATCTTATTTCATATTTTTTATTATAATTTATTTATAGTAGTTGTGTTTGTGCATAATGGAGTTAAATTAGACTTCTTTTTATTGTTTGAGAATTCTATTTTGAGTTTCAGATATTTTTTGCCTGTTAATTAGATCTATGTGCTAGAATATGTAGTCATACTCAACCATTCCCACTATATCTATGTGCTAGAATATGTAGTCTTATTCAGCGATTCCCACTATAGTAATTAAGTGTAGCTTTAAATGTCATTGTGAGACTGAAAATGAGATAAAAAGAAGCTATGTTGAAATAAATTCTTAAATGAGCGAGATTTATCAACCTAAGGTTCTATTAAATTTAAATGGATAATCTTTTATTTAAAACATTCACATTGTAAATTTGTAAGGTTTCGTACAATAAAATAATACATTCTCTTATAAGGTAGACAAATTCATAATAAAAATGATCTCAAATAGTAAAAGGATAACTTAGAATAAATTTGAAAAAAATACAACATTGGAAATGTCTACACAATTTAAAATCATAGATCAGATTCTTTAGATAAATAAACTCGCCCGCGCTGATCATAATTATTGATATAGATGGACTGTAAATACTACAACACATATTCACATGGCGGTAGTGGCGCCAGCGCTGTTGCCGTGGGATTGGACTAGAGAAGAAGAATTGTAGTGATTAGTGGTAAATGTGAGCCGATAAGGTGGCTTATCAGTGGTCTCATGCAATGTAAGGCCTCGGGGAGGTAACCTACGCATAATTACAGAACCACCTGGAAAGGATGCCCGTGCCCATGATACCAGGCCAGGTTTATCTTGCAGTCCATCCCGGCATTATTGATTTTCCCCATTTTCACGTAAATCGTGTAAACAGACGTCTCACCCTGCAACAAAACATAACAGAATCATTTTCATATGGGGAAATAAATTTAATAAAATTTATGCAAGAAACCAAAAAAGACTGAGAATCCATTGGCTAAAATAGCGACGTATTAGATCCATGGGCTGAAATAGAAGCAAGCAAGAATGCAACATACTGAGTTGTGGTTTTGAAGGCCATTGTGACACCGAGAATGGGACAGAGAGAAGCGTTGTTAGGGTGGATTTTAAAATGTGTGAGATCATAAGCGTATATTTTTTTCATTTTTCTTATGAATTAAGCAGAGTTTATATAGCTATTTTTTAACGACAACTTTGTTATTTGGTAGAGGCACCAAAAATAACACTCACTTCATCCCAAATATTTTGATTTTAAAGTTTTTAATATTTGATTGAAAAACATTATTAGGTACAGATATCTTCATCAAGTCACTTATAGGATTTTGCTTTTCTATTTTTACTTTCTCCTTCTATAGATTATTTTTATGTTGGTGTCATTTGTAGCTAGAGTCAATTGTTTAGGATTCTATGATAATTAATTCATCCTCTACCACTTTGGTCTATTTTGTTCCACCTACAACTTTGAAATATTCTCAAGGAAAAGGTAAGTTTCACAATGACAGTAACAACACAAATGAAGTACAAGTATTTTATTTAATCTTATTTCAGCATATTTAACATAACTTATTTGTAGTAGTTGTGTTTATGCATAATGCAGTTAAATTACATATTGGTGTATTTTTTGATAATTCTAGTTTGAATCTTAATGGATTATTGTATCTATTCATTAGATCTTTGTGCTAGAGTGTGTAGTCATATTCAACCATTCTCATTGTAGTCGTTAGTTATAACTTTCTATGTCATTATGACACTCAAAATGAAAAAGACAGAAGCGTTGTTGGAGAGGATTTTAAAATGGGTGAGTTCTATTACCCTAGGGTTCCACTAAAGTTAAATGGTTAATATTTTATTTAAAATGTTCATATTGCAAATTTGTAGGGTGTCCTATGATATGATGAGCCATGTGTGTTGGGCGGATTTCAATAGGACTAATCTATAATTAGTCATATTCATTACTATTATGGCACAACTCTGACGGCAACACTCACCAACTCTTAAAATCTAGGGATGATTATTGTTTATAAAGATAATGGCAATAAAACATTAATTTATCATTTTTAATTGATACCAAATTTCGTATGTGCCCATGTCTCACAAATTGAAAAGATTTTTTTTTTTTTTTTTGTTAAAATCACTATGGTTTAGTGGACATGAGTAATTTCTAGGAGGCCCCATACTGTTAAGGGTTTCAATATTTTGGGGGAAAAGGTTTCCAAATGTCTTGACCAAGGGCTAACACTAGTGACTAGTTATGAACAACAAGGCCTTCAACCATTTAAGCTATCGAGAGTCAGCTAAAATTATTTTCATTAGTACATGTGGAATGTATAGTGTTGATGTTTTTAAATCATAATAAATTTTTATTGGCACTCTTATTAGGAAAAAATATATAATTTATTTCTAAGTTTTAAGATCATTTTCAAATTCAAATCACTAGGTAAAAAAATGAAGTTGTCTTCATTTTTATTAGTATTTATAAAGAATATTATAGGTTTCACTTTGTTTAATATGTGATTAAAGAATGTATTATTTAACAAATCAAGTTGCATTATTTTGTGTGTTTTAAAATATTGAAGCATTTTAAATGGTTAACTAGCTTCTTATTGGTGTAAACTTTTGTCATCTTATTTATGACTTCACATCTTTCAAGGAGAAATTCATAATACAATTAATCTGTGCTAGAGATTTTAGGGGAAAATGTATTTAAAACTATAATTTTAGATGCATAAACCTATATTTTAAAATTATCTAATGCCTTCAAAACAATGTAAATGTAATATCACACATTTAAGAACTATATTATAGTTTCCATGGGAATTGTGAGCATTAAATGGAGGCCTAGCATGGCCAATGTGTATTCTAATGCATCTCCTACTGCAAATTCATAATCCTCTATCATCTTGGTTTACCTTATTCCATCTAAGACTCAGGAATATTTTTAAGGGAGAGGTTTATATAAAAAAGAGAGTAGAAGGGCAACTAGAATACAAGTTTTATAAAAGCTCATCCATTTGATTGATTTTCTTACTATAGATTAAGCAGGTTTATATGGATAAATTTATCAATGAATTTATTGTTTTGGCTAAATTTAGTGAAGTATTATAAAATCTCATCCATTTGATTGATTTTCACTCTCTTGGTAGGGAGGCATAGTTAAGGCCTAGTTAGGAGAGAAAAAACATAGAAAAGGACATTTTCACTCACTCTCAGAGTAGGAAATTAAACTTGGAGCTGTGAAGTCATAGAGGGTACTATAAAATTCCCTTATATTCTTAGGATCCTCTATAATTTTCTATACACAAGGAGGTTTGTACTATTTTAGGGCTATAAGGAATTAGGCCTATTTGAGGCTTTTGGTAGAGAAAAACTTGTTGGGGCTAGTTTGAGACCTCAAAATGGATTTTTGCATGTAAAATATGGTATGACTATACCATATATTAAGTTTTTACAATTTAAAGTAACTGAAACCAAGTTTTGACACTTGTGTGCAAAATAGGCCTAAGGAGACGAAGAGCCCTCTAGACACCTTGCAAGAGAAAGGATTGATGTAACAAAGAGACCCTATTGGGGTTAGTTAAGAGGTATCAAGAGTATAGAAAATAGGTTGTAAAAACTAATCTAACCACCAAGAAGGCTACTTTTCCTTCAATGTGTCAAGAATAAGAGAAGTTTCAAGAAGCTATTCAAGGTGTCAAACAAGCTTTTTAACTCCCACACAACTTGAAGATTTGGAGAATATATAGAGGAGATAAACATGGCTTTGGAAATCTATTATTACTATTCCCTAACTCCTCTTATTGTTGTAACTCACATGACACTTGTCTACCTTCTCTCTCCTAAACCCTCTTCTTCTCTCTCGCATTCTCTATATATTGAGCCACTTTTGAATATGTTTGTATCCTCCACCTGAGTATGGTGCATCCATGATTATTTGTATCCTCTAAGAAATAAAAAAATATTTGGTTTACCTTCTCCATGAGTTATTTTAATGTAGTTGTTAACTAGTTGATCTTGCAAAGTGATAGTTTCTCTTCTTAAGCAAGTTGTCCTTGTTTGCATTCATACTTAGCTTTGAAAGTTTGTTGCATGTCTCTTGAAGTGTGTCATGAGTTTTAGTGAGTTTTATTTCCACAAGTGTCAAGTCATGACCTTGATTTTAATCCTCATAGCTTAATTTTGTTAGGAATAAGTGATTAAAATTAATTAATTATGCAACAATATGCAACACAAATATCATTTCTCAGAATCACAATAGTAGAGAGATATGGAAGAAAATTTTAGATCTAAGAAAAAATACATACATAACATTGATATAACATGGTTCACCTAATGTGGACTACATCCACCAAGAGGATCTCAATAATATTATAAACAAGAGTAAAAATAAGTCTAAACAAGAAACCTCTCACAGAGATAATTTTTTCTAGCCTAAATTCACACCAGAATTCCTGAAATGCAAAGCTACACCTCAAAACCGATCACACTAACCACAAAAAGAATGCAGAGCTCAAAACTCAAGGCAAAATCTAATGAATATTGTGTTACCCTTCTCCCCTATTTATAATTTTTAAAATCCCTTGAAAAATTCACCATAACCATAAGGATAACCATATCCCCACAAAATAAGGCACAAGATAATGGAGGTTTCAACCACATAATCCCTCGGTTCTCTTAATATTTTTAAATCAAACCCACTTCCCAAAAAATGTGCCACAAAAAAAAGGAAGTGGTTAAAATTCATCCCACCATTGTAAAAGGTAAATATTTCATGTTAAAATTGTCCTGATAATTTAATTTAACCTTATGGATGTTAAAACAAACTCTGCATTTAACAATCTCCCACTTGGAGTTTGCTTCCCCTTGAACAAAATTTAACACTCCTCCATGATATTCACAAAGACCAACCAAAGCTAAACATAACCTCAACTTCTCCAATCTGACTACCTTAGTCATCATATCCATAGGATTTTGGCTCATATGTATCTCCTCTAGCTTCACCATGTTTTCCTCCAAAGATATCCTGATGAAATTATACTGAAACTGTATGTGCTTCATCCTCGAGTGGAAAGCAGAGTTCATGGCTAAATGTATAACACTCTAAATATCACTATGTAGTCCCCCAACTTGCTACTTATGCCCCAACTCATTAAGTAATTGTTGTAACCAAATCATCTCTTTGCTAGCCTTTGTAGTATTAACATACTTAGCCTCTATGGTTGATAAAGCCACAATATTTTGTATTTGGGAAATCCAACTAACCAATGTATCCCTAATAGTAAATACATAATCTATCATACTCCAGCCATATCTGAGTCCACATAACCATGCAAAGTTGTGTCTGATCTACCAAAACATAAGGTTGTACCCATGGTTCCTCAAAAATATCAAAGAATCCATTTCACTACTTGCCAATGCTCGTAACCTAGATTACTCATGTACCTACTTACTACTCCCACTACATGGGCAATATCTAGCCTAGTACAGACCATAACATACATCAAGGTACCAACCATTGATGAGTAAGGTACCTTAGACATCTTTATATTTTTTCCTTTTATCTTGGGACACTGCTCCTTTGATAATTTGAAATGGCCTATCAAAAGAGTCCCAATCAGCTTAGCATCCTACGTACTAAACCTATCCAAAACTTTCTTCACATATTCTACCTAGGATAAAATCATCTTCTTCTCCTTCCTATCTTGAGTTATCCTCATCCCAAGGATTTGCTTCACTGCATCCAAATCCTTCATAGAAAAGGAATCACCAAGCTACTTCTTGAGTACTTGAATCTGTTGCATGTTCTTTTCTACAACCAACATTTCATCTACACACAAGCATAGGATAATATAATTACCATCCTCAAATATCTTGACATATACGTAATGGTTAAATGACACCTAGAGTAACCATGTTCCAAAATAAAACTGCCAAACTTTTTATACCATTGTCTTGGAGCTTGTTTAAGGCCATACAAGCTCTTCTTTAGTTTGCACACCAATTTATCCTTTCCTTCGACCTCATAACCCTATGGTTGTTCCATATATAATTCTTCCTCTAAATCACCATGAAGCAATGTAGTCTTCACATCTAATTGTTCTAAATGCAAATCCTCTACTATAACTATACCAAGCATAGTTCCAATAGAAGTCATTTTAATAACAGGAGAAAAAATATCACCAAACTCAATACCTTTCTTTTGTACAAACCCCTTGACCACTAACCAAGCCTTGTACCTTTTCCTTCCTCCATCCTCTTCTTTTATTTTGTATACCCACTTTTTTTGCAATGCTCTCTTGCCCTTGGGAAGCTTCACCAAATCCCATTTTTGGTTCTCCATGAGAGAACTATGTTCTTCTTCCATGGCTTGCTCCCATTTATTCCTAGCATTCACCTGCATTACTTCCTCAAAACATTCTGGTTCTCCACTATCAGTAAGTAAAAAATAACTTAAAGATGGGGGAAAACATTTAGGATCTTTTCTTACCCTAGAAGACTTTCCTATTACTGGAGTCTTGGATTCCTATGTAGGAAGTTCCTAAACTGTCTCCTTGGACACTTTATCATTTGTAATATCATCCAACACTGTGTACTCTTTTTGTTCATGTTCCTACAACTGATCATTATACATGAATTTTTATTTAAAGACAACATCCCTAGACCAAAATATTTTCTTATCTCTAAGACTCTAAACTTAAAAACCAAAGTCATCCTCACCATAACCAATAAAGGTGCATCTCTCAGACTTGGCCTCTAACTTGGTCCTATCCTTCTTAGTAACATGAACCAATGCCTCACATCTAAAGACCTTTAAAAAATAATAATTAAATTTCTTACTAGACCAAGCTTCCTCAAGTATGCCTCCATCCAAAGGCACTAAAGGTCCTCTATTAATCAGATATACTGTTATGCTAAATTTTTCTACCCAAAACATTAGGGGCAACCTTGCATGTAACCTCATACTCCTAACACACTCCATGATTGTCCTATTCATCCTCTCTAACACTCCATTTTTTGATGGTGTCCCTAGAACCATCCTTTGCCCATGAATTCCATTATGTGAACAGTAATCATCAAATACTTTGCTACAATACTCATCTCCATTATCTGACTTGAGACATTTCAACTTGAGACATGTTTCATTCTCAACTAAAGATTTCTATCTCTTGAATGTTTCAAACATAATATATTTCTTCTTAATGAAATAAACCCAAACTTTCATAGTTGCATCATCAATAAATATAACATAATAATTTGAACCACCAATAAAAGATCCCTAAGCTAGACCCCATACATCTGAGTGAAACAAATCCAACTTATTCTTGTTTATAAGTCTAACCCTCAATAACTTAACTCACTTCTACATCTCATACACACAATCATCATAAAAGTTTAAATCAACTTGTTTCAATCCAGGTAACCTGTCTTTTAAGATCTCCATGCCCTTCCAACTCATATGACCAAGCGTGTAGTGCCACAAAGTTGCATCTCCATCTATAGAAACTAAATTATAGTGATCAACATTACTAGTCAAATATAAAGTTCCAATTTTCTTACCTCTCACAACCACAAGAGAACCCTTAGTAACTTTCCAAGAGTCTACTGAAAACATCACTAAATAGCCCTCACTATCTAATTGCCCCACTAAAATTA
Organism: Torreya grandis; assembly: GCA_037957365.1. Classification (NCBI taxonomy): domain Eukaryota; kingdom Viridiplantae; phylum Streptophyta; class Pinopsida; order Cupressales; family Taxaceae; genus Torreya; species Torreya grandis. The sequence continues at coordinate 198,255 of JARHVA010006957.1, read as the reverse complement.
AATTCTACCTTAACTATGGGACAGTCTGACATCCTTTAGTAGCCATGTGTTCTAATTTTGCATCTTCCCCTGAACACAACCTTTCTCTCCTATACTTCATGGTTCATCATCACCAAGATAAACATGTCCAAAATCTCCTTGAACATAATCCATAAAATGATGCCTATGTGGGGTGGCATGAAAAGAAGCCCCTAAATCTAATACACAAGATTCAAAAACATTATCCAAGGAAAGAATTAAAGCATCCTAACTAACATTACCTATTATCATATTTAACTCCTTGGTCTCCTCATGTTTGGTCTTCTTGTCTCAAAGTTCCCAACATTCCTTCTTTATGTGTCCACTTTTCCCATAGTGCCAACACACCATCTTGGTTCTACATTTAGATCTTCCCCAACCCTTTGACTTTCCACAATTTCCTTTACTTTTATCCTTTTATCTCATTCTAGTCCCTACTTTAAAATCATTCCCTAAAGATGATTTTTTGGTGTTCTTCCTTTGCATTTCCTCACTAAGAATCACACCTATAACATCCTCAAACTTTGAACTTCCCTTAGTAGGGACGACATTACTCACAGCCATAACCAGGCTATCCAAACTATCTGATAAGAAACATAAAATCAATAATGCCTTAGCTTCATTTTCAAATTTAATACCAACAAAAGTTAGCATACTCACAACTGTATTAAAATTATTCAAATGATCAGCTGTAGAACCATTTTCAAACATTTTTATATTAAATAACCTTATTATCAAAAATATTTTATTATAGGTAGAGGGTTTTTCATATAACTCCCCTAATGTCTTCATTAGACCAAATGCAGTCATCTCCTCTAAAATATTGAAGGTAACTGAAGATGCAAGGCATAACCATATGACTCCCAGTGCTTTCCTATCAATCAAATTCCAATCTACCTAATTCATACCTAGAGGTCATCCTATTTTCCCCATCAAAGGGAGATGAAGATCCATTTGAAACAATTAATCTTCCATCTACATCTTCCACAACCCAAAATTCTACCTATTGAATTTTTCAACTCTAGATTTGTCATTATCTACCATAGCTCCCACTCAAATTAATATATTTCCCTATAATTCACCACTTTAGAAAAACCACTAATGCTAGATCTAATACCAGTTGTTAAGAATAAGTGATTAAAATTAATTAATTATGCAATAATATGCAACACATAAATCATTCCTCATAATCATAGCAGCAGAGACATGGAAAAAAAATCAAATCCAATCAAAAATACACACATAACACCGATATAACGTGGTTCACCTAATGTGAACTATGTCCACCAAAAAGATCTCAATAATATTATAAACAAGAATAAAAATAAGTCTAAACAAGAAACTTCTCATAGAGATAATTTTCTCTAGCTTGAATTCACACCAGAATTCCCAAAATGCAAAGCTACACCTCAAAACTAATCACACTAATCATAGAAAGAATGTAGAGCTTAAAACTCAATAAAAAATGCAATGACTAGTGTGTTACCCCTCTCCCCTATTTATACTTTTCAAAATCCCTTGAAAAATGTGACATGACCATAAGGATAACTGTATCCCCATAAAATAAGTCATAAAATAACAGAGGTTTCAACCACATAATCTCTCGATTCTCTCAACACCTTTAAATCATACCCACTTCCCAAAAAATGTGCCACAAAAAAAGGGAAGTGGTTAAAATTCATTTTAGCATTGTAAAAGGTAAATATTTCATGTTAAATTGTCCTGGTAATTTTATTTTTACCTTAGGGGTGTTAAAATGAACTCCACATTTAACAAAGTTAGCTTCACAAACCTCCATAAGAAATGCTAATGCAAGGGTAGTTTTGGAGTAGTGTCATGTGCAGGTTAAGATTTTGTTTGAATTTTCATTGCAATTGGTTGGTAGTGGTTAGGTTATAATTAGTGCAGCACTTGTTAGGATAGATTTACTTTATGTTTTATTTCTCCCTTTTCATCCAAATGAGCAAGTAGTTTAGGTGATGAACTTTAATAGAAAAACCAATGGAGATATCCCTTAAATCTAGAGGTTTGACTCACTTAGAGGTCACCCACAACCTATATTCAATCCCATTGCATATCTCAAGTTGAGAAGGCTTGAATCACCCTCTCATAGGGTGAAATTTTGAGCTATAATAGGTACTAAGAAACATGTGTTAGTTGTTAATGATATGGTTAAAATGTCACAACCTAACTATGGAAAAGGCAAGGCCCCTGCCAATGTAAAATCAAAAGTAAAGCATAATCCAAAAGAAATTTAATCAGCAAACTCTTCCCCCATCAGAACAAAGTCAAACAAAAATTAAATGAAAACATCAACAAAGAGTTGTAAATTGTTGGTAGACTAGGCCATAATGAACATCAGTGTCTTAAGATTCAAGATCCTCTCACAACATGGAATATGATAGCTTAATTTTTCATAGCCTTGATGAATCCACACAATTCATTTTTTTCGGGAAACTCTAGTCATCTAATTGTTGCTGGTGAAGGGTCCATTGAGATGGAAAATTTAATATTCAAAATAATTATCCACATTATAGACTTGTCTGTGAACCTCTTATCCATATATTATATCACATAATTAGTTAAAGTAAAACCATTGAGTTTACATATATTGATGTTGTTATTATAAATACAAAATATCAGTCCTCTATTTTAGCCACTGGTAAGTTTGATCATTAAGTTAGAATGTACAAATTCAATAACTTTGTGTTTTATCAACCTTCACAAGTAATTATTAAGCATTAAAATGACTTGATTAAACTTTAGAATGAGAATTTTAAGTTATCACTTATTGTCATAACTTAGTAAGAACAACATGTTTCTTAGTTTTCCGAAAAAATATTTTAAATATGGGGTTTGTCTAGTTTATGCACTTGAAAAAAAACAAAGGGATTCATTTCCCAAATGCAAACCTTAGAGGGAAAATGAAAAACTCTAGTTGGTTCATAGTGATCTCATGTCATTCCCTCATAATTATTTTTAGAAACATAAATAAATGATTATGTTCATTGATTATTTCTCTCACAAAACATGGGTTTACTATCTGAAAAATAAAATTTAAATATTTGAATATTTAAAAAAATTAAAATCCCTTAATGAAAACATATACATGAGAAAATTTTAAAATAGAAAATGAAGCAGATTTTTTATACACTTAAATGACTATATTCTATAAAAACTAGGCATTCAAATTGAACATATTGTGCCCTACACCTCTTAATATAATGGTGTAGCTAATGTAAAAACTACACATTAAAGGGAACATGGTTAATTGCATGCTACATTCCAAAGAATTTCTCTTGAATTTTGGGTAGATGAATTATAGTGTGAGAAATACATTCAAAATCACACTCTCCAATCATTAGTGCAAGACATGAATGTTGAATAAAAATGGTCTAATGTCAAACCCAATATTTATAAATTTAAGATTTTTATATGTAATGCATGGGTTCATATCCCACATGATAAGTGCAAAGAAATGGAAATGAAGGAAAATCCATTTATGTTTTTATACTATTTTGAAAATTTAAAGGCATATAATATTTTTATTCTCATCACCAATATTATTTTTTCTAGTAGGGCATGTTGTTTGATGAACAATCCTAAGCTTACAAGACACCACTTTTCCTCCTCCATTGGTTTTTGTCAAGCCATACATAGATTCTAATGTTAATTATGAATAACAAGGATATTTATATCATTATAAGAGTCATTACATTTTAAATGATGATTTACATAGGGATAACCAACTCCTCCATAAATATTATAACATATAGTTCCAACACCAATGACACAAATTATTAAAACTGCATCTACACAACCAACTCAAACTCAATGAAAATGGATTCAAAATGTTCAAAAGAATATAAATACATGGGTATGGAATCATGAAGATCCACATAATACAATATTATAACATCATTTTGGTAGTGTACCCATGATGTAGTTCAAAATTAGTCAAGATAAGGAGACTTTTCATGAGCTTATAAGCATCCTAAACGGTAGGTAGCAATGATAGAAGATATTATGTATTTTAAAAAGAACAAAATTTATGGAATTGTTCCAATATTAAAAGGAATAAAAATAGTGAGGTGAAATTAGGTGTACCACCTTAATTCTATATTATATGGGTACATTGACATGTAAGGGGGTGTAACACACTAATTTTGTTATAGATAGATACATTTGACGAGTCAAAATCTAGGCTTGTAGAAAAAGGTTTTTCATAGGATGAAGGTGTTTATTACCATGAAACCTTGTTTACATTTGAAAATATGAATTATTTTAGGTTATTACTCTCCTTAATTTCAACATGGAGTGGGGATTCAATTCGATGGACATCAAAATTCCACTCTTACATGAAGGCCTATAAGAAGAAATATATGTCTCAACATCCAGGGTTCATCAATAGAGAGAAATATAACTATATGTATAGATTAAAAAATTAATTTTATAGGTTAAAATAAGATCCTCAAGCTTATTATGAAAATTTTGACATGTTTCTATTAAACTCTAGTTTTACGTGGTGTCCCTTTGACCCCACAATCTACACCAAGAAAGTATACATGAAACTATGATGTTTGTCCTCCATGATAATAAATTAATAATTATAGGGAGTTCCTTCATGAATGTTCATGATGTAAAATTAAGGTTAAATAAGTATTTTTAGATGACTGATTTAGGCTTATTACATTTTTCCCTTGGATTTTAGATTTCATAATTTCATAAAGTAATTTTTGTTACTTGATTCAAGTATGTTCAAAACATACTCCATCACTTCAACATGGAAGATGAAAATAAAAACCAACTCCTTTTAAATATAGAATCAATATTTATTCCAAGTGTTCTTATCCTTTGGTTGATGCTAAAATATACAATAAATTGGTGGGAAGTATTCTAAACCTTATGAATATTCACCCTAATCTATTTTTTTTTTAATTTTATGTTAGGATTAAGTTAGGACCCCCATGATAACCATTTTTAAGTTTGAAATAAAATTATATGGTATTTTCATGGTACCATTAATTGTGGAATTGAGTATAATAAATGAAAATTAATCTCAATTTTTTGTTACACTTATAATAGGAAAATTGTGGTTGTAGGCTACACATATAGTGATTAGGTAGGAGATATATATGATATCAAGTCGACTATTATTTTAAGAAATGAACTTTTTTTTCCTATTCTAGAAGATGATTATAGTTACTATTTCACTACCAACTGTGAGCCAATTTCAACTCAACAGATGCTCTATGAGTTTGGATTTTTGTAAACCCAACCCACAATGTTTTGGTGTGATAATTAGAGTGCATCCACTTTTTTCATAACCATTATAGAACCATAACATAAATCACATTCATATTTTTATGATTTATATCTAGAAACTAATACTTGATAAGGTTTTTGATCTTAAGTATTGTTTAGAAAATGATCATGTTGTAGAAATATTCAAAAAAATCTTATTTTAAGCCTAATTTTTTTAACTTAAGAAACTTTTAGGAATGAAGCAATGTTTCCTCAAAGGAAGATAGTTCAGTGATTCCTCCATCCTTACCATACCAAAATAACATTAAAGGACAATGTTAGTGTATTTAATAACCCTTACAATTTTATGATTTAAGATTCACTTGTAATATAATTTTTGGTTAATAACTAAATGGTGAACACATATCTGTAATTCATTATCAATTAAGTAGTTATTTAATTGAATTATTGTAATAATAGGTAAGTATTAGATCTAAGAGGACTTAGTTTACAACTAATTAAAAAAACCCTGACCTTAACCCCAAATTATGTTATTGTCTTATAAGAGCATAGATGGCTAGTTTTTGAGATACATTATGGAAGAGAGTTACCATTATTATACTAGAGAATTTAAGCTATAAAAATTGATCTAAATAGGTAGTGATGCAAACTAGAATAAACTTGTGTATTTTATTTCTTTAAGCTTTCATTATATTTATATATTTCATGTATGGTGGGTGTTTGTCTTATGGTATCTATAATGATTTTGGATAATATCCAATAATTTAATAAATTATTTGGGTACTTTTTGTAAAATAAATCATACATAAGAAGATGGATTCTAAACATACTTGTCTTATCTTTGATATGATGGCCATGCCAATATTTTTTGGTGTGGGTTATTCATACTTTGGATCCATTGCACCATCACCATTTTTTAATTTTAACTCAATTAAATCATGTAGACAAGCTTGTAATAAGGTATCATCCCCTAGGAAGGCCACAGGGTGACACATAGTGTAAGAACTATAATTCAACAAAAACCACTACCTAAAATCCATGTATGTATATATATATATATATATATATATATATATATATATATATATATATATGTCATTTATCGTGTAAGGTGCTTATAATGGGGTGATATGCCTATATAAAAATAGGCACATGATTATCCCAATCCTTATGACGTACATCACACAACTCAATAATTTTTTCATCTAATACTTCATTAAAGGACTCAATGGCCTCTTCGCTTGAGGATGGTATGAATAAATTTTGTGATGTTGAATCTTACTTCACAAAACCTAAAAAAAATTAGAAGGAAAGAGTGTACTTTGTTCACTACTAATGCTAAGCAAGCACTACAATTAAGTATTGATGTTCTCATAGATGAATATCTCCACAGTTTCAGCTATACAGTTATGGCGGGATCACCTTCTACCCATTGGGTGAGAAAATATATATTAGTAATGATGTAACATGTAACACTATTCTTAGCAAGAAGATATATGGAAATAATGAAATCTAGGGGCCATTTTTTAAATTGGTCACAAATGAAGATAAACATCATCGTGATCTGATTGGTTTAGTTCAACTTACCTATCCATTAACAAATATTACGTGTAAGCATGCTGATTTGCACCATTATGATGCGATGGCCACCATAATCTAACTTGAAAATATTTATGCATAATAACCTTCCCAACATAATAGAATCTAGTTATCTCTTTATGTAATTCATACAAAATAACCACATATTCATTCTTTAGAACATATTGATGCAATACTTCATTAAATCCCATCTTATACTAGAAACCATTGATTACCTACAATGAGACCACATGAACAAATATATTTTTACATAGAGACTTAGTGAAAATGTCATGGGTGCACTTGTAAGTTAGCGAATCTCTATGATAACAAATTTAAGATCTGTTCAAGCTCTTTTCGGATGGTTTCAAAATAAAAAAGTTAAAAATTAAAGTTATCATCATTCAACATTATTTTTGAAAAGTTACTAGTATTGATACAGGATAGATAGTTAGGGCCCACATGATGTTAACTTTCTTTTACTAAAATTTAAATTCAAATACATGTAACCAAATAAACTATTTGTAGATGTATCCATGTGTTTTGTTGGTGTAGGTATTTACTATAATTCACTTTGCTTAAGTGGATAATAAAATTTATTAAATAATTTTTGACATCATCATCCGAAGTTTCAACAGATCTGGTCCACCGCCATTCAAAGCTGCCTTCACGCAGTTCACGGAACCTGCATTCAAACGGCTATCCTCTACTTCGAACCTTGGAGAATATGGATTGCTCACCGTCTTTCTTGCTGTTTGATATGCTCTACGCCCACTCAAAATCCTCATCATGCCATCCTTTGATTGGCATCTCCATTCGACTGTCGGTGAGCAGGCTGTAAGTGGCTGATAGCTTGAAAAGTATTTTTTAAAAAAGGAATCTTACTTTATAATGTCTAATGTCAATTATTCACATTAGCATATTAAATTGTCCAAAAGCCACATGGTGAAGTGATGGGAGACATTTGGTGACAGATGCTTTCGATGGCGAAGATTTTTTTTTTTTTTTTAAAAACAGATTTTGATAAAGATTGAGGTGGGCGTTATTGTAATTATGTGGAACATAATAACGAGAGGAAGAATTTCATTGGGGTCATATGTTTTTGTCAAGTAATTATTATTTAGTGAGAATATTATTTTTTTTATTATTTTTTTTAAAATAATATATTTTATTGGAGTAATAAGGAGATATTAAAAAGTGAATATTATGGTTGTTTTGTTATCTATCTCGTATTTTTATTAGTTGAAGAATGGAGTCTAGCTTGGAAGGTAATTAAACCTCTTCACAAGTAAATTAAATATTTTTTTCTTTCTTTGTTTAATTCTCTTCTTGTACGAAAGCATTATCGACAAAGCCTGACGTCTTCCTGCTTGGCCTATTTGTTGTTTCACTTGTACCACTTTAGTGCATATTGCACTAATTGACTCATATTTATGGATGCATTGTCAGCAGAGTCTAACGTCTATTCAATGGGACATGCTTTTTCACTCGTGCACTGATTGTTGTTACTTGTGTGGACCCATTTCAATTAACTCTGACATCCATACTTGAAACATGCACTAGTACTTGATCATAATCACATATTGTTCATTCCTTGAGTGTGTTTTGTAATTACAAACATAAGGGGGGTCATTGTTGATTGTCTTGGGGAGGTTGTTCTGGGCCCTACATTCTTTCTTATGCACACACTCAATTTTTCATAACTATTACATGTTCCTATTTAGTGACAAGTACAGATTACTCTAATATTCCTGGATGCATTGTTTGTTAAGGTGTGGAGCTAAAAGCTTCAACTATTTGCAGACACAAGAGAGGATGCTGAAGAACCAGAGGAACCGGCGTCGGCATCATGACCGACGTCAGTCACAGATAGTGGAGAAGGAAACTGGCGACGGCAGGGAGTCGGTCGACGTCGGTAGCACCAGACAAGCAGGGACCGGCGTCGGTCGCCTGTGCGGTCCAGAACTGTTCGTTACACGAACAGTTAGTTAGTTGAATCGAGTGTTTGCATGCTAAGGGGCTAATTTAAGTCGCGGGTTGTGTGTCTAATTTTAGTAGTTAGAGTTCTATTTTTGTAAGCATGGGATCTTATTTAAAGACCCATAAGGCATGTATTGTAATCATTCCAAGGCAAGTAAAAGCATTGAAGCAAGCAAGGTCAAGGAGATCTACAGGTGTAAGGTCAAGGAGATCAGCTGAAGCATTCAAGGAGGGATAGCAACTTAGGCTTTAGAGTTGTTGTGTTGAGCAAGAGAGAGAGGGAAGAAGGTCTTGAGGTGTGGCAAGCCTTTGAGGTGGAGGAAGAAGTGGCATCTTCCTTATTGTATTTTCTTCTAGTAGTATTTAATACAAGAGTGTGTATTGTCTCTCAAATTCTTTGTTGTCTTAAGTTTCTAGCTACTTTATCATTCTGGTATAATTCCGTGTTTAATTGCATATAAGAAATTAATCAATTGTGCTCTAATTGGTAGAGCTACAGATCCCCTGACAAGTGGTATCAGAGCTACGATTTGCAGGAAGCAGGGTATTGTTTTCGATTATAGGTCATTCACAGGGTTTTTTGATTGAGTGGGAGTTCAGCAATGGCAGAAGAAAGTAGGCTATGAATGGAGAAGTTTAACAGCAAGAATTATCAACATTGGAGGATGCAGATTGAGGACTATCTGTATCAGAAGGATTTGTACTTACCGTTGGGTGGGGTTGCATGCAAGCCCACAGAGATGAAGGATGAAGAATGGAACGTTCTTGATCGGAAGGCTCTCGGTTCCATAAGGTTGAGCCTTGCATCGTCTGTGATTTCCAGCTTATCACAGTGCAAGACAACGGAAGAGTTGACAAAGTCCTTGGCAAATTTATACAAAAAGCCCTCGGCTTCTAATAAGGTATATCTTATGAAGCAGCTATTTACTTTGCAAATGCAGGAAGGTGGATCGGTACATACTCATCTCAGTGATTTCCATGGTTTGGTAAACCAACTAGCTTCAGTTAATATTGTTTTTGATGATGAGGTAAAGGCTCTCTTGATTTTATGTTCTTTGCCTGAAAGTTGGGACGGTATGGTTATGGCAGTAAGTAACTCTGCATCTGCTTCTAAAATCTTAAAAGTTGATGATGTTGTGACTGTGATCTTGAATGAAGAAATACGCAGGAGAAGCACAAGTGAATCATCAGGGAATGCTCTAAGTGTAGAAAGCAGGGAAAGGCAAAGGGAGAAGGTTGAGCAAGGGAAATCAAGGTTGGGAAGGAGATCCGAGTCCAAAGGTATTACCTGTTGGTTTTGTGGAAAGAAAGGACATACAAAGAAGGAGTGTTGGTTGAGAGATAAAGAGAATCAACATGCAGGTATTGAAGAAGCAAAGGATGCAAATATTGTGATGCAGGATGCTCTCATACTTTCTTCGGATAGTCAGGTAGGATTATGGATTTTAGATTCTGGTTCATCTTTCCATGCATCCCCAAACAGAGATTTGTTCTACGAGTATGAACAGGGAGACTTTGGAGTTCTTTATTTAGGGGATGGTACGCCTTGTCAGATAGTTGGCAAAGGGAAAGTGCAGCTGAGATTGCAGATTGACAACACGTGGGTGTTGAAAGAGGTCATGCATGTTCCAATTCTGAAGCAGACTCTGATTTCTGTAGGAAGGTTGGGAGATGAGGGATGCACAATAACCCTCATAGCGGATTCTTGGAAGGTTACCAAGGGAGCACTTGTTCTAGCAAGAGGTAAGAAAGTAGATACTCTTTATCTGTCTACTTGTATTACTGATTCCACTTCTGGTGTAGATTCGAAGATGTGGCCTAATAGGCTTGGTCACAAGAATAGGAAGGGAATGGAAGTTCTTGATTCAAAAGGTATGTGTTCAAATTTGGAAAGCACAGATACAGTTCATTACAGAAAGAGGAAATTTGATGCTTTTGACAGGAACAAAGAAGCCTTGGTGTTTTTGGAGGAGATGAAGGACAGAGATCAGTCACAGGGGCTGAATAAGTCTGAGCAGGGTAGCATGGATAGAGGTTTGATCCAAGAAGAGCTTGCGGATGAAAATTTCATCACTTACAGGAACACACAGACACCGATGTCGGTAGCTTGGCACCGACGTCAGTCATCTAGATACCGACATCGATCATGTGCAGACCAGCAGGGTCGATAGGTCAGACAGGAGAAGTCTGACGTTGGTTATAAGGACCGATGTCAGTAGGAGGGACACCGGCGTCAGCCAGGGAAACGACGTCGGCAGTCAGGATCAGTGCAGGGAACCGACATCGATCGGGAGCAGACTGGGAGATGGCCTAGATCGGTCTTTGGAACGGATGTTGGGTGAATTACTAAGTCTTAAACACCCATGTGGAGGTCAGGAAAGGTATGTGAACCTCATATTCGTTGTTCACCTTCTTTATATTGCTTACTGATAGTCATGAACTAGGAAGATGGAAGAAGCAATGCAGGTAGAATCCAGAAACAGTGGGAGCTTGGCATGGATGAGGAGTGTGAGTCCTTGGAGAACTAAACAGGTATTTGTTGGTAGTGTTGTCAGCTGGAAAGAAGTACTGGATAGAGGGATGGATTCTCGTTTTAGAGAAGAGAGTGGATGGACACATGAGATAAAAGGCTATGGTATATGGTCTTGATTATGCTGCAGAACAATGGAGGTTTGACCATTGTATTTTATCTTTACCAGGTTGGATAATATTAGCTACATTATCCTATTACTATATTGTGTTACTTGTTGCAGGGTTTCATATACAGAGAGTTTTCTGAGCTAAGGGTAGAGTTGGTTCAGAAGTATGTCATGGAGAATTTAGGAGTAGCAAAATTCTTGTGGCATAAGATATAGGTATTGCATCACAGGTTTACGTGGTGGTTGGTCTTCAAGAGTGACATTGAAGAGGGATACAGAGCCTAAGGAACAAAATAGATGGTGTACAGGTATAGGTACAAGTTGCAGTTGTTTATCTCCAAGTGAGAGATTGTTAAGGTGTGGAGCTAAAAGCTTCAACTATTTGTAGACACAACAGAGGATGCTGAAGAACCAGAGGAACCGGCGTCGGCATCATGACCGACGTCGATCACAGACAGTGGAGAAGGAAACCGGCGACGGCAGGGAGTCGGCCAACGTCGACAGCACCAGACAAGCAAGGACTGGTGTCAGTCGCCTGTGCGGTCTAGAACTGTTCGTTGCAGAACAGTTAGTTAGTTGAACCGAGTGTTTGCATGCTAAGGGGCTAATTTAAGTCGCGGGCTGTGTGTCTAATTTTAGTAGTTAGAGTTCTATTTTTGTAAGCATGGGATCTTATTTAAAGACCCTTAAGGCATGTATTGTAATCATTCCAAGGCAAGTAAAAGCATTGAAGCAAGCAAGGTCAAGGAGATCTACAGGTGTAAGCTCAAGGAGATCAGCTGAAGCATTCAAAGAGGGATAGCAACTCAGGCTTTAGAGTTGTTGTGTTGAGCAAGAGAGAGAGGGAAGAAGGTCTTGAGGTGTGGCAAGCCTTTGAGGTGGAGGAAGAAGTGGCATCTTCCTTATTGTATTTTCTTCTAGTAGTATTTAATACAAGAGTGTGTATTGTCTCTCAAATTCTTTGTTGTCTCAAGTTTCTAGCTACTTTATCATTCTGGTATAATTTCGTGTTTAATTGCATATAAGAAATTAATCAATTGTGCTCTAATTGGTAAAGCTATAGATCCCCTGACATTGTTAGTAGAGCTTGATGTCCATTTGAGCATGCATTGTCACTTATGCACTGATTGCACTCATTTAATAGGACTAATTTTTGTCATAGTCTGAAGTCCATCTCTAGAGTGTGCATTATTACTCTCAGTTTTAGTCATGTCGACTCCAATTGCGAGACACCAAATGAGAAAAGTTGAGTCTACACCAGTGGATCTTGTCAGGAAAACCAATTATGCTTCATGGTGTTTGTACATGAAATGTTCAATCACATATTAGGAATTTATCCCATTCTTAAATGCAAAAATTCCTACTCCTATTAACCTAGGTCAATGTGATGATTGTGTTATATCTTGTGACTATGTCTATGGTCTCTTAATCATACACGATTCATGGGATCTACAACATTATGCGGAGCACACAGAGTGTCCCTCCAAAGTTTAGAGCACTCTTTAGAGTCTTTTTAGAGATCTTACTAATACCTATATCACTCCTTCTCCTTTACTTTCTCTTGTCTTTTATGAGACTATTTTACTCTCTCCTTCTACTTCTATTTCTTGTAACAACGCATTGCAGATGGATAGTACTCTTCCTTTTGTCAAGCCACCACTATAGGACAAGATTATACCAAACCTTAGTTGTCTTATTATAGAGTCTATATTCTTACCTATACAGGATGTTGATCTTTCAAAGTCATCATAGATTTTCACTTCATAGGACTTTAATGTTTTCAGTGAGAGTACACCCATTGAGAGCATTGATGTCTCGTCTCTTCTTGCATATTTTCTTTTCTCAGTTGGTGAGTCATGCTCCACACTTCACATGGGGATTCTTTCAATAAATGTTCCATGTCAATCTTTTGATTGGTCTATTTATGTGGTATTACCTCTATCTTCTGTGCACATTCTTTCTAGACCTATCCCACATATTTAATTCAGACCACATTGAAAAAATTTCATATTGTTGCCTTCATTTTCCATTTTGGAATGGATAGAATTTCAATACACACATTAGGTTCTTCCTTTGCCAAAGGAAAGAAATATTGTTTGATGCAGATGGAGATTTTATAGTGTTCAGGCAAAGGATCTAGTCATCGACCTTCATCATCTTAGGAGTTGTACTTGGAGTATTGACTACTTCAACATCATCATCTTCTAGGGGTCTTTTAGTCTCCTCTTCTTCTTTTCTCTATTTTTTTTGGGGGGGAGTTTTTTTCCACTGGGTCTTCTTGTTTTAGTCTACGTTTTTAGAGTTGTATTGTACTTGGGTACCTGATCAAGCCTAGTTGATGGGACCTATTTTTATACCCACCTAAGCTACACTTAAGGGGGTGTTATGTAGGTATTTACTACACTTGTATAATTCACCTTGTTTATATGGATAATAAGGTCTATTAGGTGATTTATGATATCATAATAACATCATCATGATGCCATCATGCATACATGAGTACATGGGGTCACTTAGTGGGTAATTGGAGTCTCCATTCCACTTGGTCCTCTTAGTGCTTACACCACTAAGGCCTCTAACCTAGTAGTGTTCCCTCAATGCCCTCTCCACTCACAGTGATAGAGTCTACATACTCAAGTTGTCTAGTTGAGTCATCATACCACTTAACCTACCTATTTAATGGCTTATCCTCCTTTGTAATTGGTGAGTTACAGAGCTATTTCCCTTGTGTAGACTTTGATGAGTTTAGTGTACTAGATTAGCTTAGTGAGTTGTGACAATCGTGAGTGATAGAGTTGTGAGCTGTGTGAACTCCATGCTTTGTACACCTCCATTCTTGAATACAATCTATTGTAGTTTCTATTATCTTCTACTTTCTAGCTTCAATATTTGTTTGTGTTCACTTTACAATCACCGATATTGAATGTTTGATTCTAGACAATTCTCACATGTTCATTAACCAAACATTTGAGTTGTTGATGGTATGTAAATAAATTAAATGAAGTAATGAGAAAGTATTGGTGAACTTATTATAATGCATAAATCATGGAAAACATCTCATGTTTAGTTATGGTATCAATGCACATGAAAAAGGAAAGTTTAATCTTATAATATGTATAGGATGATCCAAGTTTCTCTCTGTAAGTTGGGAGATGATATACATAATGCCCATAACTAAAACATCATAATGGGCATGGAATGGTTTATCCCAACTTTGAAAACTAAAGAATGGGTGTGGTCACCAATATTTCCTTGATGAACATTAAACCCCCACCTATTTATTATGTCCCAAAAATAATGTTTCATCTTTATGCACTAATGCCTCAAATTGGGCTACAATATTGGCATGATTATGTATAAATATTTTTAGTAACTAATGTGTCCTAGGAAGGCACATGCTTGTTTGGGAATCTTTGGGATGTATAAATGAAGAATAACAAAATCCCTATCTTACAAATGGCATGACTGAGTAGGATTACAAATGGGGTCATGAAGACATACTTATTTATGTAAAGCATAATATGCATCTAATATTATTTTTAAATTACAAGTCATATACATGGTTGAATAGGAGGACATACACTATCTTGTTATTTGTGTATACTTTCAAGAATTCATGGATTAATTCTTTGAATGTTGCAACCATAATTTAAAAGTATAATATATGTGTATTATTGAAGCCAAAGGGCATAAAATTATAGGTGAAAATTGGTGGAAAAGATTCCATTTTAGTTTTTTTCCTCTTTAATTTCACCTAAAGGTACCCTAAGAACCCATATGTAAGATTATATGTTTCACTAGCTACTACTCCTTGAATGGAGTGGGGAAGGCATTAATAATTTAGGTAATATCTAAAGCCTACTACTCAACACAAATGAAGATGAAAATATCTTGTTAATGGAGATCATGCTAGAATTGACCCATTAGGACTATTATATAAATAATATCACACCAACCTACAACATATTATCAGTCTCACTAAGTATAAAAGTTAGGATTAATTAGGTAGGGACTCTTCTTTACACATTTCATCTCTAGATTTTATTGGATCTGAATTTGTCCTAAAGAAGGGTGGATATATTATATCTCATCATAAATTCATGAAAATAGATAAACACACTCTTATAGTAATTTAAATATTTCTATGGAATCAAAATCAAATTGGTAATATCCAATGATAATAATATTTGGCTTGACTTTAGTCCCTATGTTCAACTCCTTAATCTTTAATTTTTTTGTGAGATAATCTTCGAAAAAAGTGTCTTGTTGTTATTTCATATGTCATTGTCATTATGAATTCAACATTTAAATGCCAAAATTATTTATCCTCAAAAGCACCTTCCATATCAATCTTCATAGACAGATGTTGAGAAGGCCCTGCCTCACTATTGGTCCAACATGTTTTCAATTCATGATAGCCTTACCCTTAATTTTTTAAAGAGGAGACATAGAATCACAAAAAGTTACTTAAGGGCATAGTTCTACTACTCATCATTACACTTATTTTGTCCTCCACATGACCATCCTATGAATTTTGGATCTCCTAAATAAGTTGTGGCTTGTAATTCACTAAGTTATCCCAATCCTACAAGGTAATGTCTTTACTGAAATTATCTATAATATTATTTGAATTATAAGTCACCCAATGTATCTCGTTCTATACATACCAAGCATGTGTCCACCCTTCCAAAATCTGATAGAAGAAATAGACCCAAAATGAAAAATTGATGTTCCAAATTGTTTTGCTCGATGCACATTAGCAAAGTGTGTTAACTTCTTTAAGATGTTGAATTAATTGCATGTGGGAAATTATCATAAATATTTCCATGACTTTATCCTATTGTTGCAAGGTGTTTGTTTTGGTATACCATCATCTCTTTGAAAGAATTATATTAAACAGGGTATCTAGTCCTCCTATTATAGAAATAACATTTCCAGCTATTAAAACAAGGTAGGGTGCTAGTTAATCCTTCATAGTGTGGAATTTTTTTTGATGTTTTCATTATTAAAATGGCTCAACTTATTTTAAATTTTTTGAGGTTCATTTTATTGATGGAGATATGCATCTTTGTTCATTATAGAGATGATCCAATAAAGAGTTGGCTTCCTTGTGAATCTTACATTTACAATTTTTTAATATCAATAAAACAAATAATGTTTGATTAATCTTAATAAATTTGATAATACATTTTGTTGTAAAGTAGAAATATACAAATTCACAATAAAAATGATCTTATCTCAAATCAAGGAAAGAATAACTTAAAATAAATTTGAAAAAACACACAACATTGGACATGTCTACACAATTTAAAATCATATATCAGATTATTTAGATAATTAAACTTGCCCTCGCTGATCATAATTACTGAGATAGATGGACTGTAAATGCTACAGCCTGTATTCACATGGCGGTAGTGGCGCCAGCGCCGTCGCTGTGGGATTGGAGTAGAGAAGAAGAATTGCAGAGATTGGTGATAAATGTAAGCTGATAAGGCGGTTTATCGGTGGCCAGCCACCAGTGAACTTTAAACAGCTCCTGGTCGCATGCAATGTAAGGCCTCGTGGAGGCAACCTGCACATAATTACAGAACCACCCGGGAAGGACTCCCGTGCCGTCAGAAACCAGATCCATGCTGCAAATAGGCCCCTTTACGCAAGCCCCTCGCCCGCTGAAAATGTCCAGGTTTCCGTTCTCGTAGGAGTCTTGGTTTGCGCCCATGAGACCGCCCCACACGACCAGGTCGCTTATCACCATCTTTTCTCCCACCGAATTACCCAGGGTCCTGGCGTTGTCGACTTTCCCCATTTGCACGTAAACTGTGTAAACACGTCTCACATAACAGAATCATTTTCATACGACCGGGAAGCAAATTTGATAAAATTTATGCAAGACACCGAAAAAAACTAAGAACCCATTAAGTAGTTACGTTATGAGATCCATGGGCTGAAATGGCAGTGGCAGCAAGGAAGAATGCAACGCACAGAGCTGTGGCTTTGAAGGCCATTGTGACGCTGAGAATAGGATAGAGATCCGTAGGGTTTCACTTTTTATTTTCACGTTATAAATGTGTAGACTTAAATATGGTTATATCCGCAGGTGACTTGTTTGTTGGATTAAAACATGGAGCATTTATTCAATCAATTAGCATTGTTTTGGGTCTCGTGAGAAAAGTAAAAAGGAAATTATTTTGTGGTTGGGCTTTTAGCGACAAAGGAATTAAAAATTATAATATTGGATGCCTAAACATTTGTTTAAAAATTATTTAACGTTATCCGTTTTAACAGTTTATTGTAATATTTAAAAATTATATTGTAATTTTTTGGAGAGCGGGGGTGTGGGATGGGGGAAGGGGGCAAGGGGTATTAAATGAAGGCTTCACATGATCACCATGGATTTTGATGGTATTTTTATTTTATTTTTTTAAATCTTTTTATGTTATTTTGGTTTAGTTTTTTTTATTTAAGATTTGTAAAGATTCTCCTTTACAAAGAGAGTCGTAACGTAGTTGAAATTTCATAAATTTGTTCGTTTTTTCATTTTTCCTTATAAATTAAGTAATGTTTATATAGTTATTCTTAACAACTTTTTTATTTTGAAAGAGGCATCAAAAATTACTCCCACCTCGTCTAAATTATTTTGATGCTAAAGTTTTTAACGTTTAATTGAAAAACATTATTAGGTACAAGTATCTTCATCAAGTTACTTAAAGGGTTTTGCTTTTTTATTTTTTCTTTCTTGTGTCGTTTGTAGCTAGAGCCAATTGTTTAGGATTCTATGACAATTAATTCATCCTTAACCACCTTGGTCTATTTTGTTCCACCTACGACTTGAAAAGATTCTCAAAGGAAAGGTAATTTACACAACGAGAGTAGTAACATAAATGAAGTGCAAGTATTTTATTTAATCTTATTTCCACGTATTTAACATAACTTACTTTTACTAGTAGTGTTTGTGCATAATGTAGTTAAATTAGACATTGGTGTATTTTTTGATAATTCTATTTTGAGTTGCACAGATTATTGTGCCTATTTATTGGATCTTTGTGCTAGAGTGTGTAGTCATTGATCTATAAACTGGTACTAATTTTTTGTGAAAAAAAAGTTTACCTTGGATCCTTTTAGGAAATTTATTAAATATACCAAAATTAATCCGTAAAATAATCAACTTAAAGAAAAGAAATGCAAGAATACCAAACACACTGCACAAGAGTTTATTACAGAGTTCGATAATATGTACGTCTCCAAGTTTGCAAATTAGCTAAACCAATTCATTATGAAATGTCTACAAGTACAAGGAAACCTTTACAAAAGAATAATGAATTCACATGTTATGGACCTTCAAAGAATCATGAAACTCTCGAATATATTCTTCACATTTTTGGAACACTTCCAAATGTGTATGTTCGGCCCTTTGAAGAATCTTGGAACTCTCAGACAGATTCTCCACTTTCCCAAAGCATACCTCTAAGACTGCTTATAGTCAACAATAGACCTTTGAAAAGTCCTAGAACTCACGGACAAACCTTCCACCTTCTTGTCTGAAAAGCAATCTTGCATTCTAAAAGCATCTCAAAGTTCTGGCTCTAGCAATTGGCTCTCAACTCTTTGGATCTCAACTCTTTGGTTCTCGGCTCTTCAGCGCTTTGGCACTTTAGCTCTTGACTCTACCATGATAGCATTGGAACCTTGGAATGAATTCACTGAATTCCAATTCTAATGATTTACAAATAACCCCTCACCCCTTTATATACTTGTTGGAGGTGCACAAATAATGGGATTAATCATTATCCCCACCTTTTTTGATGGGATTGAAAAATATCCCATTTCACCATTTTTTATGAGATTTATATTATCCCTTTACATTTTAATATGTGAATAATATCCCATGTATTTAAAAATAGGGGTGATAATTATTCCCCAATATACAATGGTTTATATTTTAACGATATTAAAATGGCTTTTCATTTTCCACGTAACTCTATTGCCACGTCACTTTATGACCACATCATCACTTTGACTATAATTTTGACTGGTCATAACTTGCACATACAAACTCTATTTTTTGAATTATAAAATATGTCAAAAAGCTCTCAACGAGCTCTACACTATGGAAATGGTTCATAAATATTTCAAAATCATCAATTTTTTAGTTTGACTAGCATTGACCACTTGTTGACCTGCTTTGACTAGAACTTGGACTGGCTACACAAGGAGAAAACAAACTCTATTTTTGGAGTTCCGTATATCATTGGAAAGATCTTGATGAGTCCTATATGATGGTACAGGTCTTAGTATGATTTGAATTTTTTTTGAAATGATCTCTAGATCATACCTCCCCATTGAAAAGGTTTTTAGTCCACCAAAAGCTGGTATCCACTGAAATGTCTCTCGGTTCCAAAGATACTTCAATAGGTCTTATCGATCTACTTAGGTTTTGTAACTACACCTATAATGCTTGAAATAACCAACTAATCACACCTTTCATAATCCCTCTACTACTGCACGACCATCAATAGCCTCGAAATGAAACTAAGGTTCAAAATGTGATGACTTTCTTTATTACACGACTTTGTAAGAGCCTTTACACAAAAGTATAGTGATCTCCTTTGTTGCATG
Source organism: Torreya grandis (assembly GCA_037957365.1). Classification (NCBI taxonomy): domain Eukaryota; kingdom Viridiplantae; phylum Streptophyta; class Pinopsida; order Cupressales; family Taxaceae; genus Torreya; species Torreya grandis. Next base: position 178,159 of record JARHVA010006957.1, on the reverse strand, counting down.
GTTGCAACAAGCCTCTGCATAGAAGTCTAGTGATCTCTTATATTGAATGGTTGTAATGAGCCTCTACATAGATCTGAGATCCTAAATCTCCTCTGATGCATGACCTCAATGAACCTCTACATAGATTTGAGATTCTACACATACATCCATGTTCTCTTCTATTATATGGCCATCCAAGGGCCACTACATAAAACTAAGATTTTGAATCTCCTCTACTGCATGACTATAATGAGCCTCTACATATATCTGAGATTTTATATGTGCATCCATGCCCTCTTCTATTGCATGGCTTCAATGACCTCTACACAAAAGTACACATGGATAATAACACATACATCAACATCCTATTTTATTACACAACTTCTACACAAAAGTATGCGTGTGGACCTAGTACTTTTTAGGTCTTCTAAACTATTTTCTATAGAATAAAACTTGACAAAAATAAGCATACCCTAATCTGCATATGCCATTGTTAATGGAAAATGTCTACCAAAATGTGAGAAGATAACTTGAGTATGATAAACATGTCATTCAATTCTTCTCTACAGGTGACTCTGCAACAAAATAAATTGCAATTTTTATGATGCATGTATATATAGATACAAACAGTGCCTCTTGAGTCTTTAAAAATTGTGCATAGTGTATGACACAATACTGCCCATATGGGTCTTATTCATACATCCTAACTAGAAGATTATTTATGCTAGTTATATGAGCATATACAAATGGATAAACCAAGATGCTTGAAAGCCTTTAACTACCACCTAAGATTCCTTACCAGTGATTAAATCCTAGTGTGGGCCTGACTCCTTTAGTAGTCACCCTATGGATCATCATGCAACTCACCTTTAGGTGCCTGATGGTCACTTGGTGTATATGAGTCTGATGTTTGACTAGAATCATCATGACTAGGTCCAGAGACCTATCCTATCTCAAATTGCATGATCCAAGTGTTATCCAAGTGAATCTCTATGCCATCATCTATGAAAGATGCTTACCGATTGAAGAGATAAAAATTTCCTAGAAAAATCTCATTCATTTTCAATGGGATGATATCGAGAGTCACCATGTCTGAGAACTATCTTCCAACTATAAATCATAAGGTGTAATAACATGCTACCATACCTTGGACAATGCCATTCTGTGTGCCAATTGTTTTTTCATATGGTAGTGGAAACATTGGCAAGCTCAATCAATGCACAACATCAAAAGTCACATAACCCATTCTGATGTCCCCATTGAACATGAGTCTAATGACACATCCCGCTAAAATAACTAGAATACTCTGCCTAGAGGCTCTCATAGATCGTAAGCCAATGTCCAAAGGTCTGAATGGTGTCTTTTTTCAAACTAGGGATTTTGAATGCTAAATGATACAAATCCATTGCTTTAAATTGGTCCCAAATAGTTTTCACTTCTATGTCAATACACAAATAGAATCTCACTAACATAATATGGAAAAATTGTTAGTGACTGGCAAGAACCACTTTAATACCAAACAGATCCATAAACTGGCACTAATTTTTTATGTAAAAAAAGTTTACCTTGGATCCATGTAAGAAATTTATTAAATATACCAAAATTAATCCATAAAATAATCAACTTAAAGAAAATCAATGCAAGAATACCAACCACATTGCATAAGATTTGATTATGGAGTTCGGTAATGCCTATCTTTGGGTTCATAAATTACCTAAACCAATTCATTATTAAATGTCTACAAGTACAAGGCAACCCTTACAAAATAATAATAAATTCATGTTTTACAGACCTTCAAATAATCGTATAACTCTTGAATAGATTCTTCACATTTCTAGAACACTTTCAAATGTGTAAAATTAGCCCTTCAAAAAATCTCAGAACTCTCAGAAAAATTCTCCACTTTCCCAAAGCACACCTCTAAGACTGCATAAACTTTGAAACAGACCTTCAAAAAGTCTTGAAACTCACGAATGGACCGTCCACCTTCCTGTCATGAACTTAATATTTCATTCCATAAGCGTCTCAAAGTTCTGGCTCTAACAACTGGATCTTGGATCTTCAGATCTCAGCTCTTCAACTCTTAACTCTCAGCACTTTGGCTCTTGATTATTTAACTCTTATCTCTTTGACTTTTTATCTCTTTGACTCTCAGCTCTTTGGCTCTCGGCTCTGCCATGAGAGCTTTGAAACCTTGGAATGAATTCACTAAATTCTAAGTCTAATGATTTTCAAATAAATCCTCACACCTTTATATACTTTTTCGAGGTGTAAAAATAGTGGGATTAATCATTATCCCCACCTTTTTTGATGGGATTGGATAATATCCCATTTCATCATTTTTTATGGGATTTATATTATCCCTTTACATTTTAATATGGAAATAATATCCCATGTATTTAAAAATATGGGGTGATAATTATTCCCCAATATACAATGGTTTATATTTTAACCATATTAAAATGGATTTTCATTTTCTACGTAACTCTATTGTCACGTCACTTTATGGCCATGTCATCACTTTGACCATAAGTTTGATCAGTCATAACTTGCACATACGAAGTCTATTTTTCAAACTGTAAAATGTGTTGAAAAGAACTCAATGAGCTCTACACCAAGTAACTAGTTCATAAATGTTAAAATATTATCAAAAAAATTCATTTGACCAGTATTTACCACTTATTGACTTGCTTTGACTAGAACTTAGACTAGTTGCATAAAGAGCAAATGAGCTCTATTTTCAGAGTTTTGCATACCATTAGAAAGATCTTGATGAGTCCTATGTGATGGTATAGTTTTTAGTATGATTTGGGGACTTTTTCAAAATCATTTCTACATAATTCATATTCAACCATTCCCATTGTATTCATTACTTATAACTTTCAATATTATTATGACACTCAAAATGGAAAAGACAAAAGTGTCGTTAGGGAGGATTTTAAAATTGATGAGTCATATTACTATAGGATTCCACTAAATTTAAATGGTTAATTTTTTATTTAAAATGTTCATATTGTAAATTTTTATGGTGTCCTATGATATGATGAGCCATGTGGGTTGGGTGGATTTCAATAAGACCAATCTATAACTAGTCCTATCCATTACCATGGCGACACAACTCCAATTTACAATGCATTTGAATTAAGTATATTGTTGATGTACTTTTGATCAATTATGTAA
>JARHVA010006957.1:0-167500 GCA_037957365.1 Torreya grandis | reverse complement strand
AGGTGTTAGTTTAGTATGTTATTTGTCAATTTGCTTTGTTCATTTTATCACTAACATAATACTAATCTTCTCTTCCTAGTCAAATTCTAAGTTCACATAATGGCACGCCCGATGAGACAAAATGCATCCCACACATGAAGAAGATCATTATACAACTTTAAAATCTTCATTTGGATCATTAAAACTTTTACAATTTGATTTTCTAACTTTATTTTTCCATTTTTCTTTGTCAAAAGTTTACACAGTAATTGTCTCCAATTGAGTAAACCACCGATGAACCATTATCGATTAAGTATAACCATCATCAGTTAATTTATTAAAATTTATGTTAGTCTGCATAACCATCATTGTTTAGTAAAATCATCATTGGTTTGCATAAACATCATCATCACTAGTTAGTATAATTGATGATAGTCACTATGTTTTTTTACACAAACTCGAGAGATCATTTTTCTAAGTTGGTTGTTTCATCTTCAAAAGTGATTCTAAGATAAACATCTTTCTAACAATTGTTTTGTAGTTTTACTTGAAAAATCATCAAAACATGCTTAAATAGATCATTTTAAACTTCTTTTAGGGTGTTTTAAAATGAATCAAACTTTTCATTTTAGTGCTTAAAGGGAAATCATTTAGGGTGTTATTGCTTAAATCTTGTAGTTAGATTTCAAAGTTACAAATTAATACCAAGGGGGTCAAATGAACACCACTAAATCTTTCATTTAGGCTTAAAATTGAACACACTTGTCATTTTTGTCTTCAATAGTTTTTTAATCTAATTTTTTTGAGAAAAGAAAGGGGTGTTGCATGTATTCTCTTCCATTTTTCCCCTTTAGAGAACCCTTGGAATCAAAAGCGCCATTCCTATTACAAAAATTCTAGTCCAAGGCTTAGAAATAATGTCATCTAAAGCACTCTCCAAAAACTCCTCAAAGTCTGGGTGACCTTGAAAATGACCCTAAAGTCTTTCTATTAGTCTTTTATTTCATGCAAACTTGGCTTGTGAGGGGGACATCATTATCTCCCATGAGTTCTTTAGGGAAGCTTTGACCCAAGGTTTCATCTCCCAGCATCGATTTCATTTGGTTCCATATTGGAGTTTCACATGGGATGTAGTGGCACTTTAGACATCACACTACACTGAGCAAACATCAAGATGTAGTAGTTGTAAAAAGGACTAGACCTTTTTGCAATAAGCCAAGTGATATGGACCCAAAATATGTGCTTTTATTTTGCATTGTTTGACATGAAAGCCACTGTATAATTTATTCCCCTAGAATGTTTGAAAACTTGTAGATCTTAGACAAATCTTTACTTATCGTGGAAGTATTGTTGGTGTAAGGTGTACCTCAAGGTCCATGTCATAGTACTATCATTTGAGAGAAGGGGGGTGTAAAAATGTTACTATATAATGAACATTTACTTTTGGATGAACACTTAAAATCCTCTCAAATGATATATATTTATATATTCCAATAATACTAATCAACCTTGTCATTTTTAGATCTAAGGGTGATTAATTAGTTGGTTTTGTCCTAGATTAAAGTCTTGTTTGGAGTCAAAACTTAGTGTAAACAAATAATGCAAACCAAACACATGGTCCCCAATTTTATTTTAATAAGGTAGTGTTATGCTATAAAATTTGTGATAAATCATCAATTTGCCTTATTTAAACTTCATCAAAAATTGGAGTCATATCATCCACTTTGGTGTAGTTATGCCACCCAATTGAGTCTAGATCTTTGCTAAAGTTGTTTAAGTCCTTCATTTATAATCTAAATTTGAAATTGCACCTGTATAAGTTCATAGGGTTGATGTGTTAAGTGGGTTTACCATTTACACTAAACTTGAGGGAACTTAGGTTCAATTCGCAATTTGGGTTGAAGGCCATTTAAAGACTCATGATCGTTATCACCACTTGATAGACTTAAGTCATTTTTTGCTAAACACTTGCACTTTGAGTCTATGCACCACAACATTTTGAGTCAAGAAAGGTAGTGTTATGCTATCAAATTTTTTATAAATTATCTTTGCCTTAGAGAGTTTTTAAAACAAGCTTTTTGTAACATCTTTTGGGTAGTCTAGCACTATTACGCTGCCCAAAACATTTCAGATATTGTTTCATAGGCCCTCTTGCATAGATTTCAAATTTATTCCTACATTTTCAAACCAATTCGAGTATACCTTTGTGAACCTTTGTCTAGCACAGTTATGTTGTTCACTTTTTTTCTAGCTTATTTGTCAAAAGAACCAAGTTTTATACCATTATTTGTGAGAAACAAACTATCTCTAAAGTGCCTTTTGTTTCATCCCTTATGCCTATTTGATTGAGTCCATGTCCAAGAATCAAATGCCTAGTGTTTTTTATAAGTGTTTCAAATCTGTTAGATTAAAACTTTCATCTATTTTAAAGTATAGCTTTTGACACCATTTGGGAAAGAGTCCTAGCGCATGCCTTGTTTGAGCCTAGATTTTGACACCACATTTTGGCCAAAAGACCTAACAACTTTTAATTTCTTAGATTACACTAATTTAAAATAATTCAACCTATTTTTTTGTTCATTTACTTAATATTTTTGTGTAAGACATGTAACGTTAGCCACTTAACATTAGCTTGTGTTATCACAAATCTTTGCATAAACCTTTTGATCATTTTAATGAATCTAGACCAAATTTGAATATCGAATTTTAGACATTATCTTTTATATTTTTTATAACTCTTTGACCTTTTATTGAAAAAACATTTACTATGGATCCCAACATGTATTCTTACACTCATAGTGGACTCATGCACAATCTAAGGATTATTAATATGGTTGCATAGGAAGAAATAGTGTAAGACCCCTACGCAAATAATATTTCTTATGAGATGGATCCTTATCCCTCTTATAATACTAAATGAGGATCACAAATCCAAGATCCATTGGCTAACTATTTAGTTAATACACCACCTTATTTAGAACATGATCAAGAACAAACCACACAATACCTAGCTACAATACTCATAGCTGACGAACCAGTTCCTTAATAGTCATGCTCTACTAATATGCCTTCCACATATGATCCATTTTTGTTTGAGTGTCATTTATTAGAGAACAAAGATTATATTTTGATTTGATTCATAGAGGTAGGGACCAATTTTCCTATAGACTTCCCTCATGAGAATTTTCCAAGCCTAGTAAGAAGGCCCCATAACATAATTTACAATCAATAGGATTCTTCTAGAAATCCTTTGGCTATAATCCAAACAACGTATAAAGACCCTAATATGCCTAATAGAGTAAAAAACCTCATGGAATACCACCTTAACCAAATGCAGACAGCATATCAAACCTACCTGAATCTAGTACATAATTTCAATCAAATGACCATGGTGAGCAAACCTCTTATTGACTTAGTTCCTTCAACATGAGTTTTGCTAGAGTTAACTAGTCAAACAATCAAAGTTTAGACCCATTCATGAAAAACACTTTGGCAGACAACTTGTTGCATATTCCCACTATTGAAGAAGTGTCTTCTACTTCTACATAGAATAATGATCAAAATATAGTGAACAATGTGTAAGCAATGTCTAATCCAAATCAAAGTGGTACTAACATAAAAACAACTAGTCAACAAAATGTGCCTTTAGTTAAAATTGCAAGTGGTTCTCCAAATTAGGGAGTAGGAGTTTCTACATCCTAACCTTAACCAGCTACATCATCAATCATGCAACTAATAGGATTAGGTAGTCAAACATCACCCAATGTCACATCTCAACAATAGAATGTGATGAATCCCACTCCCTCAACAAGGGATGAGTAGTATTCTACAATAGTAGGCACAATCTAGTGTACCAACATAATAGAGGTTGAATGTATTCCCACCTAAATAAGGGGTAACTAATTTTCCACCTCACTAGGTAGTGACAAATACACCTCCTCAATCACAAACCAGTGCACCAATCCAAAACCAAATGATGACTAGCCAACAACATGTAAATATTAATCAGCAACAAATGTTGAATCTTAAACATGCTTTCACTTCCCAATAAGGATTTGTGCAACAAAGAGGAACCCATATTTCTCAAGTACCTACTAGACAATAATCAGTTCAAAATGTGCCACAAGTTCAAAGACAAGGTCTTGGTTCATAAGTTCCCACTCAACAGTGAGGTTTGATTAGTCAATAGCATATCCCTTTTCAACCATAATAGGCATAGTATATTTATATCCCTCCATCTCAACCACAAAATCCTCCAAGTCAAACCTTCATAGCCAACCTAAACTAAAATATCATACAACGAAATGTGCAATTTCAAGTACATCTTAATCCACATATGCATATTCTTGGTCCATTTCCCAACCAAACCAATATACCCAATAGATTTATCCATCATAACCTGGTCAAAGTGTCCCATTTGTGACCTCCCAACTATCTACCCAAACCAAGGTTCTCCCCCAAACCAATGTTCCTTCCAGTTTCCTATCTCAAGAATTACAATAGATGAAGGATGCAATTGCTGCCATTCAAGTTAAGAAATAGACTAAAATGTTTAAGTTGAATGATGTGTGTTCTTATCCATTCAACATGAAGTACTTGTAGATACCATTTCCTCTAGGATATGAACCACTGAAATTTGACAAATACAAAGGGAAAGATGACCATCAGGCCCATTTAATCAAATTCTTTGTTGCATGTCAACCAGTGTCATATAGCATGTCAACCAGTGGCATATAGCAATATATACCTTTTGTTGTTGTTTTCATATATCTTGGTTGGACAAGCCTTGGAGTGGCTTTTAAATTTGCCCAAGAATTTAGTAACTTATTTTTATGATCTTTTTGATAAGTTTGTGCAGCACTTTTCTTATAATCTCTAACATGAGATTTCATTATTTGACTTAACACAAGAAAAATAAAAGGTTGATGAGAGTTTTACAAGTTATCTACAATGATGGAGAGCCCTTGAAAGCTGATTCACCCATAATTTACCAAATAAACAATTATTTGTTGTGTTTACTAAAAATTTGCATAGTGATATAGCTTATCATCTGGAACTACAATGTGCACATTGTTTCAAGAAGATTATCAACAAAGGCTTTCTAATTAAGTGATCTCTTATTAATAAATGAATAATCAAGATTACATTAACTAATTAAAATTAAGGTACCAATCAGGGAAGTGGCCAAAACCAACATCCAATCTAGGTGCAAGCATCATAACCGGCACAGTTCAATAACCAAGATAGACCAAAACAATTCAACTACAATAGAAATGTTGTGGGTAATGGAGTAACCAAGTCATGTCATGTATAAATAGTGAAAACATCATCTGTACCACCTTTTTAGCTTACTCCTACCCAACAACTTCTCCAACCAATGCCTCAAGCACAATAACCAAGACTCATGCAATAAATGTAGCAACCTTTACCATTACAAGCCCCTCATCCAAGGAGAACTATGCTTACACATCATGTCTTTAGTGACCTTGGAGAGCCTATTGATTCTATATTTTGAAAACTTACCACTACTAATCTGATTAGTTGGCCTATACCAAAGCATTATCCATAAGGCATTCTTTAACCTGATTGGTACCATGAAAATGAATTTTGTGAATATCATCGGGTCAATGAGCATAATCTATGAAGATGTTTGTAAATCAATCATTTGATTGATAATATGTTAGAGAATGGGGAGATAACATTAGATAATGGTGCTTTCACTTTCAATCAAACTCTTGAAATTTATCAAAATCCCTTTCCCTAACATAACACACAACAGTAGCAACAACAATAATAACACTAGTTGATGCAATAACAAAAGCAATAGTATCAAAATCAAAGGCCAAAATAGTAGAATCAATAGCAAAACCCACAATGTTAGAACAATGGACAAAACCAAGGTCAGAACGGTAATAACCAACAAACTTACCATGTAGTTAGACATGACTACAACAAGGTTGTAGGTCATATTATAGGGGATAACGTTAATACCATCTCCATTAATCCTAGACCAAGCACTAGTCAATATAGACCATTGCTAAACAATATCATTCAACCAAATTACATGGATAATCCTTCTTTGACCTGGGATCACACATAGGTGAACCAACAAATTAGGACTTCCACTATTAGACCATATATCGATAACTCACCCTTGCCACATGACCACATATAAGTGCACCAACAACCAAGACTTATCCTATCTGGTCCCACACCATTCCTAGCATTTATTAGTAATTATGGTCCATCATCTAATCTTGATTATGTAATCACAACTTGGAGGTCAAATATTACTATCACAGGTCCCACTTTGCTTGTTATCTAACCAACCATTTAACCTCAAAATAAACCATTCACCATTGACCAAGAAAAGAAGTTTGATATTGTGAAATAATTGTAGAAGACACCAACACAAATTTCTATTTTAGATTTGTTGTGAACATCAACAATCCACAAGAACATTTTGAATGAGTTTTTAACCCTATCCACTATTGCCAATGACATATCCCTTGATAAATTTCAAGCTTTGATTGGACACCTAGCTCCAACCTAACAAGTCACATTCAACCAAAGTGATGTCTTCCCTTGGCCCACTCCATAATAATCTATTGTACATAGAATTTTATATAAAGTGGCATAAAGTGAAACATGTCCTTATAGATAATGGATCAGGCCTCAACACATTATCTATAAATCTCATCAAGATTCTTTGGTACACAATCGCAGATCTCCAACCAATAATGATAACTATCAAAGTCTATGATAATCAAGAAAGAGAATCACAAGGCACCATTAGCTTACTAGTTATCATTGGGCCTTTGACCCATGATACACTTTGCCATGTGTTTTATCTTGAGTTGTCATATAATGTGCTTCTAGGTAGGCCTTGGTTACATGAGATTCATTCAGTCTCATCAATGCTGCACCAATGTATTAAGTTCTCCCACTCAAGGATGGAAGTGAATATTCTAAGAGATTTACACCCATATGAACACGATAAACATCTTGAGGCTAAGTTTCAAAGCTATAATTACCAATACAACATGAATCCAAGTTCCAAGTAGGATAAAGGAAAGACCATACTTATTGACTCTCCACAAGATAATTGCATAGATCCTAATACCTTAGATTACCTTTCCCACATGTCACCTCTTGAAGCTTTCAATCATTTCACCATTTTAGATAATGGCCCAAGGGAGTATGTGACCCATGATACCTTCCATATTGCTAATCTTCCTTAGAATATAAAAACCTTTGGATGACCTAAAGTTACCCCACACATGCATTGGCAACAAAAAAACAAAGATAAGGGATCTATCATGTTTCTTCTAGCATCTAGACTAAAACCAGACCCTCTTGAAGGAGATGGATCATGGTTGTGTAATGACAACCAAACTGATTATTATAAGAGTACAAAGTATCATATTCCCAATAGGATCATGGAGCATCAAGATTATGAAGGAAGAGGCCTCAAACTGAACCAATAAGGAACCATTGAGCCAATTTCCATGACTAGGTATACAAGACCTTATGGACTTGGATTTAAATCACCTGGCAGTGGCCCCACATATCTTATTCAAGTTCTATCATTAGTGGCTAATGATGATGATGCCAACAGTGAAGCAGAGTCTGATCATAGCCTCACCTTTGATGACCTAGCTAAGACTAACCTTTTCAATAACAATGCCATATGTACTCTTACCCTAGTCATTCATCATAACCCATTACCGTTATACTATTCCCAACTGATAGATTGAGACCAACAAGAATCCAATTTACCAATTGATGAGTTTCATAATGATGAGGCATTCTGTAACTTTTTATGCCTTCGAGACAATGTTCCATTGGGAGATCATAAATCAGGATTCTCAATTACATTGGATCCTAAAGCCTATTTTGGAGAGCAGGTGAACACCTTTAGCCAAAAACAAATAAATAAAACATTGAGGTCCCCAAGTGAAAACCTCTTTGAGGTACTTTCTAACCAAGGAAAAAGTAAAGATAGAGGCCATTCTAGTGGTGAAAACCTGTTTCAAGTGCCATTAGATAGGGGTGTTCATTCTTCTTCGAATTTAGACCAAGAGACCACCAATGATAAATTTAATTGTGCATCTGAGTTTATTTTTTCACAACAACAAGTATTTGATCAAATTCCTCAATAATTTTTGAATATTTTTGTCACATGGCTAGATCTCCCATTGGGGGACTCAGATTCATCATGCCTAGGAGATGTTGAAAAGCAAGTCCTAAAAGAGGACCCTGATATAGTCCAATAGTTCAATTCTTTGCCTACTATTATAGAAGATGGTTCAACCCTTTTAGTCATAGATACAATAGAGGTAAACATAAAGACTTCATCAAACTTGAAATGTATAAAATTAGGCATGTCCCTCACTAAGCAGGAACATGAAGTCTTTACAACCTTATTGAGAGAATTTATAGATATCTTTGCACGAGTTTATTCTGAGATGCCAAGTTTGGACCTTGCCTTGGTTCTACACCACCTTGTGGTCAATGTTGATGCCAAATTAGTGAAACAATAGCTACATAAGATGCATCCTTGAATTTTTGTCTTGGTAAAGAAAGAATTGGAAAAACTCTTAGAAACAGGATATATCTAATCCATTGACTACTCAGAATGGATATCTAATATTGTGCTTATTAGCAAAAAGCCTAAAGGAATCTGAATCTATACTAATTTCTAAGACATAAACAAATATTATACTAAGGATGACTTTCCATTTCCTAATATTGACATGATCATCGACTCCATAGTGGGTTATGAAATGCTTTCACTCATGGATGGCTTTTCTAGATATAACTAGATCAAAATAGCACCAGAAGACCAACATAAAATAGCATTCACCACTCCATGGGGAACATATTATTATCAAGTAATGCCATTTGGTCTTAAGAATGCTGGAGCTACATATCAAAGTGCCATGACTGTCATATTCCATGCTATGATGCATGATATTGTTAAAGACTATGTCAATGACATATTAGGAAAATCTAAGACTAGGGCCAACCATCTAACAGAAGTTACACTCAATCCAAAGAAATGTGTGTTTGGAGAAACCTCAGGAAAGTTACTTGGCTTCATTGTTTCTTATAAGGGCATTGAAGTCAATTTGGCCAAAGTCCATATTATAACTGAGATGCCGCCACCAACCAATTTGAAGTAACTCCATAGTTTGTAGGGTAAGATTCAACCAATCTAATGCTTCATCTCTCAGTTAGCTAACAAGTGTCATCTATTTACACATATTCTAAATAAGGGAGTTGTATTTCACTAGGATGATCATTGACAAACAGCTTTTCAACAAATCAAGGACTATTTAGTTAATCCACCTATTTTGTTACCTTCTATGCTAAGAAAGCCATTCTTGTTGTATCTATCAGCTATTGACAATGCCTTGGGGGAACTTTTGGCTTAACATAATAATAATGGAAAAGAGAATGCAATTTACTACTTAAGCCATACCTTGGTCACATATGAACACAACTATGCACCTATTGAAAAATCTTGTCTAGCCATGATCTTTATAGCTTAGAAACTATGTTATTGCATGTTGAACAATAAGACCATGGTCATTTAAAAAGTAGATCCACTCAAGTATCTACTATCTAAAATATCTTTGCAAGAAAGAATGGCCAAATGGATCATGCTTCTTATGATTTTGACATAGAGTATGTCAATCAAACGGCAATCAAAGGATAAGTCCTTACAGATAAACTTGCTGAAGCACCCCTTGCAGACACAAAGCGACTCACATTTCATTTCCTTCATGAATCCATAATGACCATCATTGACACACCTCTTGAGGATAAGTACTGGAAGATATATTTTGATGGTTCATTTACTACACATGGATCAAGGGCAAGCCTTTTATTTATTACACCATAGGGGGATCTAATCCCTAAATCATTCAAAATTAGGTTTCCTTATACAAACAATGTGGCTGAGTATGAAACACTTATCATAGGACTTCAATAGGTATTATAGTGGAACATATCTCATCTCCAAGTTAAGGTGATTCTCAATTAGTCATCAATCAGGTCATAGACCATTTTCAGAATAAAGATGACAAGTTAGTTCCATATAAGGCTATGGTCGATACCCTAAAGCAGCAAATTGAAAATATCCAATTTGAACATATACCAAGGGCTAGTAATAGAATTGCATATGTCATGGCTACCATCTCATGAACCTTCAATTGTGGCAATGATTTATGATATTATTGGTCATAATTCAATCTGGTACTCACACCTTTATAACTACCTTCATGACCAAGTTATACCACCTAACCTATCTCAAAAATAAACCAAAGCCTTTATCCATCACTCCACTTATTATACTCTACTTGGATCCACCCTTTACCACCATAGTTTTGATGGAACTTTGTTTCATTGTTTAACTTTAGCAGAGTCTTTGTTATCATTAAGAAAAGTTCACAAAGGGGTATGTGGTGCTCATTATAACAGGGTAGTCCTATCCAAAAATCTCTTGTGTACTAGTTATTATTGGTCCAAAATGGATGTAGATGTAGCTACATATGTAAAGAAGGGTGAAAAATGTCAATGACATGCTAATCTAATTCATGCCTCAGCACAAACTCTAAAATTAATGTTGATACCATGTCCATTTGTTACATGGGGACTCGACCTCATTAGGAAAATCAACCCCACTTCATCTAATGGCCATAAACATATCCTTACTGCCACTGACTATTTCACTATGTGGGTTGAAGCTATACCCCTCACTTATGTCACTAGAAAGCAAATTTTTAAATTCATCTTCAACCATCTCATTTTCCACTACAGTATCCTCTTCGACATTATATCTGATAATAGAGGATCATTCAAGAATAAAGATGTAGACTAGCTATGTACTAAATATAACATCACACAACATTTTTCTATATCATATTACCCTCAAGGTAATGGCTAGGCCAAAGCATCGAATAAAACCATTATCAATATTCTCAAAAATATTATCAATGATGTTAGTCATGATTGGCACTTGTAGATATTCCCTACCCTTTGGGCATGTCATACCAATCACCATACCCCCACAAGAGCCACTCTATATTCAATTTTTTATGGGATAGAATATATCCTTCCCATTGAGGTTGAGTTTCCTTCACTATGCATATCTTTTAAACATGTCTTAGATGATCATGACTATTGGGTAGCTCACCTACAAGAGCTAGACTTACTTGATGAAAAATGCATAGATGTGTTCAACAATCTTTAGGCATATCAGAACTGACTCAAAGGCAACTACAATTAGCATGTGAAGTATAGAACATTTAAACTTGGTGATATTGTTCTTAAAGAATACCATGACTAAGAAGAAGCATAAAGGTAAATTCAAACCAAATTGGATAGGGCCTTTTATCATTACTACAGATTATGGATCAGGAGTATATAGGGTTGCCACACTTGATGATGATGAACTTCTTGAGCTAATGAATATTATTCACCTCAAGTGGTATTATGCTTAAGTGCTAAGGTGTATTGTCTATAAGGACCATTTCATGTTGTGTCATTTTATCACTATTCTTCATTATACAAATATCATGCTTATCATTCCTTTTATCTCATTCCATCTGCATTACCATCTATTCTATCAACCAAACATGTTCTAAATCCTATCCACCCAACCCATTTGACCTTGGTTTTTGCCATTGATTATGCATTTTTAGTACCAAGGAATCTGATTAGTTTCATCAATTTTTTCAAGTACTTTAGACAAAGATCATATTTTGAAGCAGTATGACAGAAGTTTTGGCAATTGCATCCTTTAGTTGTTATTCATTTCTTATCACTAGTCTTACTATTAATTATAACTACCTTTGGGCATATTAGTACCATTGATCCATGTCATTGTGTCCTAGTTATAATCACCTATGGGAAAACTAGGGGCAACATTTGTTTATTGAGCTTTGACATACCAACTTACCACTTCCTCTACCATACTATGATTTTGTACCAACTATGCCTATTTTATCTGAATTGACTGCTACACTAGTCAAATTCCTCCACTATAAGCATGAAACTACAATGACTTAAGGTCTTACTCTGGGACTATGTAAGCAGTGCTCAATAATTTTTGAGGTTATCTTAGTCACTCTTTCCACCATGCTCTTATCATTTTGAGAGTAACTTAAGACACGCTCTCACTATTTTATGAGCAACCTAAGTTTGAATGCTCTCACCATTTTGTGAGATTGAACCATTTAGTGTCTCATCATTCTTGATCAAGTTGAGATACTTCCAAAATTTCAAAAATATTTATAAAATCATTAAAAAGACCAAAACATTGACCATTCCTTTGCCTTAAGGATTTTGGGAACCCTTACTAAGTTACAACTAAATCACTTGTTTT
Organism: Torreya grandis; assembly: GCA_037957365.1. NCBI lineage: Eukaryota > Viridiplantae > Streptophyta > Pinopsida > Cupressales > Taxaceae > Torreya > Torreya grandis. Next base: position 155,130 of record JARHVA010006957.1, on the reverse strand, counting down.
TTAGTTTCCCCATCCTTTTTGGCCTTTTTCTCTCATGTAATTTTCAATTTATAAGACCATTCCTATTCTTCTATCACATCCATTCTATTTATTTTCATCAGTTATCACATTCTTCCCATTCCCTAAGAGAACTACATTTAGCCTAAAGTTTTTTATTGGATATTACATCCATGAAACTATGTAGGTAGCATCCACTTACTTAATGCATATAGAGATAGCTCATCTACCCCCTTATTTTTCTTTTATTCCCCCATTTTGTTTGTTTGTTAAGTTTTTGCCTATTTTTTAGGGGCCATATTTGTATGGTTTCTATTGTGTTGTTTGTTTGTTTGTTTCTGCTTATTTTATTTGTTTGTTTGCCTATTTGTTTGCTTTAGCACTGTTGCCTTGATTTGGTCTATATGTGTTCATTAGGTGATTCCTTGCCCACACATATACTCGAGTCCATCCATATTTATTTGTTTGCATTATCATCATGGTTTTTATCATTGGTGCATTATTTTCTATTTGAGTAGTGGATTTTGGGAGTCAGTCCTTATGCATATTTTGGTTAGATCCTCATGATCTTATACCATGATGCCTATCGACATGTGATACAATAAACCTTAGCTTCAAGAAGTCTATTCATCAATCATGGCATCAACATCTCTTCGGCACCAACAACCTGATTCATCCCCAATTATATCCCAAATAGAGTAATTAACTATGAAAGAATTTCAACCTTTATTAGTTTAAATGAGTATATCCCTACTAGTAGCTTATTCTAATCTATCATTACCCTCTATGTTAAGTTATCATCATCCTCAACCAAGTTTGTCATGTTTTCCATAATTAGGTTCCAATGATTATAACCACCTATGGAAAAATCATTGCACACTGCCCCACCTACATTTATTAATGATTATAATGACCTTTGGGAAAATCATTGTGTTGTCACCACTTTAGTTTTTTTGCCCATACAAAAGCATGTTATTATCTTGTTTGTCTATCCTAACTGGGGTAGCTCCATCTTCTCAATGATTATAAGCACCTTTAGAAAAATCATTGTGTTATCATACCACATTACCACTATCGGGGTACAATGCTTATAACTACCTTTGGGAAAACCATTATACACCATCCTATTTGTATTCTTAATGATTTTAACTACTTTTTCAATATCATTATTTTTTCACCCCATCATCTTTCCTTTCTTTGGTCCCCTCATTTTACTTCCTTCTTTTTGAGGGAACCATTTGCCAACCTACTTGTGCCAACCATTCCCTCAAGGGTGCATCATACAGTTAGTTTATCATTTTTGTAGTTGTAGGCATACATGACCTTTCCATTATTTTATAATATGTTACTATTCTTATATCTTGCCATACCTTCCCAAATAGGGGCAAACTATAGACACCTAAATCTGGCCACCAATGACCTCCAACCAAGCTTTTGATCTATTTCTATCAAAGTGTACAATTTGCAAGAAAAACACTAAAATATGCTAAATGATGTGAAACTAACATATTCAAGTGCCTATTTTGGTCACGGTATCCTAAATGGGATAATGCAATTTATGGGCTAGTTAATTTTGATCAGATCATTTCGAGTCAAAATACCAATTTTGCACGTAGGTGCTCTGGATTGCTCTTTTATATCAAATTACTTGTATGATATGTTTTGTTTTTTTTTTTTGGCAACATCCTAAATAGGATAACGGATCCAACATATCTGACATTGACTTTTAATTCCAATCTAGTCAAATTTTGGACCAATAACAAGGCATTCTAATTAATTTGAGTAATTGTGCACAAAGTGCTTAATCAAGCTTAAGAGCTAGTTAAACCAAATTAGATCCTAATTAATAATTGCATGGAAACTTGTTGAATACTTATTTTTGGAAATGAATATTGAATATCTACATCATCAACTGACCTCATTTCTTGGGAAGACATCCCTAGGCCATAAATGCCACAAATATCAAGATCCATGCCTCCCATGCCTCATTAAATCCCTCCATGCCTCTTAATTTTTCCTCTATCCTAAATATTGATGAGCCTATTTATTAATTTTAATTTCAAAATTGGATTAGTCTTTAGCCACACATCTCAATCCTAAGATGGACGGTTCGGGTTGATTCTACCCATTTGCAAAAATTCATAAATAAGAGGCCTTGCCACATAAATTTCAACTTAATTTGTGAAAATTTACCATGTCAAATTGATTCCAAGATCTCTCACATTCCAAATTTATGAGGCCAAAATATTGAGCCAAGCCAAGCCAAATCCACAAGGTTCCAAGAGAAGGTAGAGGATAGTCAAGTTCCATTGCAATAGACTTCATGAGCACAAACTGAATAAGCCACTACTACAAAAGCATTTAGAGCATCCAATTAAGGTGAATGATTTTTTTTTTCCTTACTTTTGAGTTGTGTTTATCATTTTTTTTGTTATTAAGTTCACCCTAGTAACTAGGCATGAAGGTGTTAGTTTAGTGTGTTGTTTGTCAATTTTCTTTGTTCATTTTGTCACTAACATAATACTAATCTCTTCTTCTTAGTAAAATTCCTAGTTCACAATATTTTATATTGATTAAATTAATAATGCATGCTTTGGTTATGGACATCAAACTTAATTAACAATACATCTAAACATGTAAGAATAAATAGTGCACAAGTGATAATACATGTCTCAACAAATGGATGTCAGATTATGCTATCAATGCATCCATGAGAATAAAAAATTAGTGTAGTTGACACCAAATTAGTACACATTAAAAATTAAACATGTGAAATAGGAGGACATTAAGATCTATCAAAATGCATCCAAGAAGAGTACAAATGCAGAATGTAGGCAAGCAAGGAAAAGAAAGAATATTTTTCTTGTGAGTGTGTTTAGCCACTTGCCAAATTGGGCCTCATCCTTTGTTTTCATTAATTGAAAAGACAATGAATGTGACAAAATAAAAAATATCCTTACAATAATTTCACCTTTAATATCTCCATTTATAATGATTTTTTATCAAACCACCTAGATCTTGTCACTTTATAATTTTGGAACATTTACAACAATAAATGAGACCAATGGATCATGGAAAAAACATGTATTTTTTGAAAAAATGGTACTTAAATCTAAGTTAATGATCAAAATTTATTTCAATATCTTGTTTTCATCATTAGTGGTGCATTAAAAAGGTATTTGCACCAATATTTAAATACTCTTTGACTAAAAAATCAATTTCAATCAATTATAGATGTGGGAATTGAAAAAGAAACCTATCACAATATTAATAACTCTTAACCAACTCTTATATTTTCCCACATGTGCAATTCAAATAAAAATATTCCTTTGAAGGGAAAAATAAAGCTAACTATTTTTTAAAAATTTAATAAATAGCTTGATTTAAAATTTTAGGGCATGGATTTGAGTATTTAGACTTAGATTTTTTTTAAATAAGACTCAGCTAAAGGCAAGATAAATACATGGCTATCTAGAAAGAATTTTCAAGAGTGGTTTTAAAAACCATAGGAGGTATCAAGATATTGGATACATTATAGGTTCCTAAAACTAGCATGCATAACATCAGTAGATGGAGAAGCTAGTTCAAATGGATTAAAAACCTCTTTGTGGCATCCATGTACTACTCAATATTCAACCTCAGCTTACAAACTTCATAAGGTATCTTGCATGAAAGACAGCTTGATCAGACTATCAATGGTTTTGAGGAAACCACATGTGGTGTAGGAGTATTTATGATTTTGTGGATGACATGAGTTTCTAATGACGTAATAAAACACCAAATTCTAGATATAATATGGTTGAAGTTATTAACCAAGCAAGGTAGTTGTGTGGTGATAACTTGAAATGGAATCTCAGGGCATAAATGAACCCCAACAACTTCAATTTGTATGTGTGATATGGAGGATGGCGATGGATATCCATAGATCGATTAGATCACAAAACTTGTGCTATCTTTACCTATCCATGACATGTTAAACTTCTAAATCTACAATAAAACTTTGTTTACAAAATGCCAACATACCAAAGAGAAAACTTCCATCAAAGGAGTACAAAAAATAGTTCTCTTTTTTGAAAATAATAAAATCATGATTTTAGAATAAACTCAAATAACATAAAAAACCAGACATTCAATTTACCATTTTTAGTGCTTTGATACCATATTGGATAATCTTCTAATATCACATATAGAATATAAAATTCATTAAATATTGAACAAAATAATAATGGAAAATGAGAAAGCTACTATTAGAGAGAAATCAAGAGTTAAAACAATGCAAATTCCTCGATGTACTCAACTTTATAATAGGTGTATATATTGATGTGTGTTTTATACACACCCCATAAATTCCTAGTAGGTAGCCTCTAACATTTTAGGATCGATGAATCAACTCACTCCAAGGCATAAGTTATAGGGTATTTAGTTTTATAACAACCTGTTGGTGGAATAACAATGAGAAATATAGATTGTTTACCATGGGTGGACTAGTTATGGGTGAAACTAGATCTACTTGGAGCGGGTGAAAGGATGATGATTCTAACTAAGGTGGGTAGTATTTTAAAAGAAATTTCAAAAAGATGGAAATGGAAAGGGAAGGAACAAAAGAGATCCTATGGATAACTATGGATAAAGCCTTTCAAAACTAGCACTTGAACTCAGATAAGATAAGGAATCTAAACCAATACTTGTTGTAAGCTTATGTAGAATACTAACAATCAAATAAAGTAAATAGTCAAAAGAACCAAAACATAATATACTCAAACATACAAAATAAAAGGTTGCCTAATTGTCAAATCATTATTGCACGTCTACAAGAGGGATTATGATTAGCATGCAAAAGAATTCAAATCAGCTATAGTTTAAAATGAATGACTCTAATTAAAATAGATAACTCATATACAATCAAAGTACTAAGATACCAGAATGATAGAACATGTCAAGTAATCCACAGAGTTAGATAATATTAAATATTTTCACACAAATACAAATTCAATAAGAACTCTTTTGAATTCCCTATTAATATGAATAACCTAAATTCTCCTCCTTTTGAGACCAGGAGGTTACATATATTTCCATATTACAAATCATCTCTTCAATCTCAGTATAAAATTACAAGTCCAAAATAAAATATTTCATTAAAAATCATGCAAATATATATGTATAACGATAATTCTCAAAATAAAATCTTCAGCTAAAAATACAATATGCATGTACATTAAATATATTGGGAACTAAAGTTTCACCTTGGTAATAACATTCAAATACATAATCATTTTTAAATCATAGGGTTGATGTATCACCATTAACTAGAGGAGTCAATGGAGTAACTATAGTAATAACCAAGGTAAGGACTAAGAGCTTTACAAAGTTGAAGGGCACTGACAACTAGTTATGTATGTGAAACCAAACTGAAAGCTAATTCCTTGGATTTTAACTCTTCACCTAGTGCATAAGTTACATCAAAATCTTTTTCTATAATTTCAAATTTGATTAATTAAGGATTTAATATTTTGATAGCATCGACCATCAATATTTCTTGTTCTACCTCTGAGCTCTTGAATTCAGCCACTAGAGCTTTGGCTCTTATTATTATGTCCTTTGCAAAACTAACCAACTGTAATACTTCCTCATTGGTTTTTTAAACAGTCCCCTCAACTTCTTTCTGAAGTTGTTTGTAGTTTGTTGGAGAAGATTCTCAAATTTGGTCCTATTGGCAAGTTCCCTTATTTGGGTAATTATCCTTGTAACTCTATTTTCCACCAAAATAGGTAGTTCCTCTCTCTCTCATGACTAATAAAAAGTTCTAATAATGTATTCATCTATTTATTCCAATTAGAGGAAGCATCCCTTTTAGAAATCACATAGTTCAAACATCAATAAGCATCAATGTTAGTCATGAGATTCAACTAATGGAAATCACTAATCCTTGAGCATTGGACCAAAAAAAAAAATCTTGCTTATACAGCCTTCATCTTATTCCAAAGTATAATAATATTTATTTTGTTGGCCTGACTGCCTGCCCTGTAAACCCTAATGTTGTAAAACATATTGTATAGCTTAGAAGCTACACTCTAAACATCATCAATAACTTCCTAAGGGGCTTGTGTAATTTTCATTTTCCATATTTTTAATGCCTCATTTTTTGGATTCAAAATTATTGAGAGGTGGGGGTGAATCAGTCTTCAAAAAAATTCAATCAATTACATCCACTCATACATGAACTATGAAAGTAACAAGTGATCTAGCAATGCACTAAGAACCAATCACATGAGCATGAAATAGGATAACACATCACATATGTGGGAAACCCTCATGGGGTATAAAACCCACTAAAACAAATCTTGGATAGACTATCCTATAAGATAATGTATAAAATTTAGTTTAGCATCAACCCAACATGGAGAACTGACCACAAATTTATCAAGCACCCACTTGACTTTACCAAACACCCACTTGCTACAAGGTTAAAACCCTCTTATGACCAAGCACCAATTTAGTCAAAGGAAAATAATGCAAGAACCAACCTAAAAGGTAGCTCCAACTCCCTCTTGACCAAGAACCAACTCAATCAAGACCAATTCTACAAGCTCCAATCTGTAAGGAAGCTTCAAATGCCTCTTTGACTAAGCACCAACTAAATCAATCACACTTATTTACTCTACTCTTCCATTCAGATCTAATAACAAAATATTGGTCTTTCAGACCAATCTCATGACCTTATATCACAATGTCTTATCTAAACCAGACAAGTCAACTTTTGAGCAAATTTTTCACCATATTCACTGACTTACAAAATTTATTCCAAACATTAACATGTCTTAAAAGTCCTTAAAAATATCTCCATGAACTTTATTTCATCATTCTATCAAAAATCACACTCCAATTCATCTTCTCACTATTGCCTAAGTTTTTCATTATTCATACCATTAGGCTTGTTAACGACTGACTAACTTGGAAGACCAGTTTAGCACATTATAAAAGTGGAACCTATCCAAAAACATTCATGGAATGTATTATGATTCTTTATCTCATTATTCCATGTATTTTATTTTCTTTACTAATTCAACTTTTGACTACTATAGCAAATTCTTCATAAATAAGCTTGTATCTACACATTTTCTCTCTCATCTGACTAACCACCAGCATCTAGAGGTACCTAGAGAGTTGAATACATGCTGAAATATCTTGTATAGTAATTTGAGACCATTTTTGGTAATTTTGAACAATATATTTCACATTGGGTCCTTATTAGGTTTTTAGAGAGGTTTAACATAAGTTTTGGTGTTAACGATTGTTCATAAAGGTTGCCCCTTAAATCCAAAACCAATGCTTATAGTTATTATCTAGGACCCTTACCCATCTTTCCTTAATATCTTAGGTTCCCATGTAGAGGTTACACATGCCAACTAACACCTTAAAGTCCTTCTCAAGTTTGCATACCTTAATTATGTGCACTTGAGATACCTCAAAACCACTTTTCATGCCATTTCCTAAAAACCATGACATCATACTTCATTATCACACTTAAGACAACTTAGCTTACCTCTATCCATGCTCTCATTCACCTATTCACCTTGAAATATGATCCTCATGCCTCATTAGGCTAGGTATGGCTAAAGAATAGTCTATGTGAAAACTTGGTCTAAAGTTCCTACCCATGTAGGCTCACCCTAAGACTCTAATGGATTCTTATACACTTTAATCACATGCTCAAACAATACCATACAATATCTCACATGCCTGATTTCACTCACCTCATCATGCCACTAGCTCATACCTTAACCATGCCATAACTAGGCTCAAGCTTCCAATGCACTTGACAATTTGACATGTTCCTTCCATGTTATGACCTCAATAAAATATCAAACAAGTATACATAATACATCATAACACACTATTATCATTGCACCAATATCTTTCCAATGACAACAATCTTCCATAGCTTCATACAAACCTAAAACCACATGACCAATCATTATATGACTTGACATCTCTCTTCCATGTACCTAAACACCTTTGAAACCAATCTTGACATGAATGACCTATAATTTCATGAACCATAATACATTATTTTCCTTCAAATTATTTCAATACAACACTTTCCTATACATCACACACTTCCAGACTAGGCTTAGTCACATTCGACATAATCCTTCATAAGATGTAACTTTGACATCAATGACAATGCTCAACAATATCCCCCTTTGTCATTGATGGAAACCACTCTCAAAACCTTCTCTCAAAAAGTAACTTCTCCATCATTCTAAACTATCTCCCCCTTTGACATAAATTACAAAGAGATGCCTACAACTTCTTGCAACCAAAACACTCAACACACAGGACTATGAGTTTATGAGTCATAATACAAACATGATCCCCCTATCTCCATGCATACCTTCTTGACACTACTCAGCTACTATTATAGCTAATGAATTGCCTAATTATTTCACCCTAAGTACTTTGCTTCCTCAATGATTGCTAGGGCAAAAATTACACCCAATTATTATCTTAGGTATTCAAATGTTACCTTTAGGAGTGATTTGGTCAAAATGTCTACAATCTAATCATGTGTATAAACATATTCAAGTCTGACACTTTGTTCACTTACCTACTCTCTTATAAAATGATACTCGATAGGGATGTGCTTAGTCCTTGAGTGCATGATAGGGTTCTTTGAGACTCTTATAGCACTTGTATTATCATAATAGATATGGATATGACCATCATACTCCACCTTGTAGTATTTTAAGGTCTATTGCATCCATAGGACTTGAGTACAACATGAAGCTACTACCATTTACTTAGTGTCATAAGTGTTTAATGCTATTGATGTTTGTTTCTTTCTCATCCATGAAAATAGGCACCCACCTAAGAAGAAAGCTCTTCCACTAATACTCTTCCTATCATCTAGACTTCATGCCCAGTCTACATCTATATAGGCTATCAAATTAAACTCTTTGAATACCACAACCCTAACTCCATAGTCCCCTTGAGATACCTAAGTATCCTTTTGATTGATTGCATATCATTTTCCTTTGGATCTACTTAAAACCATCCAACAAGACCTAATGTTTTCATGATGTTAGGTTCAGAGGCAGTGGTGTATATAAAACTTCTAATCATTGACCTATATGATGTATGATTGACCTATAGAGACTCATCTTCCTTGCTCAAATTACACCCTATGATCATAGGTGTACTAAATTCCTAAAAATCTTCCATCTCAAACTTATTCAACATCTATCTTATGCACTTGGCTTGTGAAATGAATATACCTTTTTTAGATTGATTGATTTGTTACCCAAGAAAGAATGATAGTTCTCCTAGCATGGACATCTCAAACTCTTTATTCATCACCTCTACAAAGGCATTTGTCATTTTCTCATTGTTTCCACCAAAGATGATGTTATCCACATAGACAAATACTATCAATTGATGGTCATCTTCTATCTTTATATATAGATTACCATCTATAAATCCTCTTTTGAATCCTTGATCCAATAAATACCTATCTAACCTGGTATATCAAGCTCTAGGAGCTTGCTTTAGACCATAAAGAGCCTTTTTCAATCTGTAAACATAGTCCTTGTCACCTGATAGTGAGAAACGCTTAGGTTTCTCTATGCACACCTCTTCTTCTAAGTTCCCATTCAGAAAGGTAGATTTGACATCCATTTGGTATACCTTAACCCCTTTGAATCCTGTATATGCTAGAAATAATCTGATGGCCTCTAATCTTGCTACTAGTGCAAAGGTCTCCTCAAAGTATACCCCTTCAACTTATGCATGTCCCTTTCATACCAATCTATCCTTATTCCTAGTGACTTCTCCATATTCATTCAACTTTTTTATAAACACTCATTTTGTGTCAATGACATTTTGTCTTTATGCCTAGGAACTAGTTCCCAAGTCTCATTATTCTCTATTTGGTCTAACTCCTCATTCATAAAACCTATCCAAAATTTATATTTTATTGCTTCTATAAGGTTATTAGGTTCAATATTAGATAATAGATCAACATTCTCTTGATTTAGGTTAGTTACCAATCATCTCCTTGTTTACATACATATCTGTATTGCTAATGATTTGTGATTTAGGATTATCTCTTTGAATCTATCTTGAGGGTCCTTTTGAATCTTGTATCTCCTAAACTTATTCTTATTTCTCATCAACCTCTATTTTTTTCTCTTCATTCTTGAATTCTAGATTATATGATATATCCTTTGACTATGACTGTGATTTCCTTGTTTTATCTTCACATTGGTGCTTTCCACTATCTTCTACAACATCTTATTATAGAATCTATAGGCTAAGCTCAATGATGAGTATCCCAATAATATACCTTCATCAGACGTAGAATCAAATTTACCTAAGTCTTCCTCATCTCTTTTGATGAAACATTTGCTTCCAAACACTCTAAAGTGTTCCACATTAATAGGTCTACCTTTCCCTAGTTTCATAAGGGGTCATGTTTCCGTTAGTCCTCATAGTTTCTCTATTCAAGATATAGACTACATTTCTCACTTCCTCTCTCCAATATCCATCAGCTAACCTTGACTCATTTAGCATAGTTATTTACATCTCTTGAACTGTCATATTATTTCTTTCCATCACCCCATTTTATTGAGGTGTCCTAACTACTGAAAGTTGTCTCTTTATTCCATAAAACTCACAAAATTCAACAAACTCATTAGAAACTCTCCTCCTCTATTATATCTAAGGCACTTGATCTTCCCATTCTTCTTATTCTCAACAAGAGCTTTGAATTCCTTGAACTTGCCAAGAGATTTTGACTTTTCTTTCAAGAATGCTACCCAAGTCATTCTTATGTAGTCATCTATGAGTAAATTGAAGTAGATATATCCTTGAATGCTTTGGATTCCATTAAACCCACATATATTAGTGTGTATTAACTCCAAAGGTCTTGTAGTAGATTACTCCTTGTGCTTGAACCTTCTTATAATCTGTTTACCATGTTGACATGCTTTGCAAAGTGTGTTTGTTGGTTTGGTGATCTTAGGAATGTTATTCATAGACTTTTTAGTGCATATCCTGACTAGATTGTTAAATTTTATGTGACCAAATATTCTATTCCATAGCCAACATTCATCTATCTTGCTCATAAACCATCTCTCCTTCTTGATCTCATTTAAGACATAGAGATTATTCTCAATTTTTTTGGCATTGGTAATTAGTCTTCCTAATTTGGCTCTTCCTATATCACATCCTCTGTTATGAAAGGTTAGTGTGTCCTTGGTTGTACATTTGAATCACACTTATTATTTTATACTTCAAACCTTTCACATACAAGACATTTTCTATCTTTGTCTTTTCATTATCCAAACTTAAAATACCCTTGCCAACAATATTGATAGTTGTGTTATCTCTAAATCTCAATGTACCTACAGCATTATTTTTCAATGAGATTAACTTGCCTTTGTCTTATATCATGTGGCTTGAGAAACCACTATCTATATACCATTTCATGCCTTAGTTTTTGAATGTGAAAGGTGTTAGGAATATATAATGTAGAACAATAATAATGAAATAAAGACATAATTAAAATTCAGAAAACACAATAGAATAGATACATAGATTTAACATCTAAAAAATGAAGGGAAAAACCTACAATACATCCATTACAATATCCTCTCCACTCTCTCTCTTTACTTCCTGATTATAATGCCCTCATATCAAAGGAGGCTTATAAATTAGAGAAAAAATGCACTAACTTAATTTCTACCATTAGATCTAAAACCTAATAGTAAATGGTCCAGATTAACTATGAAATTACAATAAGATCAGTTTCCACCCCACACCCCCTATCAACAATTGGGTATTAAAATAAGAGTAGGCTCCACCATCCAAGAATCTCCCACTTGGAGATTGATTGTTGCAACTCCACCGCTATAACTCTTACTCAAACTTTTCTTTGAACTTTGACCCTAGCATGTTTATAATCTTCCTTTTTATTCTTGAAGACCTATTGAATCTAAACAAATCTCTAGCTTATCTTTAGTGACTACCTTTCTTAGCATATCTATAGAATGCTAACTCGTATGGATATTTTCCAAATTTAGTTGACCATCTTCCAAAATTGAATGATTAAAGTGATACCTGAGTTGTATATGTTTAGTTCTTGAGTGGAATTCCAAGTTCTTTTGTAAATGAATTACACTCTGGCTATCATTATCAACCTACAATATTCTTGCTTATGCCTCAACTCTTCCATGAACTATTGCATCCATATCATCTCCTTGCTAGCTTCTGTAGCTGTAACATCTTCTACCTCTATAGTTGACAAAGCAATTATCTTTTGTAATTTTGAAATCCAACTAACTGTTATGTCACCAACAGTGAATACATAACTTGTGGTGCTCTTCCTACCATCTAAATCTCCAGCCATGTCTGCATCAACATATCCTTGTAAGGTAACAATTGACCCTTCATAGGATAAATATCTATCAGTGGTCCCTCTCAAGTACATGAGAATCCACTTGACTGCATCCCAATGCTCTTTTCCTAGATTTTTCATAAACTTGTTGACAAATCCCATTGCATGAGCAATATTTGATCTAGTGCACACCATATCATACTTTAAACTTCTAACTGTTAAATTATATAGCATTTTGGTCATGTAATTGATTTCTTCCTATATTTTAAGACACTATTCCTTGCTTAATTTAGTGTCCTCCAAAATTTGTACTCACAGGTTTTCCATCTTCCATATTGAACATAACTAATACCTTCTTGATGTATTCTTCTTGAGATAAAGTCAATTTCCTATTTTTCCTATCTCTTGTTATTCTCATACCGAGGATTTGCTTTGTAGCACCAAAATCCTTCATTGCAAATTAATCTAGTAGTTTTCTTTTTAGCTCATTTATATCATACATGTTAGACCCTAGAACAAGAATGCCATCTACATACAATAACAAGATAATATATCTACCATTATCTAATCTCTTAAAGTAAACATAGTGGTCAAAATGACATCTACTATAACCTTGTTCTATCATAAACATGTCAAATTTTAAATACCACTATCTTGGAGCTTGTTTTAGGCCATAAGAACTCTTCTTCAACCTGTACACCATTTTCTCCTTGCCTTTGAGTTTGTATCCTTATGGCTGCTCCATATATATTTCCTCCTCAAAATCACTATGAAGGAATGCAGTCTTCACATCTAATTTTTCGAGGTGCAAATCTTCTATTGCTACCAAACTTGAAACAATTCTTATAGAAGTCATTTTAACTACTAGAGAAAATATTTTGTCAAAGTCAATACCTTCCTTTTATGTAAACCCATTTACAAGAAGTCTGGCCTTATGCCTCTTTTTTCTTCTATCTTCTTGCTTTAACCTATAAACCCATTTATTCTACAATTCTCTTTTACCTGTAGGCACTTGAATCAAACCCCAAGTTTGGTTATGTACCAGGGATTCCATTTCCTCTTTCATGCCTTGCTCCCACTTCTTTCTAGTTTCTAGCTGCATTGCTTCTTCATAGCTTTCTAGCTCACCACCATCAGTTAATAATAAATATTAAAGTGAAGCAAAGTAACATTCAGGGTGTTTACTTACTTTAGTAGATCTTCTATCTACACTTCCAAGAGTTTGAGGTACTTGTATTTATTGTACAGTCTGATTTTTTGGTACTTTTGGAATTTCATTTCCATTAATTTCATCAATTACTTCATATTTTGTATTTAACTTTTCATATTTATTTTCCTACAATTGATCTATATACATGACCTTTTCATTAAAGATCACATCTCTACTCCTAATGATTTTACAATTTTTAATATCCCATAAATGGTAACCAGAATCATTAACTACATATCCAATAAAATTACATTTCTTGGATTTTTCCTCAAGCTTGGTTCTATTTTTTTTTATCAATATCGACAAATGCTTCACAACCAAAAATATTTAAAAAGGAACAATCTACCTTTTTACCTATCTATGTTTCCTATAGAATGCCACCATCTAAAATACTTGAAGGCACTCTATTTATTAAGTAAACAACATTATCCATAGCATCTACCCAAAATTGTAAGGGTAACCTTGTGTGCAATCTCATGCTCCTTGTACGCTCCATGATTGTCTTGTTCATCCTTTTTGAGATACCATTTTTTTGGTGTTATTGAAACTGTCTTTTCTCTATGAATCCAATGGGATGAATAGTAATTATCAAACTCCTTGATGTAATATTCACCTTCATTGTATGATCTGACACACTTAAACTTATTTCCTATCTCATTCTCAAACAAAGCTTTCCATTTCTTAAAAGTATCAATAACATCATATTTATTTCATATTCAATAAACCCAAGTTTTTATAGTTGCATCATCGATAAAAGTAACATAATAATAAGAGCCACTAAGGGATGATACATGAGCTAGTCTTCATATATCTATATGCACAATATCTAAATTTTCATCCTTCTTTATCCTCCCAACTCTGAGAAATTTGTCTCTCTTTTATTTTCCATACACACAGTGCTCACATAAATCCAAATACACCTTCTTCAAATATGATAACAAATTCTTTGAATGGAGAAATTGCATCCCATTCTCACTCATGTGCCCAAGTTTGTGGTGCTATAATTTTGTATCCACTTCTATAGAAACTAGAGAAATATAAGAGTGAACATCACCGTTAGATAAATATAGTGTACCTACCTTCTCTCCTTTTAGTATTACCAATGATCCTTTAGTGACCTTCCATAAATATTATGCGAATATAACTATGTAGCTCTCACTTCCTAGCTACCCTGTTGAAATTAGATTTCTTCTCAACTTAGGAACATGTCTCACCTCTTTCAGTAACCATTTGTTTCCATTCTATAATTTTATCTATGTCTTACCCTTTCCTACAATTTTACAAGGTTCATCATCACCCAAATACACCTACCCAAAATCACCTTAAACATTGAACATAGTCTTGAAAATATTTCTTATGGCATGTAGCATGAAATGAAGCCCCTAAATCTAACAACCAAGAATCATTAATATTATCTAAATAAAGGATTAAATCATATTATAACACATCACATGCTACATTTGCTTCCTATTTTTTATCTTGTTGTCCATCTCCTTGTTTTCCTTTTTGAAACCAACGTTGTTTCTTCAAGTGTCCTTTCTTCCCTCAAATCTAGCTTACTAGATTTAGCTATGCCCTTCTTAGACTTCCCACGATTCCCTATGCCCTTTCCTCTATCCTTTTGTCTTCCCCTATTCTCCATAGTCAAAGCATTCCCCGATGTCTCACCTATGCTTTTACATCACATTTCCTCACTAAGGATAACACCAATAACATCATCAAACTTTAAAGTGTTTGAGACAAAGACAAAATTTCTTACAACCATGACCAAGCCATTCCATCTTTCTAGTAATGAACACATAATCAAAATATCCATAACCTCATAATCAAAATTTACTCCTACATAGCTTAATTGATTTATGACTATGTTAAATTCATTTAAATGATCAGCAATAGACCCACCTTCTGACATTTCTAGATTAAATAAACATTTCATAAGAAATACCTTTTTGGACACTGAGAGTTTTTCATACACTTTAACTAATGACTTTATCACATCTATTATTGTCTTTTATTTTTAAATATTCAAGGCCATAGACACTACCAGGCATAGCCATATTGTACCTAGTGCCTTTTTGTCAAGAACCTCCCAGTCTTCATCCTTCATAGTCACCGACTTCTTTTTTATTCCACGTAATGGTAGCAAAAGATCCTTCTAATATAGATAGTCCTCCATTTGCATATTTTAGAGATGGTAGTTTTGGCCATTAAACTTGTTGACCTTAAACTTACTTTCTTCTACCATTGCTCCCACTTGAACCAAGAAACCTCTTTTCCTATGAGTTTATTTGCCAAATAAACCTTCTGCTCTAATACCAGTTGTTAGGAATATAAAATGTAGAGAAATAATAATGAAATAATGATAGAATTTAAAATTTAAAAATCACAATAGAATAGAGACATAGATTTAACGTGGTTCTCTCAATATGAGCCACGTCCACATAAAAACTACCAGTCCTTATTATTCAGTCCAACAAATGAAGAGAAAAACCTACAATACATCCACTACAATATCCTCTTCAATCTCTCTATTTTCTACCTAATTACAATGCCCTCATATCAAAGGGGGGTTAAAACTAGGGTAAAAATTCACTAACTTAATTTCTACCATTAGATCTAAAACCTAATAGTAAATAATCCAGATTAACTACAAAATTACAATATTTTATAATGCATTTTTCATAAAATTTTGATTCAAAGGTGCTTCCCCCAAACCCCCAATAGGTAGGCTCTAAAATATGTCATTTCCCCCTTGGGACCCCATGGCAACCATAGTGGGGGCGGGGGGGGGGGTGGGGCGGGTGTTGTCCCCCCACACGCCCTATCAAGAATTGGGCATTAAAATAAGATCAGCTCAACCATCTAACAAAAGGCAATCTGAGCTAGCATAGATTCTTCTTTAGTTTTTTGCCTTTCTTGAGCAAATGACCCATCTTAACTCTTGGGATTAATATGATCAGTCTTGACTTTATTTGGCTTCCACACCAATGTTTGACCCTTTTCATGCACTCTAAAAGCTCCATATACCTTGTAAAGTCCTCTTGATTCATCACTCATTATCCCATGGTCTCATGATAACTCATCACTTGAAGCTGTTCTATAATCACTTAGTCTATGACCAAAGATATGACAAGAAAAATAATAACCATTGAAAGATTTGGAATACCTCATTCCATTGGGATGCTTGATTGGTCCCTTCATTTAAGTATGTATGAATATATGGCTAAAATTATGTCAAAAATGTTTTAATCATTTTTTTAGTTCAAATTTCATTAACCATCATCAAGATGAGAGAATGAAAAAGATAAGATTGTAGACTTAGATCTCCCTTTATAGATATAACAATAGCTCCTAGTGATATCAGTGACTCAAGTTAGGTATAAAAGTTGGGTTTAGTTGAGAAAAAAGAAAGAAATATATATTTATAATTTTCTTTCTTTTTTCTCAACTACATCTACCTGTTATACTTAACCTAACTCACTAACATCATAGGGATCTATTTTTATATCTATAAAGGGAGATCTAAGTCTTAAATATTATCTTTTTCATTCTCTCATCCTGATGATGATTCATGGAGTGTGAACTGAAATGTTGATTTAAAAATTTGACATAGTTTTAGTCATAAATCCTTGCATACTTAATACATGGACTATGGAAATATTATTTCTTTGATTGGTCTATTCATGTTGGTACTCTTGAATTATTATAACTTCCCATGCTCCTCATAATTTCTCATCTTGTCTATGAGATTCTCATGCTCATACTTTAAGGAATCTATCTATGTCTTCAACTAATCATACCCAACTTATATTGATTTAAACTTTGTAATGACACCTTCTAATTGATTCTTGAGATCTTTGATGGCCTTCTCATCTTTTTTGGATTCTTTAACCATGTCACTCTTCAAGGTACAAATATGTTCCTTAAGATCCTTGACCATAGATCTCAACTCATGCTTCCTCTTCTTTTGATGCTTTAAATAATCTAGGGTACTTATGATATCAACTTTAAGGTCTACTATAGCTTCTCCTTCTTCATTGTCATAGTAGACTTCTTCATCATACATGTTATCTTCTTCTTCTTCTTGATCAATAGACATTTTGTGCTACTTAGGATCACCTTAAATATACTAAGCCTACTTCAAAGGACCATACCAATTTTTGGAAGAACAATGACTAAGAGTGGGGGTGACTCGGTCTTCAAAAACTTTCAATCAATTACATCTACTCGTCTATGAACTATGAAAGTAACACAATGATTTAGTAATGCATTAAAAACTAATCACATGAGAATGAAATAAGATAACACAACACATATGTGGGAAACCCTCATGGGGAATAAAACCCGCTAAAATAAATCTTGGATAAATTTTTCTCTAAGATAATGTATCAAATTTAGTTGATCAACAACCCAATATAGAGCACCAACCCCAAATTTATCAAGCACCCACCTAAATTTACCAAGCACCCATCTTAAGAGGATACAACCCCCTATGACCAAGCACCAACTCAATCAAAGGACACTTATGTAAGAATCAACCTATAATTTATCTCAAAATCTCTCTTTACTAAGCACCAACTCAATCAAGACCAATTTTCAAGATCCAACATGTAAGGAAGCTTCAACTCCCTCTTTAACCAAGCACCAACTCAGTCAATCACACTTCTTTATTCTACTCTTTTATTCAAATCTCTATTTGCTCTATCCACTATCATATATTAGGAAAAAATCTCTTATGCAACTCTGATAACCTCTCAATAATCAATGATCAATCCTTCAACTCCATTCCACTTGATCTTTTTCAATACTTCCTCTAGACTCCTTCACTCAACTAGCCCTCATTAAGACTAAATAGGTCATGTGACCTTGATATTTAATTATATAACACTTGTATGATTTTCATGAAATGATTCTCTAATCTATATTGAGGGTTTACAACATGTTTTCAAACCTCCTTAGTCACATTTATTTATCAATCCATTCACTTTCTATAAGCTTACTCAAATAGGCCTAAAATGCCTTGTATATATACTCATCTCTTGTTCATATACACTTGGTCAGCCACACATCCTTAACCTCTTAGTTAGGAAATATAATAGATATTAGTAAATCTCATAAATATGATTCAAATTATCTTTGAGTCCCTTTTGGTCTATCATAACTCTATTAGGCCTCGTTTCACTTTTAGGTCTCATGGAGACCTAATTGCATTAGGTCTATCTTCTTAACATCAAAGCTTGATCCTCTTAGGACCAGATAGCCTTATCCAATAATTTAAATCCATTAATTTTTTTTAAAAAAATACCTCTACTAACCTCCTCCATACTTGGTTATACCTTTGTCTTTCTTTCATACCTTGAAATCTTCTTTAGGACAAACTACCCTATTAGGCTTTTGTAATGTAAAAAAATTGTCTTACAAGAATGAAGATCAAACACTCTTAAACAAATTATTAATAACAAATGAAAAATGTATACATATAATTCACAAATTTAAAATCATCCCCAAATTCTTAGAATACCTTCACTCAGGTCATAAAGGATCAAGATCATCTTTGCAACTTGCTTACTTAGAACTGCTAGTTTACCTCAAAATACAATCATGGTGACTTAGACCTCCAGCACCTATGTAGACACTTTAAAACACTATTGATGCATTTAAAATATTTTTTTAAATATTTATAACATCTTAAAACACAAACATCATATGGTCTAATAGTAAGATATTGGTCTTTTAGACCAATCTCATGACCATATATCCCATTGTCTTCTATGAACTAGACGGGTCAACTTGTGAGCAACTTTTTCACCATATTCACTAACCTCAAAAACTTATTAAAATTATTATAATGTCTTAAAATTCCTAAAAAACATATCCATGCACTTGGTTTCATCATTCTATCAAGAAAACACACTCCAGTTCATCTTCTCATTGTTGCCTAGGTTTTCCACTATTCACAGCATTAGGCCTATTAACGACTAGCTAACTTAAAATACCAGATTATCACATTATAATGGTGTAACATATCTATAAAACTTCATGGTAATGTATTGTGATTATTTATATCCTTATTCCATCCATTTTATTTTCTTTACAAATGCAACTTTTGACCACTATATCAAATTCTTCACAAACAAGCCTATATCTAAACATTTTCTGTCTCATCTGACTAACCACAACCACTTAGAGGTACCTAGGAGATTTTAATACATTATCCAATATATTTTAAAGTCATTTTAGACCATTTTTGGCTGTTTTTAACAATATATTTAACACTAGGTCCTTATTAGGGTTTTAGAGAGGTTTAACACAGGTTTTGGTTTTAATGATTGTTCATAAATGATTACCCTTTAAATACAAAACCAATGCCTATAAATATTAGATAAGTCCATTAACAATTAATTATTAATATCTTAGGTTCCCATGTAAAGGTTACACATGCCAAAAAACACCTAAAAGTTCTTTTTAAGCTTGTATGCATTCAAGAGACATTAAAACCACTTTTCATGACATTTCTTGCAAACCATGACCTCATACTTCATGATCACACCTGAAACAACTTATCTTAAATAAATCCATGCTCTCCTTCACATATTCACCTTGAAATCTGATCCTCATGCATCATTATACTAGGCATGGCTAAAGAATGGTCTATGTACAAACTTGGTCTGAAGGCCCTACCCTTGTAGGTTCACCCTAATACTCTCATGGATGCTTCTATACATTACTCACATTCTTAAACAATAACCTAAAATATATCACATTATTAAGTCTACTCACCTCATCATGCCACCAACTCATAGCTTCACCATGCCATAACTAGACTCAAGCTTCCAATGCACTTGACACCTTGACCTATTTTTTACATGTCATGACCTTAATAAAACATCAAAAAAGTATACATAAGACATAATAACACACTCATATCACTACACCATTTTCTTTTTGATGACAATAATCTTTCACATCTTCATATAAACCTAAAACCACATGACCAAACATCATATGACTTGACATCTCTCTCCCATACACCTGAACACTTTTGACACCAATCTTGACATTAATGACTTATAATTTCATGAAACATAAATAATTAGTTACATTAAAATTCTCTCAATACAACACTCTCCTATGCATCACACACTTCCAAACAAGGCTTAGTCACCTTTGACATCATCTTTCATCAGATACACCTTTGGCATTAATGACAATGTTCAACATCCTTAGTACTTTGATGTATTTATTTCATTATTAACCTTGTTGAATCCACAAAAGTTTTTAAATGCTCAATATATTATGTATGGTTATTTAGATTTTTCTTGGGTTTCTTTGCTAAAGAGAATAGGTTTTCTCTTTTTTTAAATTATACTTCACTTTGTATTTTTTAGGTTTATGATCTTCCTCTTCCTTACTCTCTGAATAGTCCCACTCTACTTATCAAACCAAGTGGATACTATGGGGAGCTCAGTTAAGACCAAATTTTGTCTTTCATCCATAACATTCTACATTTCCTTCACCCAATGGGTAACAATAAGTTATCCTATTTCAGATTATTGAGTAGGATTTGAGTATGCAGAGGGTGGAGGATTCATTAGAAGGGATGTAACCGAATAAGGTGGAAAGAATGAACTTATTTGAATAGGAAAATTAAGGAAGTTTTTAGCCAACCCTCTCCCATGGAGATGTTTCTCTAATATGGGTAACTTCAGCTAAGAATCTAGTAAGACCCAGGGTTACTTCCATAGTCATTATTAATATTGGCATGATCATTGGTTAGGGCATGGGGAGATCTATTTGGGTCAACCTTTTCTTAGGATCTAGGGGCTTCCTAGGACTAAAAATAGAATTTGTGACCAATTTATCAAAATGGGCTACCTTGGGAATCTGAAGAAAGAATATTAGAAACAACATTAGTGCTAATAGAACTAGATAATACAATCTTAGGAATAACTGAGGGTAAACTCACAGCTAGGATATCGACATTATAAATTGAAGAAACAATGAAAGATATTACATTATCAATTCTTTGACTTTGATCTTATGTGAGGCCAACTAAGGTTTATTCCATTTCATGTTCACCCAAACTCAAGGCTTTAGCTTTTTCTAGCTCAATCTCTTCATCACTTTGGTTTTCAACACCCATTTCTTGGTCTTCCTCCTCAAAAGGATAGTCAACAAAAGATATTACTTGTTTATCTTCCTCTTCTTATTATTCAAGTTCCATTATATCCCCTATATCCTTTTCCTCTTCTTCACTAACTTCCTCTATAATGTGGAGACCAAGTGATGGCCTCTCTTCTAGTTTCTTATCTAGGGAGACAGTAGGAGAGTCATTTTTCTACCTTTAATAAGTGTATATAGGTGGATTCTAAGGTGGATGAGATGGTGGAGAGGTTGTAGGAATAACTATGGTAGGAAGTGTGATTAAAGGTGATGAATTGGAAGGCACATAGATTTTATGAGGATACTTATGAGATTGAGGAAAGTCTAGAGTAATTGAAATAAAATAGAAATCTATTTGTAAGAAATTAGGTAGACTTACCTAGGTAACTTTAGTAAGGAAAGGCAAAGGAGTCATCATAAAACTACTCTTCCTTTATTCAACTAATAAAAATACTGACCTATCCCTTGTAGTAGATGTAACCAATACCTAAATATGGGTAGTTATTATAGAATGTACTTGAGGACCTAAAAGACTTCTCAAAATTTCCCTCCTAAGCTAAGAATTGGATTATCTTTGACTACCAAATTCATATGGTTTCCCCTCTACATGCTCTGTTAAAGGGGAGAGAGGTTGATCCTGTGGCTAAGAATATTATGGTTGAGATGGAGGAAATTTATAACTCTATACATTTTTTGCCTCTTCTTTTATTACCTCAAGGTTGTACTATAAGTCTTGGGCATATATCATAGACATGGATTTATCTTTCATCTTTTTCCATACCTCTGAATCATATAAAACATTCAAGAAGATATGATCATGATCACACCCTTGGTGAGCATATGAGAGATGCACTTTCTTCTTTTCCTATATAAACTTTAGATACCCCCTTACTTTCTTCTTGGGGTCCCATTCACTGAAATTTGCAAGCTATAAATTATATTAAGTTATGGCTTTACCAACTTGAATAAATATGGTCTATTCATGTTTGATGTTGCCTAATTCTTAAAAGAGTCTTGAAATAGTAATCTAGGACCTAATTCTTTGTCAATGATATTAAATACCAAATATTTAATTTTATTTTCTACTATAATGTATGAAACATGATGTGGTAGTAGTAGGGGGATGTCTTTGTTATTTCTACCCAGATGATAATTACATCTGGGTATAACCTATAGTCTCTCATCTTTCTTAGGATCCTTATCATTTTTTCTAATAATCTTGGAATTGGGGTGCCCTGCATTGCCTTATACATACAAGGATAGACCTCATTACATATACTTCTAATTTTATTTCTATATCTATTAATAAATTTGAAATAAAATTCTTCCCTGGCCCTATTTGTAAATACTCATCCAAGGGCTGCCACTCATGGCCATAGGGCTTATAAATTATGGCCATCATTACATCTAGAAAGTAGGACATCATATTTTTTTATCAGTGAACCTCTGATCATGGTGGATCCCCTGTGATTTTAATCAGGCACTTATAATCTCTCCAAGTGCCACTGATTTATTAGACATTGGGAGTATATCTAAAAATTGAACCCATTCAACTTGAATTTATGCAATACTATAAAAACCATATAGTTCGTTAAAAAGGGACATGGATATCAAAATTCTTGGTCTAAATTTGATAATGAAATTAGAGGAGATAACCCCTTTGGGATTCATTCTCTGGCCCTTTTTAAGCAATTTTTAACCATCTAATGTGTTGTGTTCAAGCTAAACATTAGTTAAGACTTGATTATAGGCAATCTCAGGACATGGAATCCTAAGGTGTCTCTTGAATGCCCTACAAAAAATATAATTAGAGGCATTCTTGACTCTCCTAACATGAAAATTATCTCTAGCAATGGTTCCATTAATAAATAAAACTTTCAAGAGGTTGATTCACAACATTACCTTAGGTTTAATTGCCACCTAGTGGCGTCCTTGCTCTTTGATCGATAGCAAGTCATCAATGTATTGCTTAGCTTCATGAGTTAGTTTATTTTTGATAGAATATGGATGGATAGATTCTACCTCTTCCTAAAGCACTAATTAATGTGTAAAATTGAAATTTAAGGCAATCTTCTTGAATATTATATCTTTATACTCTATTAATCTCAAAAATGAATATGGGGAGGGGAATGAGGGGTTACTCTATTTTGAAGAAGAGGCCATTGTTATTTTTTAATAACTATAGTCCTTTTAGTGTCTTGACTAGTTCATTTTGTGTTTGTTATCTAAATAAAATTAGGGTTCACTTAACATCAAGAAAGCTTGAAAATGCACTCATTTTATTGAAAGAATAATGGTAAAGTGAATTATCTTTAGCATAAATTCTGCATATATCATTCACAAGCCTAAGTATTGAATGTATTCATGAACCTTAAAAGTAGATAATTAACTTCTATTTTAATACCTCTTTCAATTTGAATGTGCCAATCAGCTTTGGTGAGTGTACTTATTTGTCAAATGGCAACCATCCATTAGTTTTTCATGTTTAGTCATTACTTTCAAGAAATTTGTCAATTATTCATTGATTGGCTCCTTTACCATGTTGCCAATTATTTATTTTCATGTTTTGGCCATGCCTCACTCAGATAATTAAGTTTTTCAAGTTTTTGTTAACTTGACCTTTTAGATTTCTTCATTATGTTTCATAGGTCCTATGGTTACGAGTTAACATGATTAAGCCATGTGGCCTAATCTTAGAGCCAAAGAGCTTGGGCTATTGAATTGGTATACCTTTCAACCATCAATCTTATCATGGTCATGGGTTAATGTGATTGAGACATGTGGAATGATCTTGAGCACCCAAAAAGCAAGGAAGCTTAGAACCATTAGAATTCAGACCAAAGACTCACTTAACCTTTTCATAGGTCTACTTTAATAAGAATGTGCCAATTATTGATCACTCAAAACCCCATAGGATTAATCTCATTATCACATGGGAACATGAAACCTTTAACCTTTATTGATAAATAGATGAAATTTCTAAGTTTCTATTTTAGTGATAACATACCATGTGGTGAGTTCACAGAGCCCGAGAGCATGAAAGACTTAAAATTTTAACAATTTCCAAAAGCTCCATTTTAAATACTTAGTTCCACCAATTTAACCTTTAATAGTTTAGAATCTTATGAATACTTAGAAATATTGTAAAAATCTAAATATCCAAGTGATGTGAGAGTGATGCATGTTGTAACCCTATAGAATCCAAAAGTATGGGCCCAATTGTAGAAGATTAATGATCCTCAGCCGATAATCCCATGATTCAAAATATACCAACTAAGATGTAGAATGATTAGTATCATTAGCTCATAACTCAAAACATCAACCTTAAAATAAAATTGATGAAAACCCAAGGTTCAAAATAACTTAAGATACTAGTTTAAGCTTAGATTTTCATTAAAAAAAAATATTTAGGTTAAAGGGGGTGATTTTTTTGAATGGGGTCCCCAGACCCTATGATAGATTTTCATAAATTAAACTTGTGTAATGTTAGTTTCTCTGGGAATAACCCTAGATGGAAAATGAATGACAACCAAGTCATAGATTTGTAGGCTCATAACTCCCTAAATAAATATTTTACAATAGTGGGTCCCTATTTTAAAATTTTAAAATGGGGTGTGTGTTAGGGCACAAAAAATGGTGACTCACATGGGAAAATACTCTTGAGTATTTTGAGAACCCAAAATTTTAGAAATATTTTATGATAAAATTTCAATTTTAATAAAAAATGAACAAGGAAATCCAACTTTTGGAATAAACTCTTACTTCCTCATGCAACATACGAATCTTCCCATTCCTTGGATTAATTTGTGATCTAGTGAAATCAATTTATCTTGGATATGAACATTTTATGAAAGACCTAAATAAACACTATATGTTTCATTTTGAAATTTGAATTTGTAACCAATGAAAAAAAGAAGTTTGGGAATTGATCTACTTCCAACTAAGCATCCATAACCTAGATGGAGATACTCTTGGTTCCACCCAAATCCTTACTCTACTGCCAACCAGGCATTTATAGCCCTAGTAGAGTTTACATGAATCACCTCTCCTCTATTAGTTTGAATGATTTTAATTTTTATTTTAGACATAAATAAAGAAATATTTGGAACCACCTTTGGTTGGGTGTATGAATAAGAAAATGTATTGGCCAATATGTCCCTATTAATGTATCTTTGATCTTATGTTTATCATCTCCTGCCCATGTTTCAAGATGTGATAGTGTAGTAAATCTTTGGAAATGGATTTTTTTTCTAAAATTTGCATGAGTATATCAAATCAAGTGCCAACATCTGAGTAAGCCTATTTAATCTAAATAAAACAAATTTTAATCACTATATATATCTCAACTCCAAAAAGTCTAGTACTATTAGAATAAATTTTCAAGAGCATCGATTGTGTTCCCTTTAGGCATCATCCCCTTTCTTTTGGCACATCCTTTTGGATTCAGTTCATGAAATTGTTTGAGATAGTTCTACAAATTAGAAAAATAATCTATAAATTAAGAAACTAAGATACTAAAAGAAATAAAACTAACCTAAAATAAATCAAGTGAAGAATGTAAGAAATTTAATCTATAAATTAGGAAATCTACTCTAGAAAGTAATAAATCTACTCTAGAAAGTAGTAAATCTACTCTAGAAATTAGTAAATCTAATCTACTCCTACTCTAAATCTCCACTTATAATTTACTCTTATGCATCTCTAGTTAGAGCAACCATGAAGTAATGATTCAAAAATTGCCCATTGACTAGAAAGGTAAGGTCCTTACCTTGGAGGTCTTTCAATGAAAAGGCATTATTTCTAAGTATTTTAGATACCTGATATGGTCCAATACATAAGGGAGTAAACTTTTCATGTACTTTATTCTCATGTAATTTATCCTAGAGTAACACTAGGTCTAAAATCTTGAAAGCCTTGATTTTGGATCTCTTTTCAAACTAACATTTGATAATATCCCAATGTTTGTTGAAGTTGTGTAGTGTTTATATTCTTATGTCTTCTAATTAGACTATCTCAAGTAGACTAAATGTCATTCTCTCATCTTCACCCATATACTCTTGCATGAATTGATACATTGGTAGGTTAAGAGTAATGGGGAAGAGTAGTTATCATCATACCACTAGAAAAGGTGAAGCCTTGAGATATTGCTTGTGCCTAGTTCTATCTGCCCATAGTGCATATTTTGATAAGAGATGTCATTATCTTAGTTTATTTTATAAAAACATTTTTATGTAATCCATTAGGTTCTTATTGGTTGACTCAGCTACTTCATTTCCCTATGGGTAATGGTTTGAAGAGAACTTGAAGTTGATCTGATTATTGCAGGCCCATTCAATGAATTTTGTAGATTAGAATGTTGGACTATTATAATAAATAAATGAAATGGGGATGCCAAAGATGGTGACTATGTTTCTTTCTAGTAATTCAATGACATTTATGGCTCAATAATTCTTAGTATCAATATCATTTATCCACCTAGTATAGTAATTAGTAGCTATGTGGAAAAACTTGTGTCCTATTGAAGAGTTTGGTTTTATTACCTAAACAAAGTCCAGACCCCATTGGATGAAAGGGTATCCTTCTATGACTGGTTGTAAAGACATAACAACATTCACTTATTGTTTTGTAAATACCTAGAACTCGTGGTAGGTTCTAGTATGGTTATGCATGTCTTTGAAGATTATGGGATAATAATAACCTATCCTCAAAATCTTATGCATTGTAGTATTACCAAAGGGATGTTCATTTCTAAACTTATGGCGTAGGTTATCCAAGATGTCCTTAGCTTCCTCTTTTAAGACACACCTCAAGTAGATGTGTTAAGAGTTTTTCTATAAAGGACCCCTTTTTATTATCTAATGAGTTGATTTGATACTGAGGGATTATTTTTGCTATCTATTCAATTATGGAGGGTATGTCCTTATACCTAGGTAGTGGATGATATGTGAGTAGCATTATCCACCTGCTACTTAGACCTCATTGATTTGTTTGATATAGATGTGTGGGTCAATTTCATTCATCAGCTAGATGAGGCCCTAACATATTACCATTTTAGTTGGTCTAATTTCAATATCAAACTCTTGAAGTTTAGCCATCTACTTTCCTTTTCTTTCTTCTAGTTCATTTTGGCTAAGCATGAGTTTAATAGGTTGGTCAGGGACAATGGCATATGTCTTATCTTATAGAAAAAAATGTCTAAATTTTTTGATAGACTTGATCAAAGCATATATCTGCTTATCAATTATGGATTACTTCAATTTTGCATTTTTAGATTGGTGATCATGAAGGCAATTAGATGTTAATTATCTTCCACCTTTTATGTCAGCACTATAGTAATGGGATGTTCATTGTCTTTCACCTTTTGCATCAACACTATAGTAACAATATGTTTTGAGGTGAATCAATAAAGATATAAATCTTTATTTAAATATGTACTAATTAGGGTTGAGGCCTTACAAATTGTAGTTTTGATGTAGTGGAAATATTTCTTGGCCTCTATTGTCCACTCAATCTTGGCATCATGTTTTAGCATGACATTTAATGGTTTGACAATTTTTTCAAAACTAGAAATAAACTTTATTAAAAAGTTGATATTTCCAAATAAAGACTTTAGCTCTTTCTTTTTTTTCGGTGAAGTTAGCTTAGATATGGCTTGGATGTGATCTAGGTTGATGGAAATCTCATTATTGGTGATAATATGACCTAGTAATTTTCCTTTAAGATCTCTAAAAATGCATTTTTTAGGTTAAAAAAACTCTATATCTCATGTATCCATCTAGGACATTATGTATATGGTCTACATGGTCAAATCTATTCTTCAGAAATACTATAAGATCATCCATGTATATGATGATACACTTCTCCACTAGCACTTGAAAGGTGAAATTCATCACTCTCTAAAAAGTATCCCCTGTACTGATTAGGTCAAATGGGATACTTTTATATGCAAAGGTTCCCCATTCTATGGTGAAGGTGGTCTTTATCCTATCTTATACTTGAACCAATAATTGGTTGTAGCCTGAGAATCATCTAAGAAGGATATCATCTCTAAACCACTCACCATCTTTATTACCTCATCCAAAGAAGGTAGAGGATAATTGTCCTTTCTTGAGGCTCTATTTAAATTCCTGAAATCAATGCACAGCCTAATTTCTCCATTTTTTTCTAAACAGTACAAGGTTAGCTACCCAAGTCGAGTGTCTAATTGTGAAAACTATTTTGGCATCCAAAAGCATATGTACTTTAGTCTCTATAAGAGTTTCTAAGACTAGGTTCAATAGTCTCTATATTTTCTTGAATAGCTTGTATTCTAACTTTAGAGGGATGGTATGAGTAATAGCCCTTGGATCAAATATTTTAAAGTCATCATAAGTCCACACAATGAAATTTTTATAATCTATAATCAAGATCTTCACCCTGTGATTCTCATTTTTAGTACAGCTTAGATCCACATTCACCAATTGGGGAGCTTGGTCATGTTGACCATTTTGACCATAAGTCAAAATGAGTCAACCCCCTATAACCAAAAAATTAATATATGGGCATGTTATAATTTCATAGGGTGTTTCATAGTCTATTTGATGTCATTTCATATGTTTTTAGCCTTGGTCATGGTCTAACTAAGTCCTTATGTCATTTTGAGTCATTTAGGACTCATTTTAGAGTCATATATGAAAGTGGAATAGTTTTGAAGGTGTACATGTGTTCTAAAACTCCTTCCAATGTCCAATGTGTCAGTCTCTATTAAATATGTCAATTTTTAACTAAAAACTTGTAGGTGATAATTGAAAACCAAGAAAATAGGTCTAAAATAAAGAGTTTCAAAGGTGTACGACCTATGAGAGAGTGTGTCATATGGGAGAAGGTATGGGATGAATCATCAACTTCCTAAGACTAATTTCCATGATTTACATGTTTTGGAAGTGCCAAATTTTGTCCAAAATCATTTTGCTCCTTCATCACCCTTCTAGACATGTAGAAACAATTAGTAAGTTTTTGGTTGGTAAGACCATTAGGAAGAATTCTAAAACTCCTTTGGGGGTGATAATACACTTAATAAAATTCAATTTCATGCTTTTGTGTAGGGATTTATCACTAGTGCTTTATGAATCATCCTTTACAAGTTTACTATGTTTTTTTACTTGTTAAACCCTATACCCTATAGGTTTCCTTCTTGTATGGGAAATTACATACAATCCAGATGATTTAATTGACTCCATAGTACATGGACATATTTACCTCATATCACCCATTCTCGGTTTCATGTTTTAAAGTGTTTTAAGGGCAAAGCATCTCAAGTTTACAAGTTGGCATGACATGGAGTTGTAGACAGATTTTCATCATTTAAAGAGGTCTCATTTCCTTGTAGGGATTTTAGATGAATGTAATAGGTTTAATTTAATTTTTAACATATTTAAAATCACTTATAATTCTCCAAAATCAGTCTAAAGGTCCTCATATGAATTAGAAGTCAAGAAATGTACCATATAGTTAGTTTGTTCCATGATTGTCATACACAGTCAATTGAGTAAGTTATGTTAGAGCCTGAACATGTTCATGTAGGTGTAGTGAGATTTTTAGGGTTATGCACATACTTTTTCATTGTTTTAATCAATATAAATGACTCCATATTCTATATTTTCATGTGAAAGCTAATTCTCGAATGTACTCAGGTCTGCAGCACTAGTGTGCACCTACAGGCACCATTCAAGAGAATAGTCACATGGAATGGGAGTCTTTGATATTATTTGAGGTTTTTTAAGGTTTAAGTATATGATTCTAGACATTTATAAAGTCTAAAACTAACTAAAAATACATAACCATGTACATTATTAAAGATTGTCTTTCATTGTCCTATGTTTTAGAATGGACACCTACAGGTGGTACACTAGCAGTGATCTGAGATTACTTCATAAGAGGAGATTTACCATGTTATAAACTTTAATTAGGTTCAAATAATTTGTAGGAATATTGATAATCATATTTGGAGTCATAAGTAGGCATGTAGAGTTAGATACCATCCCCAAATTGAAGAATTTAGTTTCAAGGCCGTGTTTCCCTAAAACCCCAAAACAATGAGCTAAACACTTTTGGAGAGGCTATGTAGCAATGTTACAAAGATTTTGGGTGATTATAAATGCATATATTTATACTAATTATCATTTTGGAGTTAAAATGTCATCTATATGACTCAAATAATATCAAGGAAGGTGTAAATGCATGGTCTTTATCCATACCATACACCTACAAGTGCACCTTATTTCCCAAAAGGCTAGCTACAGTTGACTGCAAGTACCTTTAGACTCATGACATGAATATTAAAAGGCTATAATTATGAAAATCATGAACATTTATGCATTAATATATTTTAAATCCTTTCAAAGTATCTCAAGGGCATGTGATATAGGTTTCAAAGATGATACCCACCTATAGGACCCCTGTACAGCCAACTATAGTCGATTGTAGTGGACAGTGAGCTAAGAAGCTATGTTTTTAAGGTTGGAATGGTTTGAACATGATAATAAATGACATATATTAATGTTAAAATATCTTAAATATCTAAATGATGTCTTAAAACATATATATAATTTTTAACATAGAGTTTCACCTACAAGTGGAGCCCTTTTTCCAAGGTGAAACACAGTCAGGTCTAAGTTGAGT
The DNA here is from genome assembly GCA_037957365.1 of Torreya grandis. NCBI lineage: Eukaryota > Viridiplantae > Streptophyta > Pinopsida > Cupressales > Taxaceae > Torreya > Torreya grandis. The sequence continues at coordinate 123,706 of JARHVA010006957.1, read as the reverse complement.
AGGGTATGCATTGAATAATCCCTCAATAGTGGTGGATAGTTTGAAGACATTATGAGTAAAATAAATATGAGGATGGGGTACTCATGATATTTCCAAGATAGGCCATAGATCATAAAATGGGCTTCAAGCACACTACAGTCCACATTTGCAACCCTACATACTCAGTCTACTTAGTCAAGAAAGGGGAGGGTACCTTGAGTTGATAATAAAACACAAGTATAAAACATAGTTATAAATTCATCATAAGTTATGGTGACCATTTAATTATACTCTTATAAAATAAATAAGACATGGAAACATTTTTAAATGCACATATAGTCATATGATAAAACCTTGCCCACATTGAATCACTTGGTAGTTTGTCTTGAGAGTTATTGATGTTTTAAGGAGATAATCATGAGATAAATATTTGAAATTTTACACAAAAAGTCCTCATCACTTTAAGGATCCTTTAATTCCTCAATTTTGTTTGGGACAATAGAGGAAGTACCCTCTATTCTGTCTCAGATAGAGGACACTCCCAAAACATTGAAACCCTACAAGTTCAACAAGTAAGGTCAAAGGGATGATTTGAGAGGTAGTGAGACCTTACAAGAGGATTTAATTAGTTGTGTTATACATGAATTACCATAATAAACCAATGTATATAGGTTTAGAACCAAAATGATGATCCAAACATATAATGATGCAGGTAGACCTATTAGGTCTAGTCAAAGCCTAAAGCTCTCAAGGGGGTCAACTCCATACCTAGGATGAGATGAGTATTGAAATGAATTAAAACATGATAAGTATGGGTTATTAGGTGTGTTTGAGTTTTTGTATTGCATAATAAGTCACAAGGAAATCATTTTTGGATCCAAACTAACTCAAGCCTATGCAAAATGAAGGAAAGAGCTTGAGTATATAGTTTTAGAAGTTCATATCTAATTGAAAACTTTTCATCAGAGTCTAATAGGTTGGGATATGTTATAGAGGGTATCTAATAAGGTTTTAGTGAGATTTTTTTTATAATTGGACATCAAACCTATATAAACAATCCTTAGAGGACAAACTCACTCTAAACCCTCCACAACTCTAATTCTTGACTCGATGGAGAAAATAAAGAAGGGATAGCATCCAAATGAGCTATTCTTTCTAGGAAATGACTTTAATATTGTAGAGGACTCTCTAAGGCACATTCCTATCATATTGAGTTGTACCCTACCTATACGGATAGGGTATAAAATTGGTTTCTTTGGTAATTTTGTGTTTTTTAGGTTTTAGGAAGAGTCAAATAATGCAATCAACTTTGGGAGAAGGATTGGGAATTGAGCTAACTCCTCATGTCTATTTTTTACATCAATAAAAATATTAAATGCTTATTCAGGTGCCTTTATCTTAGCCAATCAAAACTAGCATAGTGAGAAAGATAATGAGAAGGATGAAAACTTCAAGTGGATAGCCTTTTAAGGTGTACTTGAGGAATATAAGGCTATGGGAGATCTTGACATGTGTAGAAATATAAGGATTTTAAGGTAGCCCCCAAAAAAATTTCTATACCCCTTTTAATGGGAAACTATTTTTGGGTTGATTTTGCCCATGGTTTTGGTACACATTATTTTGTAATACCTCTTTGTTGATGTATTATGTATTGATGGATATTTCATAGGTAATACATCATGAGAACTAGGGTTTTGAGAAGAACAAAGTGTGTGAATTTAGGTGAGGATTCAGGAGGGTTTGTTGAGCATAGATTCAAATAATATCTATGCATTATAATTGTGAGAAGATTGATCTAAGAGTGGTTTGTACTCTCATGGTTGTAATAAAATCTGAACAAGTGTTTCTTGGTAAATGTAGCCCATATTGGGTGAACCACATTAAATCTGGTCTTCTTATTGTGCATGTTTATTTTTTTCTTTATGCATCTCTATTTATTTCTATTATTTTGATTTTGTGAAATTGATCTACATCAATTTCTATATTTATTCCTAAAAACTAGTATCAGAGCTTCAGGGTGTATTTGTTGAAGTATAGAATCTTAGGAAGGCTTATTAGTTCAAGTGGGAGATATGGCTGATGATTATAGATCAAAGGTTGAAACTTTTAATGGACAAAACTTTGGTCTATAAAAGATGTAGATAGAGGATTACCTCTATTAGAAGAACCTCCGTGCTCCAGTGGGAGGAAAAGTAAAGCAACTAGTGAGTATGATAGATGAGGCTTGTGAGTTGCTTGATAGAAAAGCACTTGAAGCCATTAGGTTATGCCTTTCATCTTTATTTGTGTTTAATATATCATAGGATAAGACCATAGAAGGTCTCATGAATGCATTAGGGAAGTTATATGAGAAATCCTCTACTTCTAATAAAATATTTTTAATGAAAAAGTTATTTAATATGATGTCTAAAAATGGTTTAGTTGTTGATCATATAAATGAATTCAATACAGTTGTGAGTATGTTGAATTCTATAAAAATATATTTTGATGATGAAGTTAGGGCTTTGCTTATTTTGTGTTCCTTACTAGAGAGTTAGAATAGCCTAGTAATGGTTGTGAGCAACTCAGTCTCTAATAATGCCAAGTTAAAGTTTAAAGATGTCATAAGAGTAATCCTTAGCAATAAAATGTGATGGAAAATATTTGGGGAGACTTCAACTTTAGGGGATGCTTTGGCAATGGAGAGTAGAGGGAGATAAAATTTTAGATTAAAAGGAAATCGTGGAAAGTCAAATGGTCCTAGAAGGTCAAAATCAAGGGCTAAAATGGTATGTATGTGATCCAGGTGGATCTATGTACCATTTCATTTTTAAAAGTCTTTAAATTCTATTAGAACCATTATCACATCATAGAATTCATTGAGAGATTTATGGTGCTTCTTCTAAAATGCAAAATGGAATATAGATTCTCAAGATAAAGCTTGTTGAATCATTCTTACGACAAGGGATTAATAGGTGTCGAAAAGTGACGTGGCACTATTTAAACATGCCAAGTGGTCCAATAACCATTTGACACATGGAAATATGAATTGGTGTAAAAAATTAGGTTTGGTATTTTTTTTTAGCCTCCGATCTTTGACAAGCAATCATATGAGGATCCATGGGCCCCGTTATTTGTTAGCTGGGGGCCCTCAGTGAGGGTCGACACACTCTTGTAGAGGGGTGCCTTTACCTTTTTTACTTCATATGTCATTTTTTACAACATTGTATTTAAGATACAAATGATTTTCAAACCCCACCAATGTGGGATAATTGTTTTCCACTTTGTAATAAGACTTTTCAAACTTGCCATGCAACCTATCATGTCACGCCAAGACCACTTGAAAACACGCCAAGACCACTTGTTAACACGCCAAGACCATGTGTTAACACCTTTTCCAATGGCAGCCTAAGTTAGGCACCAAGATTAAACTTTTCACCTAAGTCTCCCCCCAAAAATGGACGTCGGCATACATCTTGGGGGCTACCAACCCTTTTAAAGCCTTCAAATAGTTGCAAACTCCCAAATGTGGGATAAATGATAAGGTAAAGCACCCAAGAAGGAGGCCGATGACTTGAACCCTTGACCTACCAGGCAAAATAGATAAGTCTTGACCACTTGAGCCATGGGCTTGGAAGTGATATAAGAGGGGCGAGTTTCTATTTGAGGGGTATTAGGCAGCTGACTATGTAAAGAATTAAGAAGGTCAGAGATTAATTTATGCTTTGTATGGCCTTGGGCCTTTATTTTTATGTCTAAGAGATATTTATACAGGCAAGCAGAGACCAAGGAAGGTGAATTGAATACTTTAATTTAATTTGTAAGCCATTTGATGCATAAATTAATGGAAACTATCCTCACTTCGAATGGACTTGGAGATGTAGGCTATTGAAGCTGAACTCCGTTATCAATTTGCTAGTGATTTCTTATAATTTTTTCTACTATTATATAATTTTGATCTTCATTTTAAGTTGGGAAATAGAAAGATCTTATAAATGCAAAAGTGTGTTATTCAAATTTGCTACACTTGCATTTTCAGTTTTCAGATCAGTTGGCACTATGGAAAGACTGAGCATGCAAAGGATTGTTGGTCTCTTCAAAACAAGAACAAAAATTAGGAAGACACCAAGGAGGTGAATGTGGCAATAGGTAATGTTTGTCATGATGCATTAGTTCTCTCCATTGATAATATTATTGAGTCTTGGGTTTTAGATTCAAGGGCTTCTTTTCATGCTACACCATATAGGCATTATTTTATTGATTATGTTCAAGGGGATTTTGGACATGTTTACCTTGCTGATGATAAGGCTTACAACATAGTAGGAAAAGGAAGTGTTCAAATCAAAATGCAGAATGGGAACACTTGGATACTAAAGGATGTTAGGCATGTGTCTAAGTTGAGATAGAATTTGGTATTCATAGGATAGCTAGGCAATGAAGCTTATATGGTGACATTCATAGCATATTCTTGGAAGGTGACCAAGGGTGATCTTATAGTAGCAAGAGGTAAGAAGGTTGGTACCTTGTATTTATCAAGTAGTGTTGATTATTGTAATTTAGTTATTGCAGATGTAGATGCAACTTTGTGGTATAATAGGCTCGATCACATGAGCCAAAAGAGTATGAAAATTTTGAAGGATCGGTTACCTAGATTAAAAGGATCTAATTTAGATTTTTTTTGAAGACTTTGTGTATGGAAAATAGAAAAGGGTAAAACTTCTCAAGGTTGGACCTATGAGGAAGGAGAATAAGTTTGAGCTAGTTCATTCAGATGTATGGGGTCCAGCTTAGGTATCTTTTATTGGTGGGTCATCTTATTATGTCACTTTTATTGATGATGTAACTAAGAAACTTTGGGTGTATGGCATTAGGATAAAATCTAATGTGTTTGAAATGTTTAAAATATGAATGTGATCTAGTAATTTGACTCAAGAAAGGATGGTTAGTATTGTGTTAGTTCCAAAATGAAAACAACATGAAATAAACACACTAATAACATAATAGATACTAGGGAGAGCTTAGTTAACAAAATAAAATGACAAGCACAACTAAAAAGCAAGGAATGAAAACACAAGAATTCCTTTCACCTTCCTTAGATGCTCTAAATGCCTTTATAATAGTGGCTTGTTCGGCTTGTGCTTCAAGAGGTCTTCTTCAATAGAGTGTGGCTACCTTCATCTCCCCTTGGCACCTTTGGCTTGTGGCTTGGCTTAGCTTGGAATCAATTTGTAATTATAACACTAGTTATTTGAATCCTTTTGGAACCAATCCTGCATTATAACTTTGCACTAATTAAGATTAGAAATGATGTTGTGAGGCCTCCTATTTATAGATTTTTGGATTTGATCATAATCAACCTCAACCATCCATCTCAAGATTAAGATGTGTGGTTGAGGATTAATTCAATTTTGCAATTAAAATTTGTAAGTATCCTCATCATGGCATTGGAATAGGGGGAAATTAAGAGGCAAGGAGGGCATTGATGAGGCATAAAGGGCATGAGTCCTAATATTTGTGGCATTTATGGCCTAGGAATGTCTTCCCAAGAAATGAGGTCACTTGATGATGAAGATATTCAGTATTCATTTCCAAAATAAATTATTCAACAAGTTTCCATGGAATTTTTTATTAGACCTTGATTTATGTTAATTAGCTCTTAAGCATGATTAAGCACTTTGTGCATAAATTACTCAAATTGATTAGAATGCCTTGTTATTGGTCCTAAATTTGACTAGATTGGAATTAGAAGTCCACATCAAATGCATTGGATGCATATTCCCATTTATAATGTTACCAACAACAAATAACAAAGGCACGAGTCTTATGCAAAACATTTGATTAGAAAGAGCAGTCTAGAACACACAAATGCAAATTTGGCATTTTGACTCAAAATGAATTGATCAAAGTTAGCTGTCGCATAAATTACATTGCCCCATTTAAGGATACCCTGGCCAAAATTGGCACTTTAATATGTCATTTTCACATCATTTTGCATGTTTTAGTGTTTTTAGGCCAAATTGTGCATTTTAGATGGAAACTAGTCAAAATCCTGGTTAGAGGTTATCGATGGCCAGTTTTAGGTGTCTACAGTTTGCCCCTATTTAGAAAGTCATTGCAAGCTATAAGCATAGTAAAAAATTTTCAAATACTAAAAAGGTCTTGTATGCCTAAAAATATAATGATGATAAACTAATTGTATGATGCCCCCTCGAGGGAATGGTTGGCATAAGTGGGTCAGCAAACGGTCCCTCCAGAAGAAAGAAGCAAAATGAGGAGACCAAACAAAAGAAATATGATGGGTTAAAAACATAATGATATTTAAAAAGTAGTCAAAATCATTGAGAATTAAAGTGGGATGCTTCACAATAGTTTACCCAAAGGTGGTTATAATAATTATACCCCAATAATGGCAATGTGGTATGATAACACAATGATTTATCCAAAGGCATTTATAATCATTAAGAAGATGGAGTTTCCCCAGTTAGGATAGACAAATAAGATAATAGCATGCCCTTGTATAGGTAGAAAAATTAAAGTGGTGACAACACAATGATTTGCCCAAAGGCGGTTATAATCATTAAGAAATGTAGGTGGGATGGTGTGCAATGATTTGCCCATAGGTAGTTATAAGCATTGGACCCTGATTATGGCAAACATGATAAACTTGACCAAAGATAATGATAACTTAACATAGAGGGTAATGATTAATTGAAACAACCTACTAGTATGGAGATTCTCATCTAAACTAATAAAGGTTGAAATTCTTTTGTGGTCAATTACTTAGTTTAGGATATGATTGGGAAAGATGTCGATACTGAAGAGATGCCACCATTACTGATAGACTTATTGAAGCTAAGGTTTGTTTTAGCATGTGATAGTATGATTTATGATAGAAAAAAATAAATAATTGGCTAAAATATGCATAAGGACTGACTCCCGTAATCCAGTACTCAAATAGAAAACAATGCACCAATGATAGAAACCATGATGACAATGTAACATATGAATATGGATAGATTCAAGTGTAAGTATGGGAAAGTAATCACCTAATGAACACACATAAACTGAATCAAGGTAACAATGCTAAAAGCAAACAAATAGACAAACAAGAAAATAACATAAATAGAAACAAACAAATGAACAATACAATAAAAACCCTATGAACATTACCCCTAGAAAATAGGCAACTTAACAAATGACCTAAATGTGGGAATAGAAGAAAAGGAAGGGGGTTGTTGAGTTGTCTCCATATGCACTAGGAAAGTGGATGCTACCTACATAGTTTTATGGATGTAATATCGAATAAAAAACTTCATGCCAAATATAGTTCTCCTAGGGAATGGGAAGAATATGATAACTAAGGAAAACAAACAGAATGTATGTGATAGGAGAATAGAAATGGTCTTGTAAAATGGAAAGTAAATGAGAGAAAAGGCCAAAAAGGATGGGGAAACTAAGTGACAAGTACTTAGCTTGTAACTTAGTAAGGGTTCTCAGAATCCTTAAGGCAAAGAAGTGGTCAATGTTTTTATTCTTTTCTAATAATTTTTTAAAATGTTTTTGGAAGTGGTTTGCAGTGTCACAACTCAATCAAGAATGATAAGACACTAAATAGTTCAAGCTCACAAAATAGCAAGAGTTTTCATACTTAGATTGCTTACAAAATGATGAGAGCATTGGAAAAGGGGTGACTAAGCTGACCTCAATAAGTATTGAGCACTACCTATTTATTCTCAGAATAGGACCTCAAGTCACTAGATTTCTGCCGTTACATTAGAGGAATTTGATTAGTGTAGCAAATAATTCAAACAAAATAGGCATAGTTGTTAAAACGACATAGTTAGGCATAGGAAGTGACAAGTTGGTATGTCAAGCCTTAGTATTGCCGCTAGTTTGCCCATAGGCGGTTATAACTAGGACACAACAACATAGATCAATGGTACTAATTTTCCCAAAGGTGGTTATAATTAGTAACATGATCGATGGTTAGATAGGACTAATAAATAAAGGATGAAACTACCGAAACTTATATCACACCATCCAAAAATATGATCTTTGTTTGAAGTTCTTGAACCAACTAATGAACTTATCAGATACTTTGATGTTGAAACTATGTAATGAATTACAAAAACCAAGGTCAAATGGGTTAGGCTTTAGAACACATTGGGTTGATAGGTCAGAAATGCAAAGTAGATATGGCAAAGAGGATGAATAAGAATGGTATGTTTACAAAGAAGAATAGTGACAAAAAGGCATAACTGAAATGGTCCTTACAAAAAATACACCTTAGCATTCAAGCATAGTACAAGTTGAGATGAATAATATTCATTAGCTTTGGAAGTTCATCGCCATCTGGTGTGGGAAGCTTGTATGCTCCTGATCCATAATATTTAGTGATGATGAAAGGCCCTATCTAGTTTGGTTTCAATTTTCCTTTATGTTTCTTCTCAGTCGTGATATTCTTTTGGTTTTCTTTGAGAACAAGATCACCAAGTTCAAATGTTCAATACTTCACATGCTGATTATAGTGGCCTTTGAGTTGATTATAATATGCTTGAAGATTATTGAGTACAGTTGTACATTTTTCATCAAGTAGATCCAGCTCTTATAGGTGAGCTACTTGATATTAATGATCAAAAGAGATGCATAGTGAAGGCAACTCAACCTCAATGGGAAGGATGGATTTAATACCATCAATAATTAAGTATGGAGTGGCTCCTATGGGGGTATGATGATTGGTATAATATGCCCAAAGGGTAGTAAATATTTGGAGGTGCCAATCATAACTGACATTATTGACAATATTTTTGAGAATGTTGACAATGGTTTTGTTGGATGCCTTGGCTTGGTCATTACCTTGAGGGTAATATGCTATAGAAAAGTGTTATGTGATGTTGTATTCAGTACATATCTAGTCTACATCTTTGTTTTTGAATGATCCTCCATTGTTGGATATAATGTCAGAGGGGATATCATAGCGATAGATGAGATGATTGAATATGAATTTGGAAATTTGCTTCCAGTCACGTAAGTGAGGGGTATAGCTTCAACCCACTTAGTGAAATATTCAGTGGTGGTAAGGATATATTTATGGCCATCAGACGAAGTGGGTTTAATATTTCCAATGAGGTCAAGTCCCTATGTAAAAAATGGCCATGGTGTCAACATCAATTTCAAATTTTTTGTTGGGACATGAATCAAATTAGCATGCCGTTGACATTTGTCATATTTTTTTACATATGTAGTGGCATCTACATCCATTATGGGCCAATAATAACTAATATGTAAGAGATTTTTGGATAGGACTACCTACTAGAATGGGTTCCACATACTCCTTCATGAACTTCTCTTAACACTAATGTAGACTCTACCAAAGTTAAACAATGAAGCAGAGTTCCATCAAAACTATGATGGTAAAGGGTGGATCCAAGTAAAGTATAATGAGTGGAATGGTAAATGAAGGCTTTGGTTTGTTTGTGAGATAGGTCAGGTGGCATAACTTGGTCATGAAGGTAGTTATAAAGGTATAAGTACTAAATATAATTGGGACCAATAATATCACAAATTATGGCAATAGTTGAAGGTTTATGAGCTAGTGCTGACAAATTCTTGACAAGGAACTGATACTCTCTAGCTTTATCTATTTGTTGAATTATCGAGCTAATAGTAGCCATGGAATCTATAGATTTATTAATATCTCTTGATATATGCTCTAACTGAATGTTGGCAATTTGTTTTTTAAAAGTGTTAACCATGGCTTTATATAGAACCAGCTTGTCATCTTTGGTTTGAAAATGATCTCTGACCTAATTGATGACTAACTCAGAATCACCATAAACTTGAAGATGAGATATATTCTAGTACACTTCTTATCAAAGTCTTGCAATAAGTGCTTCATATGCAATCATGTTGTTTGTACAAGGAAAGTTGATTCTAAATGATTTAGGGATTAGATCTCCCTGTGGTGTAATAAATAATAGGCCTACCCCCGATCTATGCGTAGTGAAAGAACCATCAAAATATAGATTTCAAGGTTGCTCCTCAACGAGTGTATCAATAACTGTCATGATGGATTCATCATAAAATGGAAACTTGAGTGGTTGTGTGTCCATGAGAGGTGCTTCAACAAGTTGATTTGTAAGAACTTATCCTTTGATTGCTTTATATTTGACATACTTTATGTCAAACTCACTAAGAAGCATGATCCATTTAGCCATTCAACCTTGCAAATATATCTTAGATAGTAAATACTTGAGCAGATCTACCTTTGAAATGACCATGGCTTTATTATTCAACATGTAATGACGTAGTTTTTGAGCTATAAAAACCATGGATAGACAAGCTTTTTCAACAGGTGCATATTTATGTTCATATGTAACTAAGGTATGACTTAGGTAGCAAATAGCAAGCTCCTTTCCTTTGTCATCATGTTGAGCCAAGAGTGCCCCTAGGGCATGATTGGTATCTGATAGGTATAAAAAAAGGCTTTCTTGGTATAGGAGGTAATTAAACAGGTAGATTGACAATATAATCTTTGAGTTGTTGAAAAGCTATTTGGCAGTGATCATCTTAGTGAAATGTAACTCCTTTCTTTAAAAGGTTCATAAATGGATGGCACTTGTCTACTAATTGAGCTATGAAGCATCAGATGGACTAGATCTTACCCTGTAAACTATGAAGTTGCTTCAAATTGGTTGGTGGTGGTATCTCAGTTATAGCATGGACTTTAGCTAGATCAACTTCAATACCTAAATGAGACACGATGAAGCCCAATAATTTGCCTAAAGCTACACCAAACACATATTTCTTCAAATTTAGTCTAACTTTTTACTCTCGTAGTCTTTCAAATATCTTACACAACACTATTGGATGGTCAATTCTGGTCTTGGATTTTCCTAATATTTCATCGACATAGTCTTCAATAATATCATGCATCATATCATGTACTATGACAGTCATGGATATTTGATATGTAGCTCTCACATTATTAAGACCAAATGGCATCACCTAATATCAAAATTTTCCCCATGGAGTGGTGAATGTTGTTTTATGTTGATATTCTGGTGTTATTCTAATCTGATTATATCCTAAAAATCCATCCATAAGTGAAATCATTTCATAACCTATCATGGCATTAATGATCATGTTGATATTAGGTAATGGAAAATAATATATAGGACAAGATTTATTGATGTCTCAAAAATCAGTACAAATTCTAATTCCTTCAGTTTCTTTGCTAATAGGTACAACATTAGAGATCCATTATGAATAGTTAATGGATCGTATACATCCTGCTTCTAAGATTTTTTCCAACTCTTTCTTTACTAATACATTAATGTGAGGATGCATCTTACATAGCTTTTGTTTTACCAGTTTGGTATCAGGATTAACCAAATGTTGGTGCAGAACCAATATGGGGTCTAATCTTGGCATATCAAAATAGGCCCATACAAATATATCCACAAACTATCTCAACAAAGCTATAAAAATATCACATTCCTCCTCAATTAGGGATGCACCCAATTTTATCCATTTTAGGTTTCATAAAGTCTTGATGTTTACCTCTGTTGTATATTTGACTAGGATGGTTGAACCATCTTCTAGGATAGTAGGCTGTGACTTAAACTATTGGGTTATGTCAGGGTCCTCTGTTAGGACATACTCTTCAACTTCTCCTAGGCATAATGAATCGGATTCTCCTAATGAGAGATTTGGCTATGTAACAAAAATGGTCAAAACTTCTTGGAGAATTTGATCAAATACTTGTTGATCGAAACTAAACTTAGATCCATATGCAAGTTCATCATTAGTGGTCTCCTGGTCTAAAATTGAAGAAGAATGAACACCCCCATCTAATGACACATAAAATAGGTTTTCACCACTAGACTGGCCTTTATCTTTACTTTTTTCTTGGTTAGAAAGTGCCTCAAAGACGTTTTCACTTTGGGACTTCAATGTTTTACTATTTTTTTTTGGCTAAGGGTGTTCATTCACTTTCCAAAATAGGCTACAAGATCCAATGTGATTGAGAATCTTGAATTGTGATCTCCCAACAGAACATTGTCTCTAAGGCATAAGGAATCATATAATGCCTCATCATTTTGGAACTCATCAATCGATAGACTAGATTTTTATTGGTCTCATTCTATCAGTTTGGGATAATATAATGTCAATGGATTGTAATGAATGGATTGGGTAAGGGTACAAATGGCATTGTTATCAAATAGGTTAGTTTCAACTAGCTTATCAAAGGTAAGGCTATGATCAGACTCTGCTTCATTATCAACATCATCATCACTAGTCACTGGTAATGGAGTTTGAATAGGATATGTGAGTCACCCCTAGGTAGTTCAAATCTAAGTTGATAAGGTATTTCATACTTAGTCATGGAAATTGGCTTGATGGTTCCTTGTTGATTTGGTCTGAGGCCTCTTCCTTCACAATTGTGACACTCTATGATCCTATTAGGAATAAGATACCTTGATTTTTATAACAATCAGCTTGGTCATCATTGTATAACCATGATTTATTCCCTTCAAGAGAGTCAGCTCTTTGGCTAGATGCTGGTACAAATGCGATAGGTCCTTTATCTTTGTTGTTTCATTGTCAATGCAAATGTTGGATGACCTTAGGTTGTCCAAAGGTTTTTAGATTTTAAGGAAGATTGGAAATGTAAAATTTGTCATGGGTCACATATTCTCATATATTCCATTATCTAAAATGGTGAAATTATTAGAAGCTTCAAGAGGTGACATGTGGGAAAGGAAATCTAAGGTATTAGGATCTATTCAATTATTTGGTGAAGGATCAATAAGTATAGCCTTTCCTTTATCCTACTTAAAACTTGATTCATGTTGTACTGATAATTTTAGCTTTGAAACTTGACCTCAAGATGCTTTCTTTATTTATACAGTTGTAAATCTCCTAAAATATTCACTTCCATCCCTGAGTGGGAAAACTTGATACATTGATGCAGTGTTAATGAGATTGCATGAACCTCATGTAACCAAGCTTGCCTAGAAGCATGTTATATGATAACTCAAGATCCAACACATGACAAAGTGTATCATGGGTCAAAGGCCCAGTGATAACTAGAAAACTAATGGTGCCCTGTGATTCTCTTTCCTGATTATCATAAGATTTGATAGTTATTGTTTTGGTTGGAGATTTGTCATTATGTATCCAAGAAGCTTGATGAGCTTGAGAGACACTATGTTGAGGCTAGATCTATTATCTATAAGGACACATTTCACTTTATGCCATTTGATACAAACTTATATGTACAATGAGTTATTATGGAGTGGGCCAAGGTAAGACATATCACTTTGGTTGAATGTGACTTATTGGGCTAGAGCTAGGTGTCCAACCAAAGCTTGAAAGTTATCAAGGGATATTTCACTAACAATAGTAGATTGGGTTAAAAACTCAATGAGATGTTTTTTTGGATTACTAACGTCCACAAAAAATATAAAATAGAAATTTTTGCTAGTGTTTTTTTCAATTGTTCCACAATATCAAACTTCTTGTCTTGGTCAGTAGTGAATGGTTCATTCTATGATTGAATGGTTAGTTGGATGACTGGCAAAGTGGCAGATGGTTTTGGGCCTAAGATAGTAATCTTTGACCTTCAAGTTGTGATTACATAATCGGGCTTAGATATTGGACCATTATTTCTAACTTATGTTGGAAATGATGTGGGACTAGATAGGATAAGTCTTGGTTACTAGTGCACTTGCATGTGGTCATGTGGAAAGAATGAGTTGTCATTATAAGATCCAAAAGTGGAAATCCTAGTTTTCTAGTTTGCATGTATGCACTCCCAAGTCAAAGAAGGATTACCCATGTAATTTGGATAAATATTGTTGTTTAGCAATGGTCTAGGATGATTAGTACTTGGTCTAGGATTAATGGAGATGGTATTAACACTACCTCCTATAATATGACCTACAACCATATTGTAGTCATGTGTAACTATATGGTAGGTTTGTTAGTTATTACCATTCTAACTTTGGTTTTGTAAATATTTTATCATTGTGGATTATACTAATGATTTTTTTGATTCTACTAGTTTAGCCTTTGATTTTGATATTGTTGATTTTGTTATTGCACTGGCTGTTGGTATTGTTGCTGATTTTTTTACTATTATTGATTGTTATGTCAGGGAAAGGGATTTTAATAGATCCCAAGATTTTGATTGGAAGTGGAAGCACCATTATCCAATTTTATCTCCCCATTCTCCAACATATTCTTGATTAAATTCTTGATTTAGACACATCTTCATAGATTATGCCTATTGACTTGATGATAGTCACAAGATTGATTTTCACGGTACCAATCAGGGTAAGGAATGCCTTGTGGACAATGATTTGGTATAGGCCAACTAATAAAATTAGTGGTGGAAATCTTGAAAAATATAGACCTAATAGGTTCTCCTAGGACACTAAAGACATGATGTGTAGGCACAGTTCTCTTAGAAGGAGCAATTTACAATGGTAAAGACTAGTGTATTTGTTGTGCAGGTCTTGGTTGTTGTACTTGTGACATTGGTTGGAGAGGTTTCTAGGTATGAGTAAGTTAAAAATTTGGTGCATATGATGTCTACATAGTTTGGACATGACAAGATTTGGTTGCTCCATTTTCCACAACATTTCTATTTTAGTTGAATTGCTTTGGTCTTTCATGATTATTGGCCTATGCCAGTTGTGATACTTGTGTTTGATTGGGATGTTGGTCATTTATATTATTGATACCTTCATTTTTATTAGTTAAATTAAGCTTGATGACCCTTTTATTGATGATCACTTGATCGATCAATAAACCTTTATTAATGATCTCCTTAAATGTATGTGAACATTGCAGTTCTAGATGATAGGCTATCTCAATATGAAAAATTTTAGTAAAATTAGTGACTAATTATTTATTTGGTAAAATATGGGTGAAATGGCTTGCAAGGGATCTCCATTATTATAAATAACTTAAAAAACTCTCCCCAAATATTTGCTTTACTTGTGTTAGGTCCACTAATGAAATCTCATGTTTGAGATTGTAAGAAAAGTGCTACACAAATTTATCAAAAAGATCATCAGTGTCTGTTAATGAATTCTTCGAAAACTTTAAAAACCACTCAAAGGCTTGTCCATCTAGGCTCCTTGTCCATCTGGGCTCCTTGCAAATAATAGCAAAATGTATATGTCATTATATGCCACTGGTTGACATGTGATAAAGAATTCAGTCAAATGGGCCTTAGGGTCACCTTTCCCTTTATACTTATCAAATTTGGGTGGTTCATATCCTAAAATAAATGGTATCTACAAATACTCCATGTTGAATGGACGAGAACACATGTCATCCAATTTGAACTTCTTAGTCTTCTTCCCCACCTGAATGGTAGTAATTACATCCTTCAATTGTTGTAATTCTTGGGATAGGAAACTTGATGGAATATTGGTTTGAGGGAGAATGTTGATTTGAGTAAATGGCTAGGAGGTCACAAGTGGGATACTTTGACTAGGGTATGATGGAGACACCTATTGGGTTATATTGGCTTGGTTGGGGAATGGACCAAGAATATGCATACATGGATTGGGATGTACTTGAAATTGCACATTTGGCTACATGATATTTTGGTTTGGGTTGATGATATAGGTTTGACTTGGAGGATTTTATGGTTGGGATAAAAGGATATAACTATAATATGCCTAATGTGGTTGAAAAGGGACATGTTGCCAACTAATCAAACTTTGTTGTTGAGTAGGAACTTGTGAACCAAGACCCTATCTCTGAATTTATGGCACATTTTAAACTAATGGTTGTCTAGTAGGTACTTGAGAAATATGGGGACCTCTTTGTTGCACAAATCCTTATGAGAAAGTGAAATTAGGTTATAGATTTGGAATCTATTGCTGACCAATATCTACATGTTGTTGACTACTCATTACTTGGTATTGGACTAACATATTATTCTATGGCTGAAGAGGTATGTTTGTCATTACTTGGTGAGGTGGAATATTAGTTGCCCCTAATTGAGGTGGCAATATATTTATCCTTTATTACATAGATACATTAGACTGTGTCTACTGTTGTGGAATACCACTTGTTGCTTATTGAAGAGGAGTAGGATTCATCACATTCTATCATTAAGGTGTAACATTAGCTAGTGTTTAACTATATAATCTTATAGGTTGTACACTTGAAGAAGTGACTGGTTGATGATGGGGTACAAAAACTCCTATTCCTTGGTATGATGATCTACTCATAGGATTAACTATAGGCACACATTGTTGGCTAGTTATTTGTGCATTATTACCACTTTGATCAAGATTGGATGTTGTTTGCACAATGCTTACTACATTTGACTCACTATTTAGTGTAGAAGCTAAAGATACTTCTTCAATAACTGGCATATGTATCAAGTTATCTATCAAATAGGTTTGTACAAATGGGTCAAAACTTGGATTTTATTGTCTAGTTAATTCCATCAACACTCCTATTGAAGGAACTAGGTCGATGAGATGCTTACTTATCATGTTCATCTGATTGAAATTACATGTTAAATTTAGGTAAATTTGGTATGTTGTTTGTATTTGGTTAAAGTGATCTTCCATAATGTTTTTGCCTCGATGAGATACACTAGAGTCTTGGTATGTTGTTTGGACTAGAACCATAGGATTGCTAGAAGAAGCATGTTGATCATAAATGATATTGTGGGGCACTCTTACTAGACTTGGTAAATTTTCATGAGGGAAGTCTACTAGAAACTTAGCCCCTACCTCTATGGCCCTAACCAAAATCTCATCTTTGTTCTCTAACAAATGTCACTCAAACAAAAATGGGTCATACGTGGAAGCCAAATTAGTAGAATATGGCTATTGAAGTATTGGTTCATCCATCATGGGTATTTTAGCTAAGTATTACATGGTTTGTTCTTAGTCCTATTCTATGTAAGGTAGTGTGTTAACCAAGTAGTTAGCCAATGGATCTTGGCTTTGTTCCCCTAATTCAATATTATAAGAAGGATAAGAATCCATCTCATAAGCAATGTTATTTGCATAGGGGTCTTGCACCATTTCTCCCTGTACAACTACATTACTAATCCATGGATTATACATGACTCCATTATGAGTGTAGGAATACATGTTGGGATCCATAGTCAATGTTTGGCGATAAAAGGTCAAATAGTTCTACAAAATCTAAAAAGGACAAAATATAAAACAAATGATGCCTTCAACTGGGTCTATATTTTTCAAAAGGATTAAAATTTTTATGCAAATATTTTTGAAGAAACAAGCTAGTGTGAAGTATCTAATGCTTCACTATTCACACAAAGGTAAGTAAGTAAATGGACTGAAAATTGGAATGCCAAACTCTAAGGTCAAAGTGTTTCAAATTAGTCTAATATAGGAATTGAAAATTTGCTAAGTCTTTTGGCCAAATGTGGCATCAAAATCTAGGCTCAAACAAGGCATGTGTTAGGACTCTTGGCCAAATGGCATGAAAAGTTAGACTTTGAAAATATATGAAAGTTTTAATCTAATGGATTTGAAACACTTCGAACAAACACTAGGCATTCAATTCTTGGACATGAACTTGGTCAACTAGGTATAAGGTATGAAACAAAAGACACTTTATCAATAGTTTATTTTCTCATAAATAATGGTATAAAACTTGGTTATTTTTTACAAACAAGCTAGACAAAGGTGAACAGTATAATTGTGCTTTAGATAAAGGATCAAAAAGTACACTTGATTCAGTCTGAATATGAAGGAACAAATTTGGAACTCTATGCAAAGAGGTTATATGAAAGAACATTTGAAATGATTTGGGTAGTTTAATGATGCTATACTACACAAAATTTGTGATAAAAAGGTTTGCTTCAAAAACTTTCTATGGTAAAGGTGCTTTCCTACAATTTTTGACAGCATAATACTTCTTTTCTTGACAAAAAAATGTTGTGGTTCATAGACTTAAAGTGAAAGTGTTTAACATAAAATGGATTAAGTCTATCAAGTGAGGACAATGATTATGAGTCTTAAATGGCCTTCAACCCAAATTGGAAATTAAACCTAAGTTCCCTCAAGTTTAGTGCAAATGGTAAACCCACTTAATACATCAACCCTATGAACTTGTAAAAGTGTAATTTTGAATTTAAATTATAAGTGAAGGACTTAAACAACTTTGGTAAATATTTACACTCAATTGGGCAACATAACTACATCAAAGTAGATGATATGACTCTCAAGCTTGTGATGAAGTTTTGAACAAGGCAAATAGACAATCTCACATGGGTAGCATAATGCCTCTTTGTTCAAAGGAAAATTTGGACTATGTGTTGGGTTTGGATTATTTATTTACACCAATTTTTGACTCCAAATAAGACTTTAAACTAGGACAAAACCAACTAATAAATCACCCTTAGATCCTAAACTGACAAGATTTCTTCGTACTATTATAATCCATTAATATACGTCATTTGAGAGGATTTTAAGTGTTCATCCAAAATTAAATGTGCATTATATAGTAGGTTTGTTACACCCCCCCCCCCCAACTTCTCTCAAATGACAATATTGTGACATGGACCTTGACTCACACCTTACACCAACAATAATTTCATGGTAAGTGGGGATTTATTTAAATTCTAACAAGTTTATAAACAATCTAGGGGAATCAATTGCACAATGAATTTCACACCAAACAATGCAAAAGAAAAGCATGGATTTTGGGTTCATATCACTTGGCTTGTTACAAAAAGGTCTAGTCCTTTTTGCAACCACTACATCCTATTATTCGCTTAGTGTAGTGTGATGTCAAAAGTGCCACTGTGTCCCATGTGCAACTCTAAAAGAGTCAAATGAAGTCAATGATGAGAGATGAAACCCTAGGTCAAATCTTCTCTAAATAACTTGTAGGAGGTGATAAAGTCCCCCTCACAAGCTAAGATGAATAAATAAATAAATCATGGAAATGGAAATACTTTAAGGTCATTTTCAAGGTCACCCAAACTTTAATGAGTTTTTGGGGGTGCTTTAGATGACTTTATTTATAAGCCTTAGACTAGGCTACTTGCAATAAGAATGGTGATTTTGATTCCAAGGGTTCCCTATAGGGGACAAATGGAAGAGCACACACATAACATACCTCTTTTTTCCAAACAAGATTAATCTAAAAAACTATTGCAAGCAAAAATTGACAAGTGTGTTCAATTTTAAACCCAAATGAAATGTTTGGTGGTGTTCATTTGACCCCTTGATCTTAGTTGCAAATTTTGAAAAGCATTCACCAAAAACATCTAAAAATTCCTTGTTAAGCACCAAAACAAAGTTCCTAATCTAACTTTAAGCATGAAAAAGTTATTTAAACATGTTTTGACCAAACATCCCACTTGGTCCTGCAATAAAATTATTAGCATGTCTTTTAGCTTTGAAGTTCTTTTGAGTTTGAAACAAGAAACTTTAGAAAATTAGGTCTCAGGCCTATGTTTTTAAAAAAAATAGTGATCGACATCGGTCAATACCACCACGTCAGTTATAGGCAACTGAGATCTGACCGATATTATTTCTACTGACCAACATCGGTTAAGCTAAGTAACTGATGTTGATATTTATGTCGACGTTGGTTACTATGTAAACATTATTGCAACCAAAAATGGTAAAAAAAAATTAGAAAACTAATTTTCAAGAGTTTTAAAATCTCAAATAAGGTTTTTAAGGTTTCAAAAGGATCTCCTTTAGGTGTAGGATGTGTCTAGTCCCACCAGGTGTGCCATTATGTGATCTAGGAATTTGACTCAAGAGAGGATGGTTAGTACTGTGTTAGTTCCAAAATGAGAAAAAATGAAATAAACACACTAATAGAATAACATCTCTGGGCCTAGACACTAGGGAGAGCTTAGTTAACAAAATCAAATGACAAGCACAACTAAAAATCAAGGAATGAAAACACAAGAATTCCTTTCACCTTCCTTGGATGCTCCAAATGCCTTTGTAATAGTGGTTTGCTTAGCTTGTGCTTCAAGAGGTCTTATTTAATGAAGTGTGGCTACCTTTATCTCCCCTTGGAACCTTTGGCTTGTGGCTTGGCTTAGCTTGGAATCAATTTGGCATTATAACACTAGTTTCTTGAAGCTTTTTGGAACCAATCTTGCATTATAACTTGTACTAATTAAGCTTAGAAATGATGTTGTGAGGCCTCCTATTTATAGATTTTTGGATTTGATCATAATCAACCTCAACCATCCATCTCAAGATTGAGATGTGTGGTTGATGATTAATTCAATTTTTTAATTAAAATTTGTAATTATCCTCATCATGGCATTGGAAGAAGGGGCAATTAAGAGGCATGGATGGCATCATGGAGGGCATTGATGAGGCATGGAGGGCATGAAACTGATATTTATGGCATTTATGGCCTAGGGATGTCTTCCCAAGAAATGAGGTCACTTGATAATGCAGATATTCAATATTCATTTCCAAAATAAATTATTCAACAAGTTTCCATGGAATTTTTTATTAAACCTTGATTTTGGTTAATTATCTCTTCAGCATGATTAAGTACTTTGTGCACAAATTACTCAAATTACTTAGAATGTCTTATTATTGGTCCTAAATTTGATTGGATTAGAATTTGAAGTCCATGTTAAATGTGTTGGATGTTTATTTCCATTTAGAATGTTGCCAATAACAAATAACAAAGGCATGAGTTTTATGCAAAAGATTTGATAGGAAAGAGTAGTTGAGAGCATGTAGGTGTAAATTTGGCATTTTGACTTAAAATGAACTGATCAAAGTTAGCTATCCCATAAATTGCATTACTCCATTTAGGGATACCTTGGCCAAAAGCGACACTTGAATATGTCATTTTCACATAATTTTATGTGTTTTAGTGTTTTTAGGCCAAATTGTGTGTTTTAGATGGAAATTGGTCAAAATCCTAGTTGGAGGTTATTGGCAGCTAGTTTTAGGTGTCTACAATGGAAAGCCTTGGTTGAGAATGAAATAGGTCTTAAGTTAAAATGTCTCAAGTTAGATAATGGTGGGGAATATTGTAGAAATGTATTTTTTGATTACTATTCAAGGAATGGAATTCACAAATAGAGGATGGTTCCAAGAACTCCATAGCAGAATGGAGTGTCAAAAAAGATGAACAAGACTATCATGGAGTGTGCTAGGAGCATGAGGTTGCATGTAATACTGCCTCCTTAATTTTGGGTAGAAGTAGTAAACACAACTATATATCTAATAAATAGAGGTCCTTCATCTGCTTTGGATGGAGGCATCCCTGATGAAGCTTGGTCTGGTAAGAAGGTTGATTATTCATTTCTTAGAATATTTAGTTGTGAAACCTTCATTCATATTGATAAGGATAATAGGCCCAAGTTAGAGGCTAAGTTTGAAAATTGCACCTTTATTAGTTATGGTGAGGATGACTTTGGTTTTTGAATTTGGAGTCTTAAGGACATGAGAATATTTAGGTCTATGGATGTTGTCTTTAATGAAAAATTCATGGATAAAAAACAATTATAGGATTAGAATGAAGATTCTAGAAAAGAGTACATAGTACTGGAGGACATTATAGATGACAAAATATCCAAGCAACTAGTTTAGGCACCTACTCCACAATAACCTCAAACTCCTACGGTGAGAAGGTCTTCTAGGGTAATATTGGAACCTAAACACTTTTCTCCATCTCTTAATTATTTATTATTCACTAAAAATGGAGAGATAGAGTACTTTAAAGAAGCAATGTAGGTAGATGTCACGAAGAAGTGGGAACAAGCTATGGATGAGGAGCATCAGTGTCTCATGGAAAATCAGACTTGGGATTTGGTAACCCCACCTAAAGGTAAGAGAGTAATAAAGAACAAGTGGGTATATAGAGTTAAAGAAGATGATGGATGCAAGGAAAGGTATAAGGCCCAATTGGTGGTAAAGGGATTTGAAAAAAATAAGGGAATTAATTTTGATGAAATTTTTTCCCCAATGGTAAATATGACTTATATTAGTATTGTTCTTGGGATAGTGGCAGCATAAGACTTACACTTAGAGTAGCTAGATGTGAAGACTACATTCCTTCATGGTGATTTAAAAGAGGACTTCTATATGGAGTAGCCATAGGGATATGAGGTCATAGGGAAGAATAACATGGTGTGAAAATTGAAGAAGAGCTTGAAATGCTTGAAACAAGCTCTATGACAATAGTACATGAAATTTGATAGTTTTATGATGGAACAGGGATACTCCAGGTGTCATTCATACCTTTTTGTATCTATCAATAAATTTGATGATGGTGATTACATTATCCTTTGTTTGTATGTGGATGATATGTTGGTTGCATGTAAGAACATGCAAGAAATAAAAGTACTCAAAGAAAAACTTAATAATTCCTTTGCTATGAAGGATTTGGGAGTAGCAAAACATATCCTTAGTATGAGAATAACTCAAGATAAGAAGGAAAAAAATCTGAATTTATCCCAGGAAGAGTACATCAAAAAGGTGTTGGAGAGGTTTAGTATACAGGATACTAAACTGATTGGCACTCTTTTGACAGGTCATTTCAAGTTATCAAAGGAGTAGTCTCCAAGGACAAAGGAGGAGAGAATCTAGATGTCACATGTACCATACTCATCAGTTGTTAGCATCTTGATGTATGCCATGGTATGCACTAGACCATATATTTCCCATGCAGTGGGAGTAGTAAGTAAGTACATGAGTGATCCAGGTAGAAAACAATAGGTAGTGAAATGAATCCTTGAATATTTAAGATGGACCATGGGGATATATTTAAGCTATGGTGGATTGGACACCAATTTTCATGGTTATGTAGATTTGAATGTGGCTGGAGATTTAGATAGCAAGAATAGTACAATAGGATATGTATTTACTATAGGTGACACAATGGTGAGCCAGATTTCATGACTATAGAAACTTGTGGCTTTATCAACCATAGAGGCTAAGTATGTTACTGGCACAAAGGAAATCAAAGAAATGATTTGGTTATAGTAGTTTCTTGAATATTTTGGGCATAAGTAGGAATAAGGGAAGCTATACAGTGATAGTCAGAGTGTTATACATCTAGCAAAAAACTTTGCTTTCCACTCTAGGATGAAGCATATATAGTTAAGGTACAATTTCATCAAGACATCTTTGGATGAAGAGACGTTGAAGCAGGAGAAGATTCATACTAGTCAAAATCCTATAGACATGATGAACAAGGTGGTCACAAGGGAGAAACTGAAGCTATGTTCAGTTTTAGTTGGCCTTCAAAGTTGATAGTGAAGGGTTGAGATGATTGTTTAGAGGAAATCAATATCCAAGTGGGAGATTGTTGTGTTGTGGAGCCTATTTCTAAATTATAATATCACTTTGTTGATTTATTATGTATTGATGGATATTTCATAGGTAATACATCATGAGAACTAGGGTTTTGAGAAGTAAGAATAGAGTGTGTGAATTTAGGTATAGATTCAAGAGGGTTTGTTGAGTACAGATCCAAATAATATCTATGCATTATAATTGTGAGAAGATTGATTTGAGAGTGGTTTGTACTCTTGTGTCTTATAATAAAATCTAAGCAAGTGTTTCTTGGTGGATGTAGCCCACATTGGGTGAACCATGTTAAATCTAGTCTTCTTATTGTGCATGTTTATTTTTATTATCTATGCATCTCTATTTATATCTATTATTGAGATTCTATGAAATTGTTTTGCATCAATTTTTGTATTTATTCTTAACAACTAGTTTTTCTAGGAAATGACTTTGAGCTTGCATAGGACTCTCCATATCACCTTCATATCATATTGAGTTTTACCCTACCTATATAGACAAAGTACATAATTAGTTTCTTTGATAGTTTAATGTCTTTTTTAGCTTCTAGGAAGAGTCAAAGGATGAAATAAACTTTGAGATAAGGATTGGTATTTGTGATAACCCCTCATGTCTATTTATTGCATCAAAAAAACTCATAAGTGATTCCTCAAGTGCCTTCATCTCAGCCAGTCAAAATTCTCATAGTGAACAAGATAATGAAAAGGGTGAAAACTTAAAGTGGATGGCCTTTTAAGGTGTACCTAAGGAATATAAGGGTATTTTATGTCTTTACATATGTCATTCACTCTTGTGTATTTATTTTCATCGAAAACTTAAGCCAAATTTGAGTCCAATTGTAAGGGATGAGTGAAAGAGGATTTACTTGGACTATAGGGAATGATAGCTCATGTGTAGAAGAATCTTGATGATTAGAGATGCAACAAATACATGGTGGATCATGTCTACAACCCCTCCCCCTTAGTTCAATCATCACATATGTCTCTAGTTAGTTATGGCATGTTACAAAAGGGGAAAATGATGAAGGCAACTTTTTGAGTAAGTAATGAGGAATTCTACCCCATATTTTAGGAGTTTTCATGCCTTTAAGGGCCATTTATCCTAGTAGACATCACATGGTCTATCTCACACTCATTTTATTTCATGTATAACTCCTTTTCTCAGCATGACACATGCCCTATTGATTCTTGAACTTCATCATCTTCTTCTCTTTCTCTAATTCTATAAGTAATGGCCATTTTGGCTCTTATAAGTTAATTCCACTCTAGGTATGATGAATCCCCACTAGAATGACATTTTATTTTGCCTTTGAACATTAATTAAAGTTTAGTTTTGAGTTAATGATTAATTTTCTAAGTGTGTAAATTGATGTATGGTGATGCAAAGTGATAATCTTCTATCATTTATTCTCCTTATCCTCTCATGTTTAGACAAGATTTCCTATTCTATAAAGTCATATAAAGTGTTGTAAAGTGTATGGGTCTATATTTTAAGTGTATAATGAGCTTTAGTTTATAAAACTATACTATGGTTCACTCACCTTGGATAGCCTTCATGCATCTCACCTCCATATTGAAACACTCATGTTAGAATCTTTTAGGACTTGGAAGCTAGTTTGTATACCTTGTTTCTTAGTGCAAGAAGTATAATGGTCATATGGAAATAATTTTGTTGTATCACCCCCTTAGACTATATTAATTTCATGTAAACTTATAACTATTTTCCCATAAGAAATCACTAGTTTAAGTGATAAGCATTTCAAGATACATTCATGGAGCTAGCTCTTAAATCTAGAGGCTCACTTCCACTATATGTACACCCACATACTTGGAATTGTTTCCATGCTACCCAAATATATAAGAGTATTGAACACTCTCTTTTAGGGTACAAGATTTGGTGGCAATAGTTATGACATACCTGCTGGGACCAAGGTCCAAGAGAATGGAAAGATTGTTAGTGTGTCTCTCCTCTAATAAGATTTTGGAAGCAAACAAGATAACACCAATGGTGACTCTGAATGAAAAGTTATATTTGTAATCAGCCCATGTATATTTTATTGAAGGTTTTGATTAGTATTTTTATCCCATTTATCATATACGGTTGATATGAATAGCTATGGTGAACACCCCTATCATGAGCCTCCCTATTAGCCTTGATATGACCCATGTTATACCCTTAAATAGTCCTATCATAATGGCTACCATTCCTATGAGTCATGATATCCCTATAGTTCTCAATTTCCCTCTCCATATAGACATCATGTTTTTAGACAACCCTATGAGGAAATCCATCAAGGATTTTATCAAGGAATGTCTCTTTATCATCCCTAATATGAGTCCTATCAATCATACCATGATGTGTATCAACGCAAAGAGGATCTTTATGAGTCTTATCATGAGGAATAGATAATCCCATTGATTATACACAAATATACCACAAAATAAAGTATTAATTCCTAGATATTCAAATCTAACAACATAGAGATGGCCTTAATCCCCATCATTACCCTCTCCCTCATTCATTATTTGCATCTTATATCAAGTATTTATTGGTATCCATACCATGGTTACTAGTTAATGAAGATGATATGACAACATGGGATGATGATTATGATGTGTTCCTTGATTATCGCATGGAATGGTTAAGAGGTGCTTCCCAAAGTTATATGTAGATGTTACAGATGTTTAAAGAGCTAGAAGGAACTCAATGGTAGATTAAAGAATAAATGGACTTGGAAAAGAAGTGCCTTCAATGCTCAATAGATAGGGTAAGTATGTGTGAGAACAAAGAACCTAAAAATGAGCATGTTGTTATTAAATACCCTCAAGTAATTTATTGGTAGGGTGAAAATCCTACTTATATAGGTGTATTCCCTTCTAATTAGACCAAAAAATCACTCCCATATAAGCTTACTAGTGCAGTCCTATTTCCTAAATCCATTAACAAGCCCTCTCCTACCCCTTGCACTCCATCTACTTCACATGATCCTATCCATCAGTCTTCCATCTCACCCCTTCTTGAAAAGGAGCCAATTTTGAGGGAAGCAAATTAAGAGGAAACATCTCAAGTCATAGCTAATCAATAATATGTCATGAGTGACTATGAGGAAGAAATCACCATAAGGACTCCCCTTGGTAAAAATAAATGCAATTATACATTCTTGAATGAAGAGAAATATATTGAAGATTCCCTTGTAGCTATCCATGAGAAATGTGACACAAACTTGAAGAGATAACTATTTAAAGAAAACTCCATATTTGATCATGAGGTTGTTGGTGATGCTAACAAACCTATAGTTGAATGTACCATCAAGGATTAAAGTGAACTTAAAGTCACTCCTCAAAAGGTTATAGTCCTAGAAATGTCTCATGAGACCAAGGTATAAGAGGTAGTCTTTGAGGAGCACTCAATATCTTAGCCTAATTTGGAACCACTCTTAGATGCTTTAGAGCATGAATAACATCAGCTTGATGACCTCATATATCAAAAATAAAAGGTTGAAGAGATAATGTTTCAAGATGACAAGGAAAGTAATGATGATTGGAAGATGAAAATGGAACTCTTTTATGATCTTGAAGATATCTGCCAAGTTGAGGTCCAAGTACTTGAAAATGTGGAGAGAGAGTTTTCCATAGAGGACAATGACCAAGATTGGGTAGAATATGCAAAGCTCCTTGATGATCTTGAAGAACTTACAGTTGAAAATAAACCCAACCTTATTGAGAGCACCATGGAAACCAAGAAGGTAAGCCTTGTTGAACCACCATTGGAGGTCATAGTTGAGGAGACCTATGAAAAATTTGAGGTTTTTTGGATTCAATAAGAGTTCATTTCTATAGCCAACCTAATTGGAGCCGCTTTGAATTCCTTGAACATCATACCAATGAAATTGGTAAACACCATGAAGAAGATGGAGGCATAAATACAAAGGGTCAAAAATATACATGGCTCACTCATTCCTTCATGTCATGAAGCAAGAGAGTTTTCAAACTTCCCCTTTGATCTAGGAGGAAGTGTTTCTCTCAAGATAGTTTTTGTTTGAGTTAGCTATTCTAGTTTGTGTGTGTCTTCCATAAGTGCTCATGAAGCACAAATGTGTGTTGGTTTAGTTTCTTATCTTGTGTGTTGTTTTTTGTTAGTTTTCTATTATTTCATGTGTTTTCAAGGAAAATTTTGTGTAATATTTGGTGTGTAGGTGACTCCATGTCCCAATGGATAGGAATAGGCAACTGGTCATGGCATATCAAGCATACCACCCTTGGGAAGTCACCAAGAATATTAACCATTTTGACCAAAGGTCAAAATGAGTCAACCCCCTATAACCAAAAACTTGATATATGGGCATTTTTATAATTTTTTAGGGTGTTTCATAGTCTATTTGATATCATTTCATATGTTTTTAGCCTTGGTCATGGTCTAATTAAGTCTTTATGCCATTTTGAGTCATTTAGAGGTCATTTTATAGTCATATATGAAAGTGGCATGGTTTTCAAGGTTTACATGTGATCTAAAACTCATTCCAACTTCTAATTTGTCATCTTCTATTAGACATGTCAATTTCTAACTAAAACATTGTAGGTGACAACTAAAAACCAAGAAAATAGGTCCAAAAGAAGGAGTTTCTAAGGTGTACAACCTATGAGAGAGAATGTCCTATGGGATAAGGTTTTGTAATGACTCTTCAACTTCCTAAGGCTCATTTCCATGCTTTTCCTACTTTTGAAGTTTCGAATTTGGTCTAAAAGCATTCTACTCCTTCATCGCCCTTCTAGACATGCAAAATCGATCAACAAGTTTTTGGTTGGTATGACCAATAGGAATACTTCTAGGTCAAATGAATTTGGGAGTGATATTACACTTAATTAGATTCAACTTCATTCTTGGAGCGTAGGTATTGGTAATTTTTTATTTATGAATCATCCTTTACAAGTTGACTATGTTTTTCTGCTTGTTAAACCCCATACCTTGCAGGTTTCCTTCTTAATATGGGCAAGTCCATATAATCTAGCTAATGTAATTGACTAAAAATTACATGGACATATTTACCTCATTTTATACATTCTTGGTTTTATGTTTTAAAGTGTTTTTAAGGGAAAATAATCTCAAGTTTGCAAGTTGGCATTGCATGGAGTTGTAGAGACCTTTTTACCATTTGTAGAGGTCTCATTTCCTTGTAGGGATTTTAGATGAAGGTGATAGGTTAAATTTAATGTTTAAAATATTTAAAATCACTTCGCATCCTCTAAACTCATTTTAATGGCCCTCATATTGTTTCTCTAAGTTTTTCTACAATTGCATTCAGAAGAAGGAAGAAACTAAAGATAAAGGTTAGGGGTTTGATTGATACCCAGATTAAGTTGTGCACCATATCCAAGCATTGTGGGAGCTCCTCTTTGGATATGGAGGAAAAACCTACAATAAAAATAAGACTTAAACAAAGAAAATGTTAGAAGATGATATGGTGGACTGCCAAGCTACACGCTCGGTCCCAAAAGCGTAAAGCTCCATAAGGGATGACAGTCCACTATTTAAAGAAAAGAGTGTTGTATGAAAAGAAATGGTGAAAGACTAAGAAAGAGAAATATAGATAATGCGTACCTATTCTTTGCAATCAGTCTGTCACAGTTGCTAACGTCAGGAGTCCTGCCAAGGTCAATTTGGTCAATTATGCTGACGTCCGTTTGGTTGTCGATGTCGGTAGGGGCAGTGGCCCTTGGATAGATTTCAGGGTTATGTCTGTGGTCGACAGAAGAGTCTAGAAGTTTCAAGGTTTGTGTAGGGTTGTAGGTAAGTGAATAGGGTCTAAGGAATGGCAAAGGTAGAGGGCAGGTGTGAGAAGAGGGTAAGAATAAAAGGAAGTCTTTTCAGCCTCTCCACGAAGAAAGTTGGGTCTCTCAACAGTGTTTAGAAATACCAAACAAAAACTAATTACCAACGTATTCTAAAAGACTAAAATGAGATAGAATACTTAGCTTTATTAGATAAAGAACTAGAGGTGTCAGAATGCTTATTCCTATTATGGCTAATGTCGAGGTCCTCATATAATGTTTCAGTCCAATCTAGAGTGACTTGTGTAGAGCTTCAGTAGCCAGGAGACTGATAGATGAATTATGATGCTTGGTCTCAGAGTGTGTATGTCGATATGCAAAAAGTTGGGGGGGCAAGCTCAATGTTAGAGCTAGGCTTATGTAGCTGACATCGGTGATCCCGTCGGCATTAGCCGACAGTTGACTGATGTCGGTGACTAGAGAATGGGTAAAAGGGCTATTTTTAGCTCTTTGCCCATTTCTCCATTTGCCAAGTTCATTTGCCATTAGAGAACAGTCAAAAGATGGGTTTATTAGGCATGAGAGCTAGTTAGGAGGTTAGGATGGAGTGAGAATAGGTCATGGGTAGTTAGGATTTAGATGACCTAGTCTTAGGGTGACTCATAGGGTAAGAAATGGTCTTAGGGTGAGGTGTCTAGGTGAGGTGTCTAGGCGAGGTGTCTAGGTGAGGTGTCTAGGCGAGGTGTCTAGGTGAGGTGTCATGGTGAGGTGATTAATTTAAAATAAGTAATTTATTTTAAATTAATAAAGTGTGAGTTAGGAGTGTTAAAGTTAGAAAGGGACCAAGGGGGGGTTGACACGATATTGGTGTCTACATTTGCCCCTTTTTGTATTGTGGTTTGTGCTAATGAACTACAAGACAAAAATAGATGTAGGTTACCATGGGTATGGGATGAGGTATTTCCCCTCAAAGTGGGAGTCGAGGGAAGGTAATTTGATATCGAGTGCCGATTGATAGGCAGTGGATGGGTAAGGTGAGTTTTGAGTGAGAACGTTGCAATAGTTGAGATTGCACGTATACCACTTCGTGTGAGAGGCAGGTCAAATTATCACAGGCAAGGTCAAGGAGTGCTAAAATCAAAATAACTGCTCCCCAGCTTATTACTGGTAGCTGATTGGGTTAAATGATCAAAGTTATAGCTCTAATGGTCTTCATGTTCCAAGTATCTTAGGCTAGGAAGTGCTCCTAGAAAACATGAAAATGTCACAAATATTGGGGATCAACTTGGTCATAATCTGACAATAGGTGTGAGGGGCACGTACAATTTTCTAACTATTTTTGAGGTAGCATATGCAATCAAAACAACTAAGGCAAAGTTGTCTCAAAAGTGGTCATGGTCTAAGGAGATAGGCATGATCTCTAAGGTCGTTGGTCGAGTCGGGCTGAGATATAAGTGATCTCAAGGGTTGTTTTTTGTGGTTAGGGAGATGTATGTGATCTCCAATGTGCCCCATGAGAAGTCAAAGGTGACTTCTGCAATGTCAGGGCTGGTTGTTTGGTCATGATTTTGGACTAGGTTTAGATAGTTGATCTATCAAGTAGACAAATGAATGAATGGCTGAGATAACCTCAAAAGACCTCATGTCAACTGAGTGTTGCCTACATAGCCCCTGTTTTAAGGGCCTCAGGCCAATGTAGTTCTCCCTAAAAGGGAGGAAGAGTGTAGGTTATGGATTGGGTTTGACTAGGTTAGGTCATGGTTAAAAGTTAGATGGTTGGTCCATCAGGTAGATGAATGAATGAATGGCCGAGCTAACCTCAGAAGACTCCATGTCAATTGAGTGCTGCCTACATAACCCTTGTTTTAAGGGCCTCAGGCCAATGTAGTTCTCCCCAAAAGGGAAGAAGAGGGTAGGTTATGGATTGGGTTTGACTAGGTTAAGTCATGGTTAAAGGTTAAATGGTTGGTCCATCAAGTAGATGAATAAACGAATGGCCGAGCTAACCCCAGGAGACCCCATGTCAACTGAGTGCTGCCTACATAGCCCCTATATTAAGGGCCTCAAGCCAATGTAGTTCTCCCCAAAAGGGAAGAAGAGTCAAAGAGGTTGATATGTGTTTTGGTCAGGTTAGTGTTTTTAGCATTTCCCATATGTGTGATGGTACATGCTTGAAATGATAAGTGTATGATGATGTTACAGCCTTTTCCATATTGTGTGATGGTGTATGCTATAACATTGGTTATGTGGTTTTTCATCCCTAGCAATTTTCCATATTGGTGATGGTGTATGCCAAAAATGAAATGAGTATATTTATGCTTCAGCAAGTTTCCATATTGGTGATGGTATATGCTTGACATAAATTGTGTTTGGTTGATAGTTTCCATGTGTATTGTTTTCCCTAGAAACTACTGTGAATGGGCTATAATAATTCATATAACACAAATTTGTATTTGTATTAAATAAATCATGATGTCGTATTAGTGGTTACAAAAAGTTTAGGTTTGGTTGGTTTAGGTTGGTTATAAAATGATTTGCTTGTATGTGACGAAGGTGTGTAAGAAGTGAAAGGCGCATTGCTCTTTCATTGACAAGGACCATGATGATAGTATAGATAGGTTTTTTGCAAATAAAAGCCCCATTAATGCACTACATTGTTGACCATTGATTTTTGTTAGAGAAGTATTCTAGTCACTTGACATTAAGTGAGCTCAAAATCCCTTGGGTATGTTGGGGTAATAGGTATGATTATGTGATATGTGAGGATAACATAACCCTTTTTAGCAAGGATTACTTTGCCCCTTTTATAGGTGACCCTGAGAATGAATATAGGCAAGTCCATGACTTAATAGTTTGTCAGTCAATTTTTTTTTTGGTAGACTGATAAATGTAGGAAGTCTACTTGGGGATATTTTGTGGTCATGTGAAGCTGATCGATACGAGAAGATTCTAAGAGGGTGTTCTGTTTGTATCAAAATTTGGGCATAGCCATCCTTCGAGGGAGTGGTCTATATTTTGTTTTGTATGTTTTGATGTCTATGAATAGTTGTCTTTTAAGGGAGCAGTCTATTAATTATAGCAATTATGCAGTTCTCCTTCGAGGGAGCATTCTACATTTATAGTTTATGACCTTTTGTTATGCATCCCAGTTTTATGTTTTTTTTTATGTTGACTGTACTTTTAGTCATGGACTAGACTATAGAGGTTTAGGGGTTTCCCTTTTATTAGGACTAAGCATTCATGCTTTACAAAAGGGTTGACTAATGTTTGTAGGGAAAAAGGGTTGAAAGGAATAAGAATGAGGATGACGGGGGTTGTCCAAGGAATGAGCTCAAGTTAAACATCAAGTGAATGATTACTTGGTTAACAGTAGAATGGTCATAGATGTAAGGCATTAAGGGGCTCAGGTTCTGGTTGGCCTTCGAGAGAAGATAGATGATAAGTTCCTAATCCCTATTTATGCATTATTATGTAAGGTCTGAGCCAATTAGGAGCAAACTTGTCTCGTTTGCTTCTTTCCATATTGGTCACATGTTGGTTTTCTTTAAGGAAAAGATCTCCAATTTTGAAATCTTGCTCTTTCAGATTTTTGTTGTAGGCATGTTTTGGTCGATGTTGGACATGAAGTAGGTTAGCATGTTGTTGGCATTTGGTATAATGCTGAACATAGTCGCTGCAATCTTGGTTAAGAGTGGGCCAATAATAGCCTAGGCAAAGGATGCACTTTGCAACTGAGTTACTACTAAAATGTCCCCCACAAATCCCATCATGGACTTGTTTGATGGCATGAGATGTCTCAGTGGAGGTTAGGCATTAGAGAAGGAGGCCGTCTAAGCCACATTTGTAGAGAAGACCCCCTAGCATGGTGTAGCAAGTAGTACTCTTGATAAAAACCTGCCATTCATTTTTAGAGAGGTCAGGAGGCATGATAGAATATGTCAAGTAGTCAACAAGTCATTTATACCAAATGTCATGTAGACTAGAGAGGTTAGGAGGAATGATAGAATAAGTCAAGTAGTCGACAATTTGTTTATACCAAACGTCATGTAGACTAGAGAGGTTAGGAGGAATTTCCCTCAGAGATGTTGGTTGAGATGTGCCCAAGATAAAAATCTTGGGTTTTGGTGGTGGAGAAGGTTTTGCAAATGGATATGTCAAAGGGGTAGAAACCTATTCTTTTCCTTTATCCTTTAGGGTTTGGGACCTGGTGTCAACATTAATAGTGTTGATTTTAAATAAAGGGGGGGAAGGTGGTAGAGGGACCATAGTCTTGTGTTGGGATCCCAATTCAAGTGAAGAGGCTTGGGAGGCATGGGATGGTGTCGAATGTTTATCAGAAGGGTGGTCAATGAGAAGGGTGTCTTTTTCTAAGTGTTGGCAAATGACAACCTTAAGGGTATGGTAATGCTCAGTATCATGTCTAGGTGTGCGATGATACCAGTAGATTTGAGTGTTGTCAAACCAAGATGGTTTTGATTTGAGAGGTTAGTATGGTTTAATGGGTGGGAGAATGATGCTAGAAGACTGAAACAATTGGCATAATAGCGAAGCATAAGAACCCACTAATGGGTTTGTGCTCATTGTGGTAGTATGGGTTGACAACTTCTATTTAGGAGTTATAGGGGGAGTTTGTCGTACCACCTTTTTGTTTGGTGGTGTGGCCACTTGCTTAGATGGCACTTTCTTGGTGAAAGGTGTCAAATTTCTTGGAGTAAGTATGTTTTTGATGGGTAGAGGGAGTAATGGAGGTAGTTTGTTTTTGGGAGGTGTTGGAATAGGGAGCAATCCTTTTAAAGTATAAGGATGTGGACCCAAGATAGATGGCAATGGTGAAGGTGGGAGAGGAGTAGACTGATGTGGTTTAGTGCCCTTCTTTAGTACGGTGTGAGGACCACTAATATGCGGGGTGAGGTTCAAATCTACCTTCACTTGTGGGTGAGTGAGGTTTGATATAGGGTGAACACCGAGAGATTTAATCTATTTCGGTATGGTGGACACCTATGCGGGTTTGGATTCAAACATGTAAGGTTGAGCTTCTAATGTTTTGGAAGTGGAAGCCCGATCCTCATTAGAGACTTTGGGGTGAATTGTCATGAAAGGATTGGTAGTATGAGTCGAAGTGGGATGTGTAAGATAAGGAGCCTTAAGTCGCTCCCATAATGCCTCATGTTTTAGGTTCCTCGAATGGAGAAATCTTAGGTTTTCAGCCAATCGAAAGGAGGGTTTAGAGGACATTGCATGAGGCTTTATAATTGGTCTTTTGGAAGATTTGGGTGGTTACGAGAGTGGGAACGTGTTGGACGTAGTGATCTCAAGCCAAAGGTGAGAGAGAACCATCACCGGATCTTCCTCGGCCAAAGTGGGTGAAGTGGAAAGTTTTTCTCTCCATGGAGAAGGGATTAGAGAATGTGGCTCTTCGAGAAGATAGAGTGCAGGGATGATCATGCCTTCCATGTGTGGTCTAGGAGTGTGGAAAGTATGGTCCTCCATTGGTAATAAGAAGGATGAGGGTTGGGCCGCCAGCATTGGTATCGTCAAAACATCTTCTAATATGGGAGAGGTCAAAGTAGACTCTCCTATGTGTGAAAGGGCGATGGATGGAGGACTATCCCCCATTGGTGGAGGACAAATAGGAAAAGAAGGCTCTTCTACCCATGGTGGAGAAATAGGTTGACTAACCTCTTCAGACTGTGGGAGAGGTTGGTTAGGAATAAAAGGAGAAACCATGTCAACTGTGTGTATGTTACGCTCTTGAGGGTCATCGGCCATGGTCTAAACATTGTTCTGACTTGGGGGATGGTTGGGAAATGGTTGTCTAAAGACATCTATGTTTTGGTTAGCCGGTGCATTAGGGTTATCCAAAACAAGGTCCCCTTTGTCTAACATGTCTTAAACAACATTTTTAACTGTTTTGCAATTGTTTGTGTCATGACCCTTGACATGATGATAGTTATAAAAGTCATTTTCTCTATACCATGCAGTGATGGCTTGTGAGGGATCAAATTGGGGTGATGGTTGGATTTGAGGGAGGTTGAGGATTCCCTGCTTCACTAGTTTATCCAATATGGAAGCATATGATTCTCCTATTAGAGTGTATTAACGTTGTACATACCGTTGTTGGAATTATCTTGTGATGTTTTGTGAAGTGGAAGGCTCAGATTGGTTGGTTGTGATAGAGGATGATGACCTAAGGACCACAGCATTTGCCAATCCTTTGGACTTGGAGTGGGAAGAAGAATATTTGGAAGAAGAAGGGTCATTGGATTTTGCGTTGGTATTTTTACTACTTAATTTGACTCTATCCTCTTCAACTGTGCAGAGTTCAAGCTTTCAAGCCATGGTGAAAGCTTTGTCAAATGTGCGGAAAGTTTGAACCCGCAAAGTGGATGAGATGTGCTTGGCACATGCTCTTGAAAATAGCTCAATGAGCTCAGGTTGAGGTAATGAAAAGGAGAGTTGGTTAATCAAACCTCTCCAACGGGCAACGAAGTCAGCTATTGATTCATCGTCAAATTGTCTAATAGAATAAAGGTCTGTGATGGAGACCTTCTTAGTGATGTTAATTGAGAAGTGGTTGAGGAATAATTGAGTGAGTTGAGTGAAAGTGAAGAGAGAATGACTGGTAATGGAGCTATACCAATCAAGGGTGGTGCCAAAAAGTGACATGGGAAATGTGCAAAGTAATAATGCATCATCATGCGCTATGAGGTAGCAAGCGTGTCTAAACGCTCATAGATGTTGTTGTGGGTCCTCTTTACTCTAAAAGCGAGTAAATTTTGGGAGTTCCCACTGGCTAGGGTATGGTTGGATAGGCACCAAAGGGTAAATAGGTTTGTTAACAATTTGTTTGTATGAAAGAACACTCCTTGAACCTAAAACAAATGTCTCAAGGTTGGACATCTTGTCCATCAACATCTTAATTACATCGGTAGATGGATTGGCATGAGGGGCACCTCCTAGGTTATAGGGTACTTGGAAGGCATTGGGAGGGGCATATGATGTACTTGGTTGCATTTGTGTAGGTGTAACATATTGATAGTTTGTCATAGGGGCTGATGTTGAGGCAAAAGGGGCTTGCACCGCAAAGTTGGAGGGCACAACTTGACTAGATGCCGCCAAGGGTGGTTGAATGGTGTCGATACTAGTTAAAGGATAGGTAGTCACTCTCATGTTTATAGGAGCAAGAGTGGGTGGGATAGAGATAATCAAGTTCTGGAAAGGTGTAGAACTTGGTTGAATTGTTTATGGTTGAGGGGGTACGGAAACCCCGATGGAGGTAGGTCCAAAAATAGAAGGAGAGGCCAAATCTTGAACATTGGCCATGGTTGGGTTACTAGTCGAGGTAATAGCTTGAGTGATCATAGGTTGGGTAACAGATGTTATTGATATCATTGCTGCTTTAACCAAGGAAGTTAGCATCCCATAAATAGGGTTACCTGAAGGATCTCATGTTTGGCTTCTAGTGAGATAATGTTGGAGATCCTTGACATTGTGGTCAAGGAATCTCTCAAAAGCTTGATCTCCTTTGGGAACAATAGGAGGTTGATCAGGGGTTGGTTGGATAGGAGTATGTTCAGTGTCTAAAGTATACTCCATTAGATGACTTGGTATGAAAGGTGAAGGTGGGAGTGGCTATTGACTCATGTGGTCAACAAGAAATTTGGCTTGACTACGTGTTAGAACCATTCAAGGTGAAATGGATTCAGGTTTAAAAAACTATGTGTTTCAGTTTTAGAAAACTAGAATTTGTGTTTAACAACAAGAAAGTCAGGTTTTAAGCTTGCTATTTGGAAATAAAATTTGTTGACAGTGATCGATGTTAGTTATTTAACTGATATCCATTATAAAATGTTGCCAAGGTCGGTGGGTTAGCCGATGTCGGTGAATCTGAGTTGCTAACACTGGTGGAAAAACTGATGTCAGTTTCTATGTAATTCCAAAAACACAAAAAATTGATAGTTTTTTAAGGAAGAAGAAATTTTGAGTTGTTTTAGACCTCAGAATGATGCGACCTTACCAGCTCAAACAATCAAATAAAAACAACAAAAAAGATGATTAGGCAAGCAACCTCTAAAATGTTAGATTCCTAGAAATAAATTTTAGAGTCGTGGTGGCTTATGCCTTAGAAGAATGTGTTTGGGAATTGGGCTTGTAAAATAGGTCCTAGATAGGAAGTCTATAGCTGGTTTCATGTTGTGTTTTGGTGCTCAAAGATCTGTGTTAGGTTTAGTACGTGGCATGGTGTTGGGGCTTGCTCCCTTCACTTCACAAACCTAGAGCTAAACTGGGCCACTTAGCCAAAATATACTTTGCCTATAGTTTATACTCTGCCAGAGAACAGAGTGGGTCCTCCTCTTGGTGGTGAAATCCAAGTAGGATCACCGGGTGGGGTAAGGTATCTGCTAGGTGATGAAATCCCAGACAGGCCTTGTTTTTAAGTAAGTTTAATTTTTTAATTTGATTGTGATTGTGGTTTGGTTGTGTAACATTTATGCACTATGATTTATTCATAATGCTTTTAATTACTAAATGGGCTAAGTATGCATTCAAGCAAGAATGAAATGCAGTAATTTTTAACCCAAATCAAAATATGTTGTTCAAATGCAAACAATTGAAGAAGAGGTTAAGAGTATGAGTTTTTCACTACTCTATGATGCAAGCAAGAAGTGACAAGAAGAAAAAGAGATATGTTCTTTTTAACTTGTGCTAATGGTTTTCTTTTTTGAGACAAAAAAGAAAGAAGAGGGGATGCAAGAAGAGCATCTAATGCATCTATATGAAAGTTTGATTTTCTAAAAGAATGAACCCAAGGAAAACTCCAAGGGTCCCACTGGGCATGCCAAAATGTTTCTCTAAGTTTTTCTACAATTACATTCAGAAGAAGGAAGAAACTAAAGATAAAGGTTAGGGGTTTGATTGATACCCAAATTAAGTTGTGCACCATATCCAAGCATTGTGGGAGCTCCTCTTTGGCTGTGGAGAAAACACATGTAATAGAATAAGACTTAAACAAAGAAAATGTTAGAAGATAATATGGTGGACTACCAAGCTACACGCTTGGTCTCGGAAGCGTAAAGCTCCATAAGGGATGGCAGTCCATTATTTAAAGAAAAGAGTGTTGCATGAAAAGAAATGGTGAAAGACTAAGAAAGATAAATATAGATAACGCGTACCTATTCTCTGCAATCAGTCTATCATAGTTGCTAATGTCTATAGTCCTATCGAGGTCGATTTGGTCAATTATGCCGATGTTGGTTTGCCTGTCGTTGTTGGTAGGGACAGTGGGCCTTGGATGAGTTTCAGGGTTATGTCTATGGTCAACAAAAGAGTCTAGAAGTTTCAAGGTTTATGTAGGGTTTCAAGTAAGTGAATATGGTCTAAGGAAGGGCAAAGGTAGAGGGTAGGTGTGAGAAGAGGGTAAGAATAAGAGGAAGTCATTTCAGCCTCTCCAGGAAGAAATTGGGTCTCTCAATAGTGTTTAGAAATACCAAATGGAAACTAATTACCAACGTATATTAAAAGACTGAAATGAGATAGAATACTTAGTTATATTAGATAAAGAACCAGAGATGTCAGAATGCTTATTCTTGTTATGGGTGATGTTGAGGTCCTCATACAATGTTTCAGTCCAATCTGGAGTGACTTGTGTAGAGCTTCGCTAGCTAGGAGAGTGATAGATAAATTTTGATGCTTGGTCTCAAAATGTGCACATCGATATGCAAAGAGTCAGGGGGCAAGCTCAATGTTAAAGCTAGGCCTATGTAACTGACGTCGGTGATCCTGCTGGCATTGGCTGATAATTGATCGATGTCGGTGGCTAGAGAATGGGTAAAAGGGCTATTTTTAGCTCTTTGCCCGTTTCTCCATTCGCCAAGTGCATTTGCCATTGGAGAATGGTCAAAAGATGGGTTTATTAGGCATGAGAGTTAGTTAAGAGGTTAGGATGGAGTGAGAATAGGTCATGGGTAGTTAGGATTTAGATGACCTAGTCTCAGGGTGACTCATAGGGTAAGAAATGGTCTTAGGGTGAGGTGTCTAGGTGAGGTGTCGTGGTGAGGTGAATAATTTAAAATAAGTAATTTATTTTAAATTAATAAAGTGTGGGTTAGGAGTGTTAAAGTTATAAAGGGACCAAGGGGGGGTTGACACGATATTGGTGTCTACACATATGAAGTAGCAGTCAAAAAATGTACCATACAATCAATTTTCTCCATGACTGTCATACATAATCAATTAGGAAGTTGTGTTAAAGCCTGAACATGTTCATGGAGGTAGAGTGAGGTTATTAGGGTGTTTTAAATAATTTTTCATTAGGTAAATCAAGATAAATCACTCTAAAATCCATATTTACATGTGAAAGCAAATTCTTTAGTGTACTCGGGTCTGCAGTACTAGTGTGCCCTTACAAGCACCATTTAAGAGAATAGTCATATGGAATGTGAGTATTTGATATTATATGTATTTTTTAAATGTTTAATTATCCCATTAAATACCTTGATAAATTATAAAACTTATTAGAAGTCCATAACCATGGACATTAATAAAGATTGCCTTTCACTACCTTGTGTTTTAGAATGGACACCTATAAGTGGTACACTAGTAGAGAACTATAAATAATTCATAAGAGGATATTTAAAATTGTATAGGCATTAATTAGATTCAAATAAGTTGGAGGAATATTTAGAATCATATTTTAACTTATAACTAGGTATGCAAAGTTGGAAACCATCCCCAAACTAAAGAATTGAGTTTCAAGGTCATGTTTCCCTAAAACTCGAAAACAACGAGTTAAACACTTTTGGAGAGGCTATGTCGGAATGTTGCAAATATTTTTAGTGAGTAAGAATGCATAAATATTATACCCTTATCATAGGATTATAATGATACTAAGGGAAATGGATATATGACTAGGGGAGAGTGGCGTTTGAAAACCCCTAAGTTACACATTTGTCCATTGTTAACCTTCAGTATATTCTACAGGGTTTGACTTTCTAAGTGACCTCTACACCTAAACTTGAAATAGAGAGGAATATATTCATACTAAGTGGACTTTTAGAGTTTAAATAAATTATCAATGACTCAAATACTATCAATAAATGTGTAAATGCATGGTCCTTATCTGTACCATACCCCTATAAGTGCACCTTATTCCCCAAAATGCTAACTACAATTGACTATAGGCACCTTTAGACTCATGATATGCATCTTAGAAGG
The DNA here is from genome assembly GCA_037957365.1 of Torreya grandis. Classification (NCBI taxonomy): domain Eukaryota; kingdom Viridiplantae; phylum Streptophyta; class Pinopsida; order Cupressales; family Taxaceae; genus Torreya; species Torreya grandis. The sequence continues at coordinate 83,448 of JARHVA010006957.1, read as the reverse complement.
CTAGAGGTATTCAAAGCATTAAAATTTGAGTTTAAATCTGGTTCCAAGGATTTAAAATTATCTCAAGGTCATGTGATATAGGTTTCAAAGATGATGCCCACCTACAGGACCCCTACTCAGTCAACTATAGTTGACTATAGTGGGCTATGAGCTAAAAAGTTAGGTTTTTTAGGTTGGTATGGTTTGAACATGATGATAAATTACCTATATTAATGTGAAATGAGATAAAATTTCCAAAGGAGGTCTTAATACATATATCCAATGCCAAACATAGAGTCTCACCTATAAGTGGGTCCCTTTTTCCAAGGTGAAACATAATCAGGTCTGAGTTGAGTAGGGTATGCATTGAAGAATCCCTCATAAGTGGTGGAGAGTTTTAATATGTTATGAATAAATTCAAGATTATTATGGGATCCTCATTATATGTCCAAGATAGGCCATAGAGCATAGAATGGGATTCAAGCACACTACAGTCCATGTTTACAACCCTCCATACTTAGTCTACTTAGTCAAGAAAGGGGAGGGTACCTTGAGTTGACAATGAAACACAAGTATCAAACATGGATATAAATTACTCATAAGTGGAGTTGACCATTTAATGATACTCCAAAAAAATAAACAAGGCATGAAAAGGTTTTTAAATGCACATACAGTCATATGATATAACCTTGCCCATGGTGAGTCACTTGGCAACCCATCCTGAGAGTTATTGATGTTTAGATGGAATACTCATGAGATAAAGCTTTGAAATTTTACACATCATGTCCTCATCACTTACAGGAGCTTATATTTTTTCCTTTTTGTTTGGGATAATAGAGGAAGTTCCCTCTCTTCTATTTTAGATAGAAGGCACTCCCAAAACATTAAAACCCTGCAAGTTCAACAAGTAAGGTCAAAGGGATGGTTTGAAAGGTAGTGAGACCTTGTAGGATGATTTCATGAGTTGTGATATACATGGATAAACATAAGAAACTAGTACATAGAGGTTGAGAACTAACATGATGATCCAAACATACAAAGATGCAAATAGACCTATTAGGTATAATCAAAGCCTAAAACCCTCAAGGGGATCGACTCCATACCTAGCAATAGATGAGTATTTAAATGAATTGAAACATTATTATTAGGGGTTATCAGGGGTTTTTTTTCTATCAAAATTCATAATAAGTTACAGGGAAATCATGTTTGGATCCAAACCAACACGTGCCTATGTAAAATGAAGGAAAGAGCTCGAGTAGATAGATTTGGAAGCTCACATCTAATTGGAAACTTTTTGTGAGAGTCTAAGAGGTTGGGATATGTTAGAGAGAATATCTAAGAAGGTTTTAGTGATATATTTTTCTCAATTGGACATCAAATATGTATGACTAATTATTAGAGGGAAACCTCACTCTAAACCCTCTAAAAACTTGATCCTTGACCTGAAGGAGAAAATGAAGAAGGAATGGCATCTAAATGAGATATTTTGTTGATAATGACTTTGAGATTTCATTGGAATCTCTAGGGAGCCTTCCTATCATATTGATTTGTACCCTACTTATATGAATAGGGTACATAATTGGTTTTTTTTATAGTTTTGTGTGTGTTTTAGGTTATATGAAGATTCAAAGGACTAAATAAACTTTGGGATAAGGATTGGGACTTTATCTAATGTATCATGCCCATTTCTTACATTAGGAAAACTCTTAAGTGATTTTTAAGGTGCCTTCATCTCAGCCATTCAAAATTGGCATAGTGAGAAAGATAATGATAAGGGTGAAAACTTCAAGTGCATGGCCTTTTAAGGTTTATCTAAGGAATATAAGGATATGGGATGTCTTTACATGTGTCATTTACTCCAATATATGGATTTTCATGGAAAAATAAAGCCAAATTTGAGGCTAAGTGTGAGGGGTGAGTAAAAGAGGAATTACATGGACTACAAGTAGTGATAGCTCATGTGAAAAAGAATCATGATGATTATAGATGAGACTAATGCATGGTGGATCATGTATACAACCCCTACCCCTCATTTCAATCATCACATTTATCCCTAGTTAGTTTTGCAATGTTTTAAAAGGTTCAAATGATGAAGGCAATTTTTTGACCAAGCAATGAGGAATTCTATGCCACATTTTAGGAGTTTTCATGTCTTTGAGGGCCATTTATCCTATCATACCTCACATGGTATATCTCAAACTCATTATCATACATGTATAACTCCTTTTATGAGCATGACACATGTCTTTGTGACTCTTGAACTTCATTCTCTTCTTCTCTTTGTCTAATTCTATTAGTAGTGCCCATTTTAGCTCTTGTAAGTTAATTCCACTCCATGTATGGTGAAGCCTTGATGGAATGACATTGTATTTTACATTTGAACATTAACTAAAAAAAAATTGAGTTCATGAATAATTATTTTAGTGTGTAAAGTGATGTATGGTGATGCAAAATGATAATCTCCTATCCTTTCTTCTCCTTATCCTCTCATATTTATACAAGAGTTCCTATTATAGAAGGTCATATGAAGTGTTTTAAAGTGCATGGGTATGTTTTTAAGTGTATAATTAACCTTAGTGTCTACAAATATCCTATGGTTCACTTACCTTGGTTATCCTTCATGCATCTCACCTACATATTGAAACACTCATGTTAGAATCTTTTGGGACTTGGAAACTAGTTCTTATGCCTTATTTCTTAGTGAAATAAGTATAATGGTCATTTGAAAATCATCTTGGTGTATCACTCCCTTAGATTAGGTTCAATTTATGTAAAATTCTAACTCTTTTCCCATAAGAAAGCACTAGTTTAGGTGATAAAGATTTCAAGATACATTTAGGGAGCTAGCCCTTGAATCTAAAGGCTCACTTCCACTATAGGTACACCCACATACTTGGAAGTCTTCCCATGTTGCCCAAATCTGGAAGAGGATTGAACACCCTCTTCTAGGGTGCAATATCTGGTGACAAAAATTTAATTCCCAAGTTTTCTTTAGTGAAGTCAGACTCAATTGTTTTCATTTATTTCTACTTCTAGGCCTGTGGATCAACATCAAAAGCTCATTCCAAGGAAACCATGACCAAGGGGATTCAATTTTCTTTTGGCTACAAAACACCATCATCTCACATATCTTTAATATTCATAGGTTAGATATTTACTTCATCTATTATATAGGCTTCAAAAGCCCTTGAATTTTTTAGTAATTATATGATTTGTTGATCATCATCAAACACCTAGAATTTGTTCACATTATCTAGGATATAAGAGAATGGGACTAGTTCCACTAAAAATTTATGCACTTTTGATTCCTAGAGTGGTGCCAGATTGGCAATGAAGGTTGCTAATAAATCAACTATTCAATTCTTTTGTCTTGGAATGGCCTAGATGTTGAATGCTTCAAAATATTTAATCAAGCCCAAAGCTTGTTGTTTATACTTATTTAGGTATGCAAGCTTACATTGGTACTTATTTATGATCTGGTTTAAAACCATGTCAAATTCATTAAATACTAGTAGTTGTTATCATTATGTTCTAATGTGAACTGTAAACCTAAGATCAGGGCTTCTTACTCAGACCTCTTATTGGTGTAGGGGAACTATAACCTATAAGCATCCAAGTATTATTTACTGTTTGGGTCTGTCAAGCCCACACCCACACTAGAACCTTATTTTGAATGAGCCCCATCAAAGTGTAAATTTCACAGTTGAGAAGGGCCTTCAAATTATTTTTCATGTAATTTTTGTTTGGTGGTGAAATAATACATGCCTACATATGTCAATAGTAAGTCAATTTTCTTGTTCTTGGTATTATACTTAGTAATTAAGTACTTCATTTTGGGCTCCATGTCTACCCTAATTTGATTAGGCACTCCTTTCTAAGGTAGCCACATGTGGGAAAATTTTGTATCCATATACTCATTCAATATCTTTAACTAGTATCATATTAGAATAAAGGCATATGCTTTTATAATGTCTATGAATAAGATGCCAATATTATTTTTCATAATGTTTTTGATACCAATTGTATGCACATGTTTGTCAATTCTCTAACACATGGGATTGAAGATTAATCCAACTATACAATACCATTCTTTTTTACCTATCAAGAGTCAAACCTAGTTTTTTATAGATACTAGGCATCACATTAGTTGATTACCTAGAGTCAACTAGGTAGTTATGGACAATCTTGTCAAACACTTAAATAGTTAATAGGTGGTGGTCCTTTATCATGTCCCTAAAGGAAATATTTTGAAATTTTATTTTTATTATAGAAAACCCCAAGCATAAAATTAATTTTAAAACCCTTTTCACATAATTTTTGATAATATAACTAGACAACCACATAGGACTAACAATTTATTCACAGTCTATAACCTAAATTCAATAATTTTTGTATAGAAACTTTTGAATCTTTTCCTACTACCGAAGTATGATTTTTAGTCATCTAATATGATGTTCCAATGGAAAATATTTATAAAGGAACAAAATATTTATGTCTTGAAAGGTATAAAATTAATTATACATAAATAATACAACCACCACAATACACCCCTAGAAACTATAATCCATAAGTCTACACAATTACAACAAACAAGATGCTTTTAATGCCCCAGATTTGGAAATTTTGGAACCAACTTACATCAACTTCCCACAAATCTGAAAGGTGACACATTGGAAGTTTACAATACATAAAAATACTTATTTACATCCCTTATAATAGTAACCAACACATCATCAAAAGTTTGGAAATCAAACAACACTAAAAAACACCTTAAAATATGTAAACCACTCACCAAAATCTGCATAAACAATAGAAATCAACCAATATAATCTATGGATGAGATCACCTCTCTAAATAAAAGGGTGTATGTCCTATGAATATTTTAATCAATGGGTTTTTTTCCACTGACTCCTCACCTAGAGTTTTCATCCTCAGATGTAAAGTTGAACTATAAAGTCCAAGAATTTGTTGAAATGGTAAAAGATCCCACACTGATGAGGTTGCTTGTCTTAAATAAGAGTTGGGTAACCAATCCCAAAGTCATAAAAATTTCAATAAATAATAATAATAATAATAATAATAATAATAATAATAATAATAATAATAATAATAATAATTCCATACTCTATCTCCAATCATGGGTAATAGAAACTTTCCATGTTTTATCTCCAACATGAGTAATGAAAACTTTCCATATTCTATCTCCAACATGGGTAATAAAAAATTTTCCAAATTTGACCCACTTATTTTTAAGATAATAATGCAAGAATAAAATAGAAAGTTTCCTTGGAACCCCATCATTATCTTCTCCTATAAATCCATGCCCCAATTGGTAAGTTTCCTTAGAAACTCATCACTATCATCTTCTAGGAAATCATGCCCCACTTTAGCTAATAAAAATATTAATAAGTTAATATTTATCCTCATCCCAATTGATTTATTCAACCTTTCTAATTCTCAGTAAACATTTAATTACATACTTGATCCAATTTCCTTCCCCCTTATTCTCCTATAATCAAAAATTAGATTAATTAATTATTAAGTCATAATTAATTAGAAAATGGGACATGACAAGTCCTTCTTATTAAAAATTTCTTGTCCTCAATCAATTCAAACTCAAATGATTTAAAATCTCTAAACCTTCCCAAATGGCATATTCGATTGTCCATCTCTTCTAATGAATCAAATATTTAGTGAGGTCTCTCTTTCTTGATATCTTAACCCCAGTATCTATAATCTCTTCATGAATTAGGATCAATTTCCCCTCCTCATCTAAAGATGGAAAATCTATGGAGGGTGTAATATGCTTCCCCAAAGCTCAAGCATAATTAATGCAAACCTTTAGAAGATCCATGATGTGATACATGATTATATTTTTTCATCTTTGACTTAGTTTAATCAATGAAAATCTAGTTGTACTAACTCTTCTATTATGAATGTTACCAAAATCCCAAATCAATCTCAAAAACTCTTTACCATGTGTCCCTTGCACAACTCTGATATAATATAAAAATTTAGTGTGCCAACTCTTTATTTTCATTTCTTATAGCCCAAAATAATAGCTACCCTATTGAACCAAGCTAAGATACATGTAAGATTTGGATTCATCCTCTAATAAATAGAATACCTCATTCCAAAGTGTCCCAATGCAGGCATCACCTTTAACCCCATTGTTAAACATGATCCTAGATATCATAAAAATTAATTTACTTAATAAGTAAGCATGGTACTTAGAAAAACTCATTACGAATGCTAATTCCTTTAGTTGAATCCCTTCACATAAAATCTTCCATGATTTATTATCCTTAAGAGAATTATTCTCATATTTTATCCAAAATAAAAACAACTTATTGGTTGATTTCATTAAAATCAGCAATTCAAAATTAGTACCATTACTGTAAAAATAATTTATTTTTATTTGCATGGATAATAGAAGCAATAGAATAATGAAAATTATTTTTACTACAACTAGAAAATCACCACAACTAGTTACCATTTAAAATGTTATTTCCCTCATCCATAAATGTCTACCATAACACCTATAAGTACTCAAGTGTAACTTATTGGTGGTTGGACTATATCAAAATAGCTACATTAATGATGAAATTCAAACTTGTAAACCTCTATGAAACCTTATTATTTTTATTTCAAACTTCTAACACCATTAGTTTATGCTCTCTTGCATGAAAAATAAATATTGAAATGTGGTGTAGTTTATGCTCTCTTGCATGAAAAATAAATATTGAAATGGTAACCACATGATTATACTTTGCCATTCTGATATTCATGATGACTTTATTATAGAGAAAAAGATACTCAACACAGCTCCTCAACTTACCATGGTATTGATTATTCTAATTACTTGGTGAAATCAAATATTTAAGTTTAGATGCTAAACAATTTTGATGCAACATAGAGCAATTTGTATCATATAGATATTCTATAACAAAATCCAAAACACTGCATACCTTACTCTCACACTAGAAGTTACCAAAAGGATGTGTCTTCAAGATATCTAAAATGATGAATTATTATTATGTCATCATACCCCATGGGAAAACTTGACCTACAACCTCAATTATATCTTCTTTATTGGGGAGCCCTCTAGTAAGATTACTAACAAGAATCATAGCATGCTTGTTCACATGACTCTCCATATCATCATGATTTGATCTCAGGTCTTCATTAATTATCTCATGTGGACTAAGGAACTAATCATTAAGAATATTTGGTGGTCCATTAATCATCTCAAGAGGCATCATCTCATGTCTAAAAACCTCACATAGATCCCATATCCTATTTTTGACACTATATGTGCTACTAAATTTAGTAAATGTTTTAGCACTCATCACAAAAAGTGGATTATCAAAGGACAATTTTGCATCCATTTTAAAGATTGGATTATCAAAGAAATGGAAGTTATTTTCATTTTCCTATTTAACCCAAACCTCTTGTTTTTCCATATTTGAACCAGCAATTTTAGGAAGTTGTTTCAAATCAAGGTCTTCTTGAAGTTTGTCAAGATCATCGATCACATGCTTGATCTCCTTAGCCTGATCTTCATTCTCTTTTTCCCTAGATTTTTTAACAGTAAAAAGTTGATCTTATACTTCTAATAGTTCCATTTGAGTGTTTTCCAAAGAATTATTAGTTGGCATAAGCTCAAAGGTGACCTCATTAACCTTTATCTTAGTTTCATCTACAATTTTGGTAGCCATGTCTCTATCTTTGATCATGTTCAAGTATGTTGATTTGATTTCTTTCTTCATGATCATAATTGTTTGTAAATCTGAATAGGTGGCAATTTTTTCATGTTGATCTCTTTGTCCCTTTTGCATTAACTCTTCAATAAACCTTTTTTCTAGTGTCTATCCTTGATATAATTTTCACTTCATTCTCAGTTGTCACAATTAATTAATTTTTCTAATATTCTTCATGAATGCTAAACTCATGAAAAAATAATGAATTATTATTAGTAGACATACCAAAATAATAATTTCCTTCATACATTCTAATATTGTCATCATGGGATCCATTAGTCTCATGTGCTTCTCCTTCAATTTTTGAATAATCTTCATCAAATTGATCTAAGTATTTATCAAAGGTTGTTATTAAATTTCTAGACACAAGCTAGAACCCAAATTTGCCAATTTTTACACAGAAACTTCTAAATCTTTTATTACTAATGAAGTCTGATTTTTAGTTATGTAATATGATGTTTTAGTGGAGAATTTTTATAAAGGAACAAAATATTGATGGTGTGATGAGTATAAAATTACTTATACATAGCCAATATAACCACCATAATACACCCCTATAAAGTGTAATCCATAAGTCCACATAATTGCAACAAATAAGATGTTTCCAATACCCTAGATTTGGCAATTTTGGTACCAACTTACATCAAATTCCCACAAATATTAAAGGTGACATATTGAAACGTTCCAATACATTAAAAAAAATTATCTAAAACCCTTATAATAATGACCAACATAGAAGCAAAATTATGGAAATCAAACCACATTAAAAGACACCTAAAAATATGTAAACCACTCACCAAAATCTGCATAAACAATATCAATCAGCTCCAATGTAATATATGGATGAGATCACCTCTATTAATGAAATGGGATACATATTGTGACTCTTAAAATCAATGGTTTTTCATCCACTGATCTCCTCACCTAATTTTTTTCGTCCTTAGATGTAAAGTTGAATTGTAAAGTCCAAGAGTTTATTGAAATGGTAAAAGATACCACACTAATGAGGTCATTTATCTTAAATAAGAGATGGGTCAACAAATCCAAAGTCACAAAAATGTCAAAAAATAATAATATAATATTTACATACTCTATCTCCAATCATGGGTAATAGAAAATTTCTATGTTTTATCTCCAACATGGGTAATAGAAACCTTATATGTTCTATCTCCAACATGGGTAATAGAATATTTCCCAAATTTGACCCACTTATCTTGATGATAAGAATGCAAGAATAAATATCAAATTTACTTGGAACCCCATCATTACCTTCTCCTAGACATACATGCCCTAATTGGTAAGTTTCCTTAGAAACTCATCACTATCCTCTTATATAAAATCACGCCCCACTTTAGCTAATAAAAATATTAATAAATTAATATTTATCCTCATCCTTGTTAATTTATTCAACCTTTCCAATTCCTTGTAAACACTTAATTACATACTTGATCCAATTTACTTCCCCCTTATCCTCTTATAATTAGAAATCAAATTAATTATTTATTAAATAGCAATTAATTAGAAAAGGGGACATGACATACCTCAGGTTTATCTTTGTACATCATCATGTTTGCATGAGTAGTCTTGGATTTATCAGAAGTCCTCCCTACTAGCACCTTGAGTAGTAACTCTCTTTACTTAGTGAATTGAGCTAGCTCATGAAGATTGATTTTGGATTTAATATTTTTCATGTATTCAACAATATTATAGCCTCTACTACTCTGATGTTTGAAGTTCTATGACTGATCTTTCTCCCTAGTAAGGTGCAAATTATCCCTCCTAGGTGGAGAAAAATTATATCTCCTTAGAGGGGGTGGATTAGTTTTGGAATTAAGATCTAGGGGAGTAGTAGCACCATTTTTAGTAAGTGTTGAATAATTCATAGGCTATTTTCTTCTCAAGTTGTAATTGTTCCTAACCTATCGATATGATTGGAAAGAATGAACCTCATTGATATTACCTTTAGGCTCATCATCTGCCATTGGAAAGTATAAGTCATAATTCTCAAATACCATAGTTATGTTGGGGTGGCTTAAATCATTGGAAGAATATTCTTTTTGATTTGTAGGATTTTCTTGCATCTTTGCCTCCTGCTGGAAGATTTCAAAAGTAGTGCAAAACTTGATACAATCTAATTCCCTGTGTTTCAAAATTTTATGAACTCAACATCAATTTGAAAGAGTTGCATCCATGATATTGATCTATATCATCTTGTTATATGGAACCTAATGTTCTTGATTATTTCTACACCTATTAAAGGGCCTATTGTATATTTAGAATCCAAAAACTTGATTATTCTGATTAGAGTTTTGTCCACCTATATTTCCTATACATTTATGCATGCTAAGTAACTCATTACTCAAATTTTGTACCATTCTCTGAATGGATTCAAAATCTATTTTAATTGATTTGGGAGCATTTTCTTATGTAGAAGTGGTATTAACTATTACAAAATGTTGAGTCTAGATCTGATAGTTAAGATCAAGATTGTTTAATAAATTAGGATGTTGATTTTGGGTAACATGGGTTAATGATAATTGATTATGCTTTGGGTTTTGGTTATATTCCATAGCATTAAGTGTTATACTAGGTTTTGGGTTGAAATTTGAGTAGACATGTCTAAGACTAATGGGAGGCAATGATTGCAACTGAGGGTATAACTATTTATCCACATCGATTACTTCTATGTAAGCTAGGGGTAGGGTATCAATACCAATAATCCTATGTAAAAATAAAATTATCATTAGATCTAGGCTATTTTTATACATCTTGAGGGCCAATGGTTCATTAGACTAATAGGCGAATTCTAATCTATTGTACATCTTTTGAAACTGAGCATTGAATGCTTAGATTTTAATGTTAAGATCTCACCTCATGTTGTAAAATTGTTGATAGATAACACTTGAGTTGATAACTAGGCCAAATTATTCCCATAAGGTATCTTGACATTCCATCTAGGTTGTAATTGACCTTTTTAGAATATTTAGAAACTAGTTGTAGGCCACTTCTTGTAAAGTGAAGGGAAACAATCTACAAGCCACATCCTTGTGAGTTACATTTAGGATGTTAATATCATATTTGAAATCCCTTATATTTTCTTTCATATTCATTATTATCAAGGGAGAGAAGGTAGGAATATACTTCTTTAGGTTTCTAGGAAAATCATGCATTGTTCCTGCAACATTGATGGTTGAGATAGTCAACCAAGCTAGGGCTTGAGGTGGAGGATTCTAAAAATGGGCCATCAAAACTATTGGAAGATGAGGATACCTTCTTGGGGATGATGATTGATCCTTGGGTCTTCTATAAACATCTCTATCATACCTAACCTTTCTATGGATCTCCTAAGGTGGATGTATTAGATTATTGTCTGAGGTTAACCTTGTTAATCATCTGAATGCATCTAATACAACTCAAGTGATATTTAAAAGGGATAGAGGTGGAGGTGTTGGGCCCTCCTTCTAGCACCAGTTTAAAACTTTTGTTTATGTGTGTTTTATACACACCCTAAAAATTCCTATAAGGTATCCTCTAATGTTTTAGGATCAATGAATAGAATCACTCCAAGGCATGAGTTATAGGGTATTTGGTTTATAACAACATGGTCGAATAATGGTGAATGATATAGATTTTTTACCACAAGTGGACTACTTGTGGGTAAGCCTAAAGATACTTGGAGTGGTTTGAAGGATGATTATTCTAAATAAGGTGGGTAATATTTTAAAATAAACTTCAAAAAGAGGGAAAGGGAAGGTAGAAAAGAGAGCCTATGGACAACCAAGGATAAAGTCTTTTAAGACTAGCACTTGAACTTAGATAGGATAAGGAATCTAAACCAATAATTTTTGTAACCTATTGTAGCACACCAATAATCAAATATAGTAAAGATTCAAAGGAACTAGAACATATTATACTCAAACATACAAAATCAAAGGTTGCCTAATTGTCAGATTGCTATTACACATCTACAATAGGGATTATGGTCAACATGCATAAGATATTCAAATTAACTATAGATTAAAACAAGTAACTATAGTTAAAATAGATAACTCATACACAATCAAATCACTAAGATGCAATAATTATGGAATACCTCAAGTAATCCATAGAGCTAGAGAAGAATCAAGATTTTCACATAAAGACAAAGTTAAGCAAAACTCTTTCAAATTTCCTATTAATCTAAATATCCAAAATTCTCCTCATTTTCAGACTAAGAGGTTAAATATATTTATAAGTTTGGTATGGATAAGGCCTCATCTCTTAAAACTTTGCATAAAATTACAAGTCCAAAATAGAACATTTCATTTAAAATCATACAAAGATGCATGTACAATGATAATGCCTAGAATAGACTCTCCAACTAAAAATACAATATCCATGCACAATAAATATATTGGGAACTAAATTTCTACTTTGGTAATAACATGCAAATACATAATCATTTTTAGATCATAAGTGTTTATGTGGCACCATTAAATGGAGGAGTCAGTGGAGTAATTATATTAGTAATTAAGGAAAGGAAAAAGAGCTTTATGAAGTGAGGGGGCACTAAAAACCAATTGTGTGCATGAAACTAACCTAAAATTCATTTTCTTGGAGTTTAAATCTTCACCTATTGCATAAGCTACATCAAACTCTTTGTCTATAATTTCAAAATTGAGTAATGAAGGCTTTAAGATTCAAATATCAATGGCCATCAATCATTCCTATCTACCTTTGAGCTATTAAATTTGATTGGTAAAGATTTAGTTCTTATTACTCTATCCTTTGAAAAACTAACCAACTTTAAGACTTCCTCATTGGTTTTATAAACAATCCCCTCAACTTCTTGCTTAAAGTTGTCTACACCTACCTAGAGAAGATTCTCAAAATTAGGCTTATTGACAAGTTCCCCTATTTGAGTAATTATCTTTGTAACTCTCATGTCCCCTAAAATATGGAGTGCCTCATTCTCATGAATAATAAAAATTTCCATCAACTTCTTCAAATATTTATACTAGTTTAAGGAAGCATCCCTTTTGGAAATCATATAGCTCAAACACCAAGAAGCATCAATGTTGGTCATAAGATTCAATGATGAAAATAAATAATCCTATAACACTGGACTATAAAATTTAATATCCTTTATACATCCTTCATCTTATTCTAAAGTATAGGAATATTTTTTTTATTGGCCTAATTGCCTGCCCTAGAAACCCTGATGTTGTACAAAATATTATACAGCTTAATGATTGCACTTTGAACATCAGTAATAAGTTCATTAGGATCATATGTAATTTGCATTTGATATATTTTTAATTCCTCTTTAGTAATTTGATGTATTTATTTAATTACTGACCTTATTGAATCCACAAAAGTGTTGAAATCCTCAATATATTTGTAGGGTCATTTGGATTTCTCTTCAGCTTCTTTGCTAAAGAGAATAAGATAAGTTTTTTTTTCAAATTCTAATTTACCTTTTATTTTTAGGTTAACCATATTCCTCATCTTTACTCTTCAAATAATCCACTCTGTTTATCAAACTAAGTGGAGACTGTGGAGAACTCAATTAAGACCAAATTTTGTCTTTCATCCCTAACATTCTACATCTCTCACCCATTAGAGAATAATAAGTTCTCCCATTTCAAATTCTTGAGTAGGGTCTGAGGATGTATATGGTGTAAAAGTCACTATATGGGTGCACTTATTTGAATAGGAAACTAACTGTTTAGATAACCCTCTCCCATGGAGATCTTTTCTTGATAGGGGTAACTTTAGCTAAGAATCTAGTAAGACCCAGAGTTACTTCCATAATCATTGTTGATGTTGGCATGGTCAATGGTTGGGGTATGAGGAGCTCTATTTGGGTCAACCTTTTCTTGGGAACTAGGAGCTTCTTAAGACTAAAAACATAAATTGTGAACAAGTTCTCAAAATGGACTACATTGGGAGTCCTTATTAGTCTAGGATAAGAAAGAATATTAGAAATAATAGTAGTACTAATAGAACTAGATAATACAACCCTATGAATAAATGAGGGTAAACTCATAGTTGGGATCTCAAAATTATAAATTGAAGAAACAATGGAAGAGAGTACCTTATCAATTATTTGACTTTGCTCTTGTGTGAGGCTAGCTAAGGTTTCTTCCATTTCATGCTCATCCAGACTCAAGGCTTTGGCTTTTTCTAGTTTAGCCTCTTCATCAACTAGTTTTTCAATGCCCATTTCTTGGTCTTCCTCTTAAAAAGGATAGTCAACCAAAGATATTAATTTTTAATATTCCTCTTCTTCTTCTACAAGTTCCATTAGATCATATGCATCATTTTCCTCTTCTTCACTAACTTCCACTTTAATGGGGAGAATAAGTGATGGACTCTCTTCCAGTTTCTTATCTTAGGAGGGAGTAGGAGAGTCCTTGTGATTCCAAACCAAGTGATGGATCTTTTTAATTTTTCATTTACAAAACTAACCAATTGTAATACTTCATCGTTAGTTTTATAAACACTCCCCTCAAATTATTGCTTGAAGTTGTCTATAGCTGCCTAAAGAATATTCTCAAAATTGGGCATATTAACAAGTTCCCATGCTTGGGTAATTATCCTTGTAACTCTCATGTCCCCCAAAATTTGTAGTGTCTTACTCCTATGACTAATAAAAATTCCTAACAACTTATTCATCTATTTATTCCAATTTAAAGAAACATCCCTTTTGGCAATCACATAGTTTTAACACTAAGAAGCATCAATGTTGGTCATGAGATTCAATTGTGGAAAGCACTAATCCTTGATCACTATACTATAAAAATTAATATCCTTTACACATCCTTTATCTTATTCAAGGTGTAACAATATTTGTTGTGTTGGCTTGACTACTTGCCCTAAAAACCTTGATGTATAAAATAAAATAAAGATTAGTGGCTACACTCTGATCATCAATAATAACTTCTTGAGGGGCCTGTGTACTTTACATTTTCCATATTTTTAATGTCTCCTCAATAATTTAATGAATTTATTTCATTTTTTTCCCTTGTTGAATCCATAAAACTATTGAAGTCCTCAATATATTTTGTAGGGTCATTTGAATTTCTCTTGGGATTCTTTGCGAAAGAGAACAGTTTCTATCTTTGTTCAAATTCCACTTCACCTTTTATTTTTAGGTTTACCATGTTTCTCTTATTTTACTCTCTATATATTCATATTTTTCTTATCAAATTGAGTAGAGATTATGGAATGACTTGATCATAGAGGTAATTATATAGTTTATAATACTAGGTAGAACTAAGACTAATAATATCATAGATCATTTCAATGTCCAAGGGTTCATGAGTAGGCACTAGAAGATGGTCAATAACTAATTAATAGTCTCTTACCTTGTTTGTGATTCAAATCAGAGAACCAATTGTAGCCATGCCATCTATTGTCTAGTTGTTGGCCTGAGGTATGTGTTCAAATTGAAGGTGAGCAAATCATTTCTTAAAAGTGTCCACCATGGCATTATAAGGTACCAGTTTATCATCCTTGGTCTAGAATTAGTCTATAACCTAATTAATGATAAGCTATGAATCACCATAAACTAATATATTTTGAATGTACCATTATACCGCTAGACAAATCCCTATAATGAGTGTTTCATACTTAGCCATATTATGTGTACAAGAAAATCTAATATGGAAGGACTTGGAAATGACATCCCCTTGTGGTGTTATGAACAATA
The DNA here is from genome assembly GCA_037957365.1 of Torreya grandis. Classification (NCBI taxonomy): domain Eukaryota; kingdom Viridiplantae; phylum Streptophyta; class Pinopsida; order Cupressales; family Taxaceae; genus Torreya; species Torreya grandis. The sequence continues at coordinate 68,016 of JARHVA010006957.1, read as the reverse complement.
ATCTTGCTCCTTACCCATGAGATGTGAAAGAAACATCAAAATAAGGTTTCCATTACTACTCTTTAGGAGGTGTTTCTAGTATGTTCATGATAGAATCATCTAGAAATGTAAAAGTAAGTGGTTGAGTATCTAAAATGGGAGCTTTGGCAATCTAGTTTGCAAGTACATATGCTTTAATGGCATTTAGGTTGACATATTCAATCTTAAACTCACTCAAAAGCATGATCCACTTAGCTATGCAACCTTATAATTTTTTTTATAGTAGATACTTGAGAAGATCTACTTTGGCAATGACTATGGTCTTGTTGTTGAGCATGTAATAAAGCAACATATAGGTTGTGAAGACCATAGATAAATATGATTTATCAATCGACATATAATTGCATTCATATGCTACTAACATAGGACTTAGATAGTAAAGTGCATGTTCTTTCCCATACTCATCATGTTGGGCCAAAAGTGCACTCAAGGCATTTTCAGTGATAGATAAGTAAATTAAGAATGGTTTTCTCAACGTAGGTGGTAACAGAATAAGTATATTGGCCTAGTATTCTTTTAGGTGTTCAAAGGCCTTTCAAAAATAGTCATTCCATGAAAAGGTAGTGCCTTTCTTCAATAAATGAGTGAATGTGACATTTATCCACCAATTGTGAAATAAGGCATCTAATAGACTATATTTTATTCTCTAAATTGTGAAGTTTCTTTAAATTAGAAGGTGGCAACATCTTAATATTGACCTTAGCATTGGTAGGATCAACTTTAATGACTTGGTGAGAGATAATAATATTAATAGTTTGCCTAAAGTAACATCAAAGATGCACTTTTTGGGGTTAAGTTAAACCTTATACTCATGAAGCCTTTCAAAGATTCTTCATAGTATGATTGGATGGTCTGAATGGGTCTTAAATTTACCTAATATGTCATCAACATAGTCTAAAATAATATCATGCATCATATCATGTAATATAATAGTCATATCCCTTTGGTATGTTTCCCATACATTCTTGAGGCTAAAAGGCATGACTTGATAGTAAAACATTCCCCAAAGAGTGGTGAACATTGTCTTATGTTAGTATTCAGATGAAATATTGATTTGGTTGTATCCTAAAAAATAACTCACGAGGTAAAGAATTTCATACCTAGTTGTGGAGTTCAAAATCATGTTGATGCTCGGTAGGGGAATGTCATCCTTTAGGTAGGCCTTATTAATGTCTCATAAATCAGTGCACAATCTTATACCTTCTAGCTTTTTATTGACTAGCACAATATTTGAGATCCACTTTGAATAGTCAATAGGTCTAATACATCTTGCATCTAAGATTTTCTCTAGTTCTTTCTTGACCAATATGGAAATTTAAGGATGCATTTTTATGAGTTTATTCTTAACTAAATTAGCATCTAGATGAACTACAATATGGTGTAGAACCAATGATGGATCCAAACCTAGCATATCAGAGTAATCCCATGCAAAAATATTATGAAATATCTAAGAAGAGTTCTAATAACTTCACGTTCCTCTTCAATGAGGGACACACCTAGTTTTATCCATTTAGGATTATTTGGAATTCCAATGTTGACTTCTGAAGTATCCTCTATAAGGAGAGTAGAGTCATCCTTTAGAATATTCAATAAAGATGTAAATTGGCTGGTTATAAAAAAGTCCTCTGATCAGACTAGTTCTTTAAGTTATCCTAAACAAGATGAATCAGAATCTCCTAATGGTGTCCATGGCCATTTAACAAACATTTCAAGACATTTTTGGATAATTTTATCAAAAGCATGTTGCTCCTATATACTAATTTTAGACCCAAATGTAAGTTCTTTATTGGTAGCCTGTTGAGCTTTTTTCAAGGAAGAGTGAACATCCTCATCTAGTGGTACTTGAAATAGGGTTTCACCAAGAGATTGGCCTTTTTCTTTACTTTTTCCCTGGTCCAAAATCACCTCAAAGATGTTTTCACTTTGGGACTTCAATGTTTTATTTTTTTGCTTTTAGAAAATGGTTTTCACTTTCTCTCCAAAATAGGTAGCAGTATCCAATTTGATAGAGAATCCTGTTTATGGTCTCCCAAAGGAACATTGTCTCTCAAGCCCATGAAATTACAAAAAGTCTCATCATTATCAAACTCATCTAGAGGTACTATGGATTCTTATTGGTCCCAATTTATGATTTAAGGGTGATATAGGGCAAGTGGGGAGTGATGGACTACTGATGTTATTGTAAAAATGGTGTAAGGGTCAAATAGGTTTGTATTGGATAGGTCTTCATATATACTATAATCAGACTCTACTTCATTGTTGGCATCATCATTACTAGTCATTGGTGTAGGAACATGAATAATAAAAGTAAGGTCACCCCAAGTAGTTTAAATCTAATACCATGAGTTCTTATACATGGTTATATAAATAGTATCATAAGTACCTATATGGAAGGTATTATGTGTAAATTATTCTCTTGAACCATTATCTAGAATAGTAAAATGATTAACAATTTCAATAGGAGGTGTATATGAAGTTGAGGCAAGGCTATTGGGGTCTATTAAATTGGACTTTGATGATTCAAAAAGTATACCATTTTCCTTCTTTGGTTTTGGGTCTAAGCCAAAATGGTAATTATAGCTCTCATACTCGGCCTCCAAATGCTTGTAGAACTGATATGGTTGTAAGTCTACTTGAATAGTTACCTCCATCCCATAATGAGGAAACTTGATACATGGGTGAAATGTTGAAGGTATTACATGGATTTTATGTATCCATGATCAACCCAAAAAAAATTAGATGATAAATATAGATCTAGGATGTTATAAAGTGTGTCATGGGTCAATGACCCAATGACAACTAGTAAATAGATTTTTCCTTGTGACTCCCTCTCTTTATTATCATAGGCCTTGATAGTAATGGTCTCTAGCTTAAGGTTAGTCGTCATATATCCCAAATGCTTGATTAACTTTAGAGACACAAGATTATGGCCTAGTTCATTAGCTATGAGGATGTGTTTAACTTTATACCATGTTATGAAAACTTCAATATACAATGGGTTATTGTGGAGAGGGCCTGGGGATGACATATCACTTTAGTCAAAAGTCAATTGTTGGCCTAGGGCTAGGTGTCCAACCAAATCTTGAAATTTTTTTGGTGTAATGTGATTAGGTACTTGAGAATGGATTAGGAGTTCAGTAAGGATATTTTTATGGATGGTAGATGTGCACAACAAATATAGAATAGATATTTGTGTGTGTGTCTTTTGTAATTATTCCACAATATCATATGTTTTCTTCTTTTGCATTGGTAATTGGCTTACTCCTAACTGATATGGGGGATTAAATGGTTTCATTGGTAAAAGGTGGTTATGGGCCTAGAATGGTAACTTTAGTCTACTGAGTTATAATTATGCAATCTAAATTAGGTAAAGGACCATTATAGCTAGAATAAGGAGAAGGGATTGAGATGGTAATTATTGATTACAATTGTGCTCAGTTGAAATCACAAGTCGAAGGAGGATTACTAATATCAGGAAGTTGAGAAGCATTATTAAATAATGGTAATTGTTGATTGGTTATTGGCTTAGGGTGGATGGTAATTTTGGATACATAAACACCTATATCATGACTTACAACTCTATTATAGTTGTGTGTTATAGGCTTATTAGTTATTAGGGTCATTCTAGCCTTGGTTCCATCCATTTTTAGGTTGGAATTATCATTGTTGTTATTGTTATTATTACTATTATTGTTATTGTTGTTGTTTTTTTTGTTGTTATAGTTGTGGTGGTGGCCTTTATTGTTGTTGGTTCTGATTGGTAGTGTTAGGTTGTGGAAAATTATCTTAGTAAATACCCAAGTTCTGATTGGTATAAGCCTTACTATCCAACTAGATCTCTCCATTTTTGAACATGTTCTTAATCAGGTGATTTAACTACACACATTATTGTATTGAATGACCATGATGGTATTCATATATCTCATTCTCTTTATACCAATCAGTTTAAGGTACACCTTTGGCAAAGTGTTTTAGAATCAACCAACTAATCATATTAGTTGTGACTAATTTATGAAACACCCATTTAATGGGCTCACCAAGGTCATTGAAGACTCTATCATTAGGTATTCTTCTTGGAGGAATGGTTTCAAAAGGTGGAGGTTGAGGTTCCTATATTCATAAAGATAGTTACATTTGTGGATTTGGCTATGGTTATGGAATAAGCTTCATTTTTAGAATAGGATGCATTTGAGGAATAGGTTGAGCAAATGGTGTTTGCACCATTTGGACATGGCATGACTCTATGTATCCATTACCAACAAAATTATTGTTGTGGTTTTATGATATCGGTTTTTCAAATTTATTATCCTATGTTGGTATAAAATCTTGCATTTAGACTGGGTTTGCATTCTAAATTAGGCCTAGATTTTGGTTTTGGCTTTGGTTTTGGTTTGGGGTATACAACTTGATCACCCCTTTATTGATAAAGTCTTTTTCAATTTTTAGTCCTTTGTTAACTATCTCTTCAAATGTATGGGCATATTATAGATATAAGTGATAGGATATATCACTCTATAAGTTACTCATGAATAATGTAGCCAATTATTTATCTAGTAAGTTATGCATGAAGCAATTAGTAAGTACCCTCCACCATTATAGATAACTTGAAAAATTATCCTAGGGCTTTTGTTGTGCTTAGCCTAAATCCACCATAATAATCTCATGCTTGAGATTACATGATAAATGTTGTACTAACTTTTTTGACAAATCATCAAACTCAAGTACTAAGTTCTTGGATGGTTTAAGAAGCCACTCTAGGACCTATTTAGCCAAAATTTGTGAGAAAAAGAGAAGAAAATAAACATCATTGAAAACCATTGACTAGTAAGAAACATAAAACTCCTTAAAATGTTCCATTGGGTCTCATTTTCCCTTATACTTATTAAAATCAGGTGGCTCAAATCTTAGAGGAAATATATCTATAGGTAATCCATGTTAATTAGATATGAACATATTTCATCTAATTTAAATTTGTTTCCCTATTTTGTCATTTAAAGAGTCACAATTACATCATTTACCTGTTATAGTTCTTGGGCTACAAAGGTGGAAGGTAGATATGGGTATGGTTGGGCTTGGGTGGTGATAAGCATATTATTTTGGCTAAGGTATAGCAAAGGTATGGTGGAATATTATGTATTCACCTAGTTGGTTTCCCTAATAAGAAGACATAGCCTTTGGTTATGAATGTATTATTGGGGTGGCACTTGTTATTGGTAAGAATTAGGATTAGTAACACGTCTTTGGTTCAGAAGGAAATGTGGTCTATGTGGTGGTATGGTATTGAGGTATGAATTTTAGTTTTTGGGTTTGAAATGGAACTTATTATTAATTGGTTAAACCCTATATTATAGAGGGTATTTGATGTTGTCCAAATGCTTTTTATTGAAATTATTGCATGGTTGGAACTTGTTGGGGATACAGTATTTGGTGGGCTTAATACACCAATGTCTAATAGGTACCTATTGCATATTTGACACTTGGAATTAGTTAAATTATTGTTTCCTAACAAGAATCTATTGTTGTCCAATCATGAATTTTGTTGACCAAAAATATTATGTTATTGGCTAGACCCTATTTGGGATGGAATATTTATCACTTGTTATGGTGGCATGTTGGTCTACATTGGATATTATAGAATATTGGTCACCACCTATTGGGGTGGAGTAGTATTCACCACCTATTGAGGTGGAGGATTGGTTTGTGTTTTACTTTTTACCCCTATTATGTTTTTGAAGAAGCAGTTATTTGAGGGGGAGTAGTTGTGTGTTGCACTTGATAACTTTACATTCATACCCTTATTACAAACTACTCACAATTTTCATTGGAACCTATTGTGAATTAGTCCTTTAAATATTCTATTGGGCCTAATTTGGGTTGGGGTATACTTGCATGTCACCTATCATGTTTTGAGAAAGGTCTTCAATCTACTCTACAAGTTGTTCTTAAGTTACAAGAACATGAAATATGTTTATAACATTTTTTGTTTAAACAAACAGATCTATGGCTGGGTTGGCATAACCCAATGAGCCAATTTATATCCCCATGGAAGGAGTTAACTCTATGAGTGGCATATTATAAATTGTCATGGAGTTCAAATTTCTATCCAAGTTGAGGTACATTTGGTATGCTTGTTATATTTGTGTTATTTGGTCATCAATTTAACCCTTTCTTTTTATAAGCATAGCTAACTCTGGGATGTGCATTGGTACTAGATCCTAAATTTATCTAGATAAAGCTTGTTCAAATTTTTTGACTTGGGTCCTATTACTTGTGCATGTACCAAGCTAGGTAAATTCTCATGAGTAAATTTTGAAGGAAACTTAGCACCTACCTCCACTGCTCTAAAAAATATTTTGTCCCTATTCTCTAAGAGGTGTTAATCGAACAATAATGGATCATAACTCATGTTATTTATCAGAGTTACATAATATGGAATTTTTTGTTGTTAAACTTGATCTATGGGGTTTGGTACATTTTATAGGCATTGGGTCATCTTGTCCTATTCTTGCCTTGGATATGAAGGTGTATTGGCAAGATAGTGTGACAAAGGATCTTAACTTTTTTTAACATAGTTATTATCATATGAGGGATACGGGTTTGTCACATAAGTTACTTCCTCTTCATAAGGCTCATGAAAAAATAGATCACTTGTGACACAAAACTCTCATAATTTGGATTATACATGATTCTTCTACATGTATAGTAAGTCATGCTTGAATCAAGTGTCTCACAAAAGTTTGGTCTAATGTTGCAAATGTATTGAAACTTGGAAACTTGATCTATTCTTACAAATGGTTAAAACATGGTCTAAAAAGTATCTCTTCTTAAAAAATAATAATCAGAACTTGGTCTAAATTATGACTAACACTCTAAGGTCTTTTGAAAGAATGGTCAATGAAAGGCAAACTTAGATTTTGGCCTTGGAAAATATTATAAAAAAAAATCAAATTTTGGAATGTTGAACATGATATTTAAACTAAGAAAAAAATAAACTAAGTTCTAAAACTAGGCACATGAAATTGGTCTTGGAAACTAGGTCTCAGAAACAAACTTGATCTAGGCAAAGTGAAATTAGTCTTGAAAATAAAATTGGTCTAAACACATAAAATAAGTCTTGAGACATACAAATTATATTAGTTATTAAAAAATAAACATGTTCTAAATATGTGAATTTGAAAAACTCTTAATTCTAAAGATATTCATTTGAAACAAACAACACACTTAGTCTAAAATAAAAACTTGGAATCAAGGCAAGACGTAATCTTAGTCTAAAATCAAACTCAATCTTAGGTAAAGGTCTTTAAAAATCAAACTAAAAATTGATCAAATTTTCATAATCTAAACATAGAAAGGTGAATGACTCAAGATCAAGTTGTAGGCAAGACTCAAGCATAAATCAATCATCTTTAGATCTAAAATTTAAATGATGAATTCTGAATGATATTTTAAAAGACTTGGATGAACAAAGGTCTCTACTAAAATTGGTAGTTTAACAACATCTCGTCTAAAATTAAAAGGCCAAATTTATCTTGGTCTTGGTTTGAGCTAAGTTAGATGGTTTAAATGATTTTTACAACATAACACTTCTTGGTGCAAAGTGGTGTGTGTAACATGTGTATGTTTGTTTTTTTGTTTGTTTTTATTTTGGAAAAGTGACTTTTAGACTCAAATTACACAAGTAAAATAAAATGTTTCACTTAAGTGTATGCTCGTATTCTAAAACTAACATAAGGTATCCATCATATCTATAAAATTTTCTAGTGATATACTAATCTTGAAAGGAATTAATTATTAATCCAATAAATAAAGAGCACATGTAGGTAGAGTTTTTTAATCCCCCTTTGTCTCTCAATGAATATTACATGGAAAGTAACTTGGAGTGCCAAAGCAACTAGGCATTTGGTAGGATATTTTGTGGTAAGAGGGGTCACTTAAGCTAGGTTTTCAATTTGGATTTCTAAAATGGTCCATAAGTGCCCAAAAAACTTGGGCATAAAATTCATGTCAATTAAATCTAAACAATCTATATTTTTATGCAAAGTTCTTGTCCTTTGCATAATGAATTTAACCATGTGTTGCTTAGTGAATTCTAATGTCTAGACTGTTGCATGGCCTAGGGACCCATTGAGATTGTCAAGCTAACCACTCAACCACTATCTAATCCAGTGGCACACCCAATTTATATACCCCACTAGAGAGTGGGGTTATAATAGTGCTAGGAGATGAAACCTTGGGTTAAAGTCCTCCTAAAAAAAACCATGAGGAGGCATTGAACTCCCATTCAAAATCCTAATATAGTAAATAAAAGTGAATAAATTGATCATTTATGAGTCACTCAAGTCCTTAAGAACAAGAGGAGAGAAAAAATGACATTTATTCAAGTGATTATAACAAACAATTAAAATAATTATGTTTTTGGTCACCCAACTTCCCTAACGAGGATAAGGGGAGAGCATATGCATAAAAGTTCTCCTAAAAAATAAACTATTCTATAAATGAAACTAGTTAAGTGCTTTTGAAAATAAAGAAAAAGAAAGTAAATTGCTCTTAAGAGTGCTAAATATAGAGTGATTATTATTTTTAAACACTAATTAAAAGCATGATTAAAGTTTGGCCTTTGTGAAAACTTGAAAATGACTAAAATGAAAGTTGTATGTTCAAGTTTTAAACACCAAAATAAAATGTGAAATGGTCTTGCTAGGATGTGAAAACTTATTATAAATTGCCTAATTCCCTACAAAAAAATGTTAGTGGATTGATTTTATTGATTTATTTTGAAGAAAAAATCAAAATTTTTGAAATTTTGAAGTCTCAGGTTTTTGTCACAGGGCAAAGTTGTCATTTACTCAACAAGACAAAGTCACCAATTTTAGGTAAAGTCACCAATTTCTTCAAAATAAAATAGAAAGACATAACTTTGGCAAAGTATTCAATTAGTAAGGGTGAAACAATTGATTATAACTAACAAAGTAATTATTTTCCTTGAGAATTTAAGCAAAATCACCAGACATATAAAGGATGGTTACCTAACAAAGCCATCATTCTTGGGGGATGAAGTCATTGTTTTTTTTAACAAACTCATTATTTTCTAAAAGGTATGGTCATAGGGTTAAGTGACCAATTAGTAGGGGTGAAGTCACTATTTTGAGGTGAAGTCACCACTATGCAGTGGCAAAATCATTATTTTCCCTAAAAACACAAAAAAACTGAATAGAGGAAATGTGGCAAAGTCATTGATATGTAGTCAACAACAAACACAATTTTTTGAAGGAAAAAAGCTAAACTAAGGTCTAAAATGGTCTTTTTTGGATTTCTAAAAGTGCCAAAGTACTCCTATGATGATTTATGGGTTGCATTATGTCCCACTGGATGTGTCATTGTGTATTCAAGGAATCCAAGGAAAAATAAGCTTAACTTCTCTTTGTTAGTCCAAATAAACAAAATAAATCTATATTTCCAAGCCTACGATCTATGGGGATCTAAATAATGAAGCAAAACAACTACAACTAGAAGATAAATAAACAATTTTACCTTTCTTATAAGTTTGGAGAGATTTTTAGCATGAGGTTGGGCTTTAACTTGACTTGTGAGCAATGGTGCTCTTACATCATATCATTTTGTCCACTTGGTATATGGCCTTGGAAATTGATATTGTTTGAAGCCTCTCTAGGAAAAATTTAACATTATGACATTGCACCAAAAATCTTTTTGGAAGTGAGAGTGAAGCCTTCTATTTATAAGTTTTAGACTAACCTCAACCTAGGTGTAGTTAGGTCTAGGTTAATCCAAGGTCAATCTTGGGAGTCTAAATGCAATAAATAATGTCATTAATTATGTATTTATGGAGGCATGGCTCAACATTTATAATTTTTTTGGCATTTATGTTGATATTTTTCCATTTTTGACTTTGAGGATGATGATTTCATCATGACCTCATTTCCCTAATATTTGTTGAATTTTGATTTTTAGAAATTGTATTTTCACTAATTCAACATGGAATATTTAACTAATTACTTAATTTTATTTTATTAATTAATTTTTTTTAGTCTTTTTGTGATTTCAGGAATTGGATTAAGTACCACACTTAATAGGTTGAAAGTGTCAGTTTGCTTGGTCTTAACCTGACTGGAGATGAATCTACGAGAGGTTACTATTGAATATATGATAATACCCTAAATAGGGATGTCTCAACACAATTTTGGGCATTGATGTCTAATATTCAAATAAAATTGGGATGTTTAGGTAATTTCTAAGCTTAATCTACATTATTTGCTAGAAATTGGTTGGATATCTAGTTTAGACATGGATGTGACCAAAATGAAGTATATGCATCTTAGAACATATTGACTGATTATTTCACTATACCTTTGTTTGAGCTTTTAAATTTGATTATATGATAGATTGTCACCAATTTTGATAGAAAAGTGTCTTAAAAAATGATTTGCCAAAGCATTTAAAGCCTTTAATAATTAAAGAGGAAGATCATAAAACCATCTAAGACCATATTTTTTTAAGAATTATTGGAAATATATTTGTCATCAATTTGTCATTATCTTCATAGCCTATACAAGCTACATGGAATCCACACAAATTATGCTCAAGATCACCTTTACCTTCACATATAGGAAGTGTAGGAGCCACAAATCAATTGGTAATGGATTAGATCTGATTTTGAGTGCCAAATGGTTATGTAACAAAGAACATGAGTCCATAGAGAGGATATCATGAGAAATAGTTTGCATAATTTAAGATAGCTTAACTTATAAGGCAAGAATGTTATGTTCAAGAGTATAATTTATAGAGGATATGGGAGGAGTACAAGTAGCATGATGAGGAACAGGCATGGATATTTATTTGAAACCAAGTGGTGTTCTCAAACCAAGGGATAATATTATAGAAGTGACTAGAGGTGTATAAACAAAAATGGATGCAATAGTAGAAATTAAAATATTAGAAGAGTTATCTTGTGCACCTTTATTTTGTTTATATCTATCAAAATATAAAAGGGATTCAACCTTTTATGGATGTTCATGAAGATATTGCATAAATTTTTCTTCGTCAATTTCAGCAAACTTTTCTTGAGTATTAGAATCTAAAATAAGATCCATGATGTTCCCTTCAAGAGGGTGTGATGTAATCAGTGGAAGATATTTTTAGGTTAAATATTTGATAAAATATATAACATATGTTTCCTCTAGTTCCCAATCCATTTTATATTTGAAAAAATAAATTAGAGAAGAAAAATGACATGATGTTGTAGTGCAACCATGTGAAATAGAAAGGCCATGAGATTGGGCCTTGTTTAGTATAGCTTATTTATTAATTTGACATTGAATCCATGTACAAACATAATGAATAACATGATGGAAAGTAATAAAATATGCAAAAAATAACTACATAATGTTATGGAACATATGAAAGAAAAATTCACTCACTTATCCCATTATAAATATAATACAAGTAAAAATCAAGGTATAAAGGGTAATTTAAGTAAGGGCTTGAATGATTATGTGAGAGTAACTTTCATGGGCCATATACTCCTTGCAGGGGCACCACAAATCAAATGGCTAAAATGGGATTCTTATCATATAAATAAGGGACCCTAAACATTTGCTACATATAGTGAGGTTTGTTGAAAAAAATTGTGTTTAGTTTTGTACAATGGTTATGAGTATTGGGAAAGTACCCCTCATACCATAATGTTGGTAAAATAGATCACTGTATAGCCCATAACAATAGTCACTACATAGTTTTAAAATTGTCATAATAAAATTTATAAAAACAAGAAACAATTAATAGAAAATAAATTGAAAATAAAAATCAAAATATTTGTGTGTAAATAATCAAGAATTTATTATTTTATCAAATCATAAATTCAATAGAAACCCTAGACCACTAAAAATCAAGAAAGCAATGTTCTTAAAATAAAAATGTGGGTTCACCAGAATGTTTAACTGATATTTTTTACTTAACAATGAAATAATAAGAGAAAATGAACTATTGAAAATTGATTTAGATACATAGAAATGTTCATATCTAAATATAAAATACATTATTTATAGAACTAAAAGTGAGCTAAAATTAGTAAATTAACACAAGATATGTAACCTATCTTGAGTCTAATTTCTTGTTGATTATGTAAGTTGACTAGACTAGAAAGTACCTAAAAATATGTGTATCCTATCTTAGCCAAAATTAGGAAATCAAACTTGGTTGGGAAAAGGCCACACTAGAAGGAAAGGGCCACACTACGGCCTTGTTTATTTATTTTAATTGTATCCTATTTGACTATATGATTAATGTTTTGATCTAAGTGTGTGTGCCTATCTAAGAGAGTTTGTTGTTTGACTTTGTGTACTGACTTGGTGTGTAGAAGACCTAAAAAATACAACCCATAGTTTCTACACAATAAAAACAATAGAGATCAAATGACAAAAGGGGTGATTATAGTTAAGGGAATAGCTAAGCTACCCTAAGTAAACTCTACATAATCTTATTGTTACCTGCATATCCCAAAAGGACCTTAAACCAATATAGTTCTCCCTCCTAGAGTGAGTGTGTGAATATTGATTTTGTTATACGAATGCACAATGAGATATATTTATTTAAATGCTTGACAATGAGTTCCACTGACCTACAATAAAATAATTGTAAACTTGGCCTATGAATGTTACAATGCTTCATAATTTAAATTAGAAATAATAGTGCTCATTTACTTAATATGTAGCAGTATTTTTCAATTATTTCTATATATTTTTAGAGAGGCCTTGATGTGATTTTATACAGGACTCTTTTGAATATTTACACTAACCAACATTTCTAAAAGTTTGAGATGGATAAAATTCAATGTCTCAAAATTAAAAATTTATCATTGGGATGTGGCAGACAAAGATGCACTAGTGGACAAGGCCATAATGTGACCTTGTCTATCCTAGAATGATCATATCCGAGAAGAATAAAAACTATTGGAATTAGTCTGACATGACTTTATAATAAAAATAGGGATGTATGAATTATATTTTGAGTATTTTTAATATAGTGAATGCTTTTTAGATATTTCAATTTAGTGAAGTAACAAATAAACTAATTAGGAGTAAGGATGTCAAGATTAAACATTATCAAACACTTAATGATTACATTTGACTTTTTACAATTAGGGATTATAAAACATGGTCCTACTGTCACTTATCTCAAAATAAAGAGTTAAATACCTCATGTGTCATTTCATAATATATCTTAAGATTGTTAAGATCCTTGAAAAATCATACATATACATGTATGTAACCATTGTAAAACAATGGCATGTAAATCTCAATAGTGAGATAAATAGATAAATAATGTGTCACAAATAAACCACATAAATTAGATTAAAAAAATTAAAGTTTTATAGGTATTTTCATCCTCATATGATGATGTGATGTTATAGGACAAACAACATACCTCAATGTATCCAAGTGATGGGGATGAAGTTTTTCCCCAATGAATCACTAGTATATTTTGATGAACCTGCAACACTTATCATGTTAAATTTTCATTTTTTCATGATCACTTATGAAAAATTTACATTATCATTTTTTATTAATGTAAATTTAATCAAATAAAACTTTAATAAATTTAACAAGATAAAATTATACAATTTGGAAATTTTCCTTTCAATGATGCACTTTGTGCTAATGATTATGAGTCAATGTATGTATAGACAACAAGAAATTACATTTTCATTTGATGTAAACTTATGTGATGCAATTTTATTGATTTAAAAATTGTGTCATAAATTCAAAAGGATGATTTGACTAAGTCATTGATCATACCAATGTCTAACAATATGAGGCATAACATAAAATGTGACACAAAAAAACCACATTTGTATAAGAAATCCCTCCAAAAATTCAAATTCAAATTTATGGTGAAAATTCTAATGCAATTACATCATAAATTATGTCATATTTTACCATAGGTTAGAAAAAATAAACTTCCATCATTTGAGTCATGCAATTATATGTCCATGGATTAATACAATATTAATTTGAAACATCAATGGATATAAATTAGATGGTTTGAATGTATTTTTATGAAAAGTAAATTATTGAAGTATTTATTAGGAATTATATTTTAAGAATTTCATAGTCTATAATATGATAAAGAAGGGTTTAACTTCTTAGGAATTTTGGCACAAGCTAAGAAGATATTGGAAATTATAGAATGATAAATTTATTACTTTATTTGGTGTAACCATGTCATTTGGTTAGAGGTTGAAGATGTTACAGGGAAAGGGGTTTTTATTTTAATTATTATTCCTCAAACTCTTTTAACTAATTAAAAAAATCCATTATGTTTGTAAGTATGATGGTATGAATGGGAAGATCAAAGGAGTGTGGGTAATGTGTGATATCTCATTCATTATGGAACTATGTAGATTTCTTGAAATAATACAAATAGCTTGGTTTGTAGATCTTATCATATTCAATATTAAGATTTACTAATAGTGTCACATAGGACTGATGAAATTAAACTAAAATTAATCTCTAATGATTATAATATAAGTTTTAATAGTAGTTCTAAATGTCATTCAAGACAATCCTTAGATTTTTAGTTTGGAGTGAGCTCTAATAGACTCAAATATTCCTCATATGCTTCACTAATTCTTGTATATGACTCTATATATTCTTTAATTAGGAAATAGTTATTCATGAGGCCTAATAACTTTAACGATTTTTTGTAATCCAAGTCATAACTATCATATATCACTTTCATTACATTATTATTACCTTGGAAATGGTTTATGCCTTCCATAATATTGTTGTTAGAAAACACTTTTTTGGGAAAATTTTCATCTCCGACACTATAACTTTTAGCCTAAAATGAGTTCTAAACAACCCATATCCAAGCCTCTATTAAATACATTTTTTAGGAAAATTTTGATCTCTTACACTGATTGCATCAAATAACTACATTTTTAATTTATGGAACTTTTTCCCTCTAAAAATTCAAAATTAATGAATTTAAATTTTGAAAAAGTCAACAACTTTGATGCAAAAAACCCAATGCACTTGTTGATGCAAATTTTGGTGATGCATGTTATGTTAGTGAAAGCTACACTAATGTCCTACTAAGTCAGATGATGATGCAATCCATTTTTTAACACCTTAACTAATGCAAATTTCATCAAATGAACTTTTGTATCAAGGCACAAAAAAATTCAAGACAAAATTTGCCCTAATTTAGATGCAAATCCTAAAATGAAACCATTTAAATATACTAGTGAATGATCCCTATGTGAATGATATATATTTTAATAATCTTTAATATATAGGTAAGAGTAAAACTACCTAAATGTAAAATTAAATTAATGACCACTTACATGCCCCCAATGTCATAAATGTGCCTCTAGTAGGGCTATATAAAACGTGCACATAATAGTAGTATGCCCCAATAGATGCATGGTAAAAATAATGGAAATGTAGGGACAAAACATAGTATACCTAAAATGATAATGTGCAATAAATGGATGATAACACCAAACATATAATATGACATAGTGTATTACAATAATCACACACAAGTATGTAGCTACATATAATTAAACATCATGAAAATACATATAGCTCACAAGACATGACAATACAGCATGACATGGCATGAAAGCTAGAGTATACTCTAAGGACAAGGACTAGACAAGAAATCAATAAACAACATTCTTAAGCACACATATGCATACACATGCAAGTAAATGAATAACCATCGTCACACACACAATGTAACATTGTAACCACATAATGTAGATATTCATGTGACACGTAATATTTAGGTACTATCAATATATGATGTAATCAATGTAAATAAATATATATTATAAATGGAAATAAAAATATATATCATTATAAAAAAAATGTATGTGTATTCCCCAAGCATAAGTAATACCAAAAATGTGGTAATACACCCTAGGGATATGGGTATAAAAGTATCCATGGAACATCTAAGAATCCATGATCATACCAAACCTATATATCCTACATCCGACCCACTCAAAGAATACCATGAAAAACACGTGTGTAAACATATATGTGAAAAACCTCTAACATAAGTGAATAAGCATGACATTTATCAATCAACAAAGATAAAGGATTTTTTTCTATAGTTTTTTTTAATTTTATAGTTTTCTGAAAAGTAATTAGATCATGTAAAAATAAGGATAAGGGATGAATGCAAGAGGAAAATTAATCAAATAAAAGTAGATGCTATGGATCATAATAAAGAAATGAATGTAAAGAATTAGATCAAAAGGTGCAAAAGAATAAAAATAAGAAGAAATGAGTGCACTCTAGGATAGAAGGTCTCAACATATATGTTGTCATCATCAAGAAGTTTGCACAAGAATTTGGAATGATATCAACAATCAAGGGACAAGATCTCTTGCAACATAAGAAATGTAAACCAAAGGGCTAGATTAATGTTGACATAAACATAAAGAAAGTGCCAAGGTGTCAAATCTATAATAAATATGTAGAGCATTCAATTAAATCAAGGGAGGAAAACACATGAAAGGCATTCCATATAGAAGAAATAAGCTATGTATAGTAATAAAATATAATACAATAATGATATTTTGATGAATTAAAAGATATATCCTAACATAGATAACCAATTATTTCATTTATGGATTTAAATCATGACCTAAGGAAGTCAAATGTGTCACTTGAAGTATCAAATAAATAGTCACAAGATGTGTAATAACATAAATCAACATCCCAAGGAAAATATGATTATGATATGTGTGAGGGGTTGTCAAAACCTCTTGAAAAACATGTGTATGAATATGTCATGATGAAATTATGGTAGGATAATTTTCTTGGACATGATCTACTACAAGAGATTGTAAACCAATCTTGGGACATGGATGAGTAGGTATTATAGGTTTCAAAGGTGTAATTGTAACAATTCCAACTCTAGGATGTTATGTCATAGGTAAAAATGTAGTAGGAACCATAATGGTAGGTGGTGAAATGGTAGTAAATGCCATGTGAGGTCAAATGACTCACTCTATAGTAAGCACACTAGATGATTTCACATGTTGTCTTTGAGGATGGATAGGTAGCTCACAAGTTGTGTAGTGAATGGTATGTACTTCATTATTATGCATAAATTTTAGACAATGATATAGTATGGAAGGTATTGATTTCATCTAATTAAGCCATCTATGTCCAAATAGTAGATTATATGGAACAATATGTGACATTGTATATTACTAAAATAATGGGATCTAAGGACCAAATACAACTTGTAAATTAATACCACTTAAGAGTGTTCATGTAATGCCATCATAAATCTTAAGTATCATAGTCATACCAAGTAAATATTGTTGAGTGTACCTTCAAATAGATAGGAATGACATTGTGATTATATTTTTGTAAGAATCATTGTCAAACATAAGTCCATGTGTGATAGAAGGATGGTAATATAAAGTATCATGTATGTAAATAAAACCATTGTTTAAATTATCATGTTGTATCTAATGGTCATAGAATTTTATATAAGTGATTATTGTTAAGAGCCCTAAACCACACCAATAATTTTATCAATCTTGTGCTCATTTGGAATAGTTTAATTATGTATAAATCTTGTCAGATGAACATTTTCTTCCTTCTTAGTGTCATGATTTTGAATCTAATTATTTAAAATTATCAAGCATTGGTTATACATTGAAATAGATTCATTCAATGTAGAATTATGGCCTTTAATTTGAATGCTGATACTATCAATAACATCTTGAATCTTATGTCTTATTTTGTTGTATAGTTTAGTATAATGTCTTTAATCTCTATGGTAGCTAAAATATGTATTATGCATAAGTTGAGGCATATGTAGTTGATATGGATCACACAAAGTAATCATGTTGCATTCAAAAATTTGCTTAAAAGATTTTTGAGGTAGGTTAGGTAACTTTGTGAATTGTCATATGTTCCTAAAAGGTGGAATGGTATTTTGTTAATTGGTTATGATATTGAATTTCTGGTTTTATATTCAATATTAGTTATAAAGGTAGGCATTTCATTATTCTTAGATTTGAATTTGAATTTCCATATTAATTGGTGGTAGTATATGTAGAAGTTAAACATAGATAATTAAGCATATTGGTCTCTATATGTTTAATCCTAATGTTGAAAAGTGTGTGCAAGTTGTAAACATAAATTTTTATTTACGTGGTGAATTCAAACTATTTAATAAAATAATTTTAAGCTTGATATTAGGTATTTGAAGTGACATTTTTTTAATAAAAATTTTAAAACAAAACAGATAGTTAGCAACATCTCACTTCTCACTAGGTCTTTGTTTGATTTGAGAATTTTTGAGAAAATATGACCTTTTGACTAATGTTCATATGAAAACGAGCTATAAATATATTGAACAAATCATTTAATGATGCACAAAACCCATAGGTAGTGCATATAACCAATCCAAGACATAATTCTTTAGACTTCTTAGAAAAAGTTTGGTTATAAGTAAATTATCATGGTAAAACCAAAAAATGATGTGAAATAGGACCTAATATGATGCAAGGGGTCACCATTGCCACTATATAAATAAAATTTAGGGATTAAAAAAGTAGGAATAAAAGGATGAATATGAACCTTGGTATCCAATGGGTTATGTAATTTTTTTTTAATATGAAACCACATTACTAGGATTTTAAGATGTTTGAGATAGTTGCATAGCTTGAATTTTTTTTAATTAATGGATATTTAGATGCACTACTAGGTATATGAGTTAAATCATACTAGTGTTGTGTGTGTGTGTGTGTGTGTGTGTGTGTGTGTGTGTGTGTGTGTGTGTGTGTGTGTGTGTGTGTGTGTGTGTGTGTGTGTGTGTGTGTGTGTGTGTGTGTGTGTGTGTGTGTGTGTGTGTGTGTGTGTGTGTGTGTGTGTGTGTGTGTGTGTGTGTGTGTGAATGGATGCCTTTGTAGGATCAACATTAGTAGTAATGCAGGTATTATTGCTATTTTCATTACTTACAATACTAAAAGATAAAACATAATAAATAGACCCTTTTGGCACATTATTGGTTGGATTTATATTAGGAGGAATCATAGAAGCCTTAGGTTGTATAGCAAACAAAACTTGAGGAGTTTTAGGCATAGAAGGATAAAGAGCACAAGGATTATT
Organism: Torreya grandis; assembly: GCA_037957365.1. NCBI lineage: Eukaryota > Viridiplantae > Streptophyta > Pinopsida > Cupressales > Taxaceae > Torreya > Torreya grandis. The sequence continues at coordinate 48,817 of JARHVA010006957.1, read as the reverse complement.
CACCTCAAAACCCAATGTAAATGTAGAGCCTCCAATAATAAGATTGAAAACATTCATAGGATCTATAGGAGTAGTATTAGGTATAGTGATCCAAATGGATCTCTCCATTTGTGAAAAAATAAAAGTTTCCATATTCTGATAAAAATGATTTCACAGTGTAGATCTTGTCAAGAGTTTTTTGACACTTTTTACAGTATGCAAAATGGATACTGTATGCAAAAGTTATAAATCGCTGAAGTTTTGGTTCGACAGGTAAAAATTTAGTGTCGACAAGTGACGTGGCATTATTTTCATGTGACAAGTGGACCAATGGGAGGTTGACACATGGAAAATAATTAGGGGGCAAAAATTTTGGTTAGGTGTTATTTATCACATGTTATTTGAAAATTTCAAACTCCACGCCACCCACCAAATATGCCACCTTGCCATCACGCCACCCAAGGAAAATTTCAAATAACAAGGCACCAAAAAGGAGGGAGGAAAAAGTCAAACTTCATGCAAAGCGTGCCCATGAAGCATGCCACGCCCTTGCCCGCTTCCCTAGGTGCCTAAAAAGGAGGAAGAGGTTTTGAACCCTTGACCTCCCATGTAAAAAGAAAATGCCTTACCACTTCAGCCACAGTGGCTGAAATGTTATAAAAGGGAGTTATTTTTACTTGTTTTGACATGGATTTCTGACTGTGTTTTATTTTAAGAGACCGAGAGCTTGTATTAAGCTTGGAGATAGCTAGCTAATGGGATTTTCTCTAATATCTGACCTTATACACAGAAGGTAAACCTTTTTAATTATGTTTTGTAATTAAAAAGAGAACGTTATTATTATTTGGATATACCAATAGATTGAATGAAGGACAAAAGCAATTTTGGAAGGGGATTGAAGATTGAGGAAGGATTCTGTGTGACCGAGCTTGAGTTTATCAGTGAAGGTGGAATTCTTGGATAGAGATCAGGCCTGAGGGAAGTTGTGTAGCATTTCAAGAATTTGTAAGCCATTTGTTGTAGCAATTTAATAGAAATGGTCCTCACCATTGGGCGCACCCAGAGACGTAGGCATTCAATGCCGAACTATGTTATCAATTTCATGTGGTAATTTGTCATGATTGCATGTTTTATTTTCAAGTATTATGATTTTTAATTAATTAAGAACTCATGCAATATTTGAAAAATTGACAATTTATGACATTTTAATTTTTAAAACAAAATCCGATTTTATTGGTGCATGGAAGATATCAGTCTTTTTGACAATTCTAATCCAATTCAATAACCGAGAATACTTTGCCAAACAATTTGCAAGTTCTTTTGAGTATTTTTAAGAATTTGTATCAGTTTGAGAATATTCATAATCCATATGTTTAAAACTTCACTTTGAGTTTTTCAGTGGTGTTTACAGATCAAGTTGGTATCAGAGAAATTGATCAACGGGATTTAACAATTGGTTGTTTTTTCTTCTATTTCAGCATTTGTTTCAATTTTTTTGTGATTCAACAGGTGCAATGGGAAAGTTATCAAACAGAGCCAAGCTTGATGAGCTTGAAGTATATAACCAACAAATCTAGGAAGAGAATGCTTTCCTGAGAGCAAGATTGTACTCCTTAGATGCAGAGATTGCCCATTTGAAAATGGAGTTACAAGCCAAGGATGAGCTCATGGAAAAACTACAGAATGGTGGACAAGTGAAGGATTTGCCTTCCACTATAGATGCAAGCACTATGATGGATGAAAACATTGTAAGTGCATGTAAGTCATCAATTAATTTTCCTTCCCATGAAGAATCTAGTAACAATGATTTTGGTAAATTTGAACAATATACAAAAGGAATAGGTTCAAAATTACTTTTTAAAATGGGATTTAATGGAAAAGGCCTAGGAAAAGATGGCCAAGGTGATACTAACCCCATTTAGGTAGATAATAAGCCTAATCATGCAGGGTTAGGATACAGATCTGGTATTCATAATGAAACAAGTGAATGCTCTGAGAAAGCAGAAGCAAGATGTGTTATGGAGAATTGTAAATCCTCTTGGATGGAAGGTAAAACACATTCTTTTTGCCACACTTGCAATCATGTTGATTCTAATTCTACCAAATAACATAAATATTCCAATGTTCCTTTTGATTATGGTACACAAAATTTGTGGCATGTTTATCCATGCAATTTTTGTGGATTATCTAATCATTGTTTAGCCAAATGTTGGAAACGTAAATCTTTGTTAGGAAAGATTTTGAAAGACTATTCTCCTAGACAAAGTTCTAAGAGTATCAATAAGAATATGTTTTCCAATAGAGTGGACAAATGGTTTTGTACTCATTGTAACAGAAGTGGACATTGGGTTGAAAAGTGTTGGAGACTTCAACCATCACACCATCCTAGAAATGGTAAGATTAAGATGGTCTATAAACCTATCAATAAGGTAATTAATGAAGTTAAATCAACCCATACAAATGTTACTAAATCCACTAAAGGAATCTCACCAACTAATCAGGAAAATTGGATTAAGAGGGTTGGTAAACAAATTTTGACATTCATGTTGTCATGATTAGTGGATTGATAATGCATTCATGTTTTGGGATCCTTGTTATGTTGTATGCATAATGGACATTCACTATGCTTTGAATGTTGATATGGTTTATTGGAGTGGCCCATAGAGAACAACCAAGGGACAGGTTAAACATACTTGGAATATTTTCTCATGTTTGGGATTTTAAAACTTCATTTTTAAACTTTGACAATAGTATATGCAGTTTATATGGACATGAGCAGTATGTCTATTTCGAGAAATTTGCATTGCAATTTATATGTTGCCTTTTATATTGTGAAAATAGAGGCTTATAAGACCCTTTATGGGGACCGTTTGTAATTTTACTAATTATACAAACTATTTGTAGCCATGCATGATATTTGCACATTCTATAAGACCCTTATTCATTTTTGGGCATTTTATTATAACTATCAATTGTGGTTACAAATAGCATGTAAAATTATTACACTAACAAATTGGTTTGCAGTTGCACTTGGTGAACAATTTGCAGTGATTGGCAAATGCACCATTTTTGAGATGCGACATTTGAGCAAGCAGTGTGTTTCTATCCACAATGTGGCAATGGGTAGATATTTGTTTTTCACTGACATTTCAAGGAGCAGTGATGTTTTTGCAGAAGCATTTTTAATGGAGACCATGCTTTTGGGGGTCCAAAAGCACTTAGTGGGGAGGTTTGATCCAGGTGGATCTCTCCATTTGTGAAAAAATAAAAGTTTCTATGTTCTGATAAAAATGATTGCACAATGTAGAGCTCGTCAAGATCTTTTTGACGCTTTTCATAGTTTGCAAAATGGACACTGTATGCAAAAGTTATAGACCATTGAAGTTTTGGTTCGACAAGTAAAAATATGGTGTCAACAAGTGACGTGGCATTATTTTCATGCAACAAGTGGACCAATGGGAGGTTGACACGTGGAAAATAATTAGGGGGCAAAAAATTTGGTTAGGTGTTATTTATCACATGTTATTTGAAAATTTCAAACTCCACACCACCCACCAAATATGCCACCTTGCCATCACGCCACCCAAGGAAATTTTCAAATAACAAGGCACCAAAAAGGAGGGAGGAAAAAGTCAAACTTCATGCAAAGCGTGCCCATGAAGCATGCCACGCCCTTGCCCGCTTCCCTAGGCACCTAGAAAGGAGGAAGAGGTTTTGAACCCTTGACCTCCCATGTAAAAGGGAAATGCCTTGATCGCTTCAGCCATAATGGTTGAAATGTTATAAAAGGGAGTTATTTTTACTATTTTTGACATGGATTTCTGATTGTGTTTTATTTTAAGAGGCCGAGAGCTTGTTTTAAGCTTGGAGATAGCTAGCTAATGGGATTTTCTCCAATATCCGACCTTATACACATAAGGTAAGCCTTTTTAATTACGTTTTGTAATTAAAAAGAGAATGTTATTATTATTTGGATATACCAATAGATTGAATGAAGGACAAAAGCAATTTTGGAAGGGGATTGAAGACTGAGGAAGGATTCCATGTGACTGAGCTTGAGTTTATCAGCGAAGGTGGAATTCTTGGACAGAGATCAGGCTTGAGGGAAGTTGTGTAGCGTTTCAAGAATTTGTAAGCCATTTGTTGCAGCAATTTAATAAAAACGGTCCTCACTAGTGGGCGCACCCAGAGACATAGGCAATCAGTGTCAAACTCCGTTATCAATTTCATGTGGTAATTTGTCATGATTGCATGTTTTATTTTCAAGTATTCTGATTTTTAATTAATCAAGAACTCATGCAATATTTGAAAAATTGACAATTTATGACATTTTAATTTTTAAAACAAAATTTAGTTTTATTGGTGCATGGAAGATATCAGTCTTTTTGATAATTCTAATCCAATTCAATAACCGAGAATACTTTGCCAAACAATTTGCAAGTTCTTTTGAGTATTTTTGAGAATTTGTATCAGTTTGAGAAAATTTAAAATCCGTATGTTTAAAAATTCACTTTGAGTCTTTCAGTGGTGTTTACGGATCATATAATATCCTTATCCCCAATTCAATTATTTTATGCTTGAGTAACTAGATAAATCATGGCATCAAGTTCCTTAGGTAATATCTCAAGATAAGTGTCAAAAGTAATTAGAAAATAAGAAAGAGGTGAATAGAAATTTAAGTTTAATCAATGAATGAAAATAATTATAATTCAATCATAAAATCAAAAAAATAAAACCCTCGGTGGAAACCATATAAGGTTTAAAATTTTGAATAATAGAGTGGTTAACAAAAAAAAATTAACAAAATGTTGCATAAGGATAATTAGCTTATGCATAATATGACAAAACAAATACACAAAGGATTATGAAGTAAATACAGTCTAAAATTGTAAATCAAGATGCTATGGTGTTGAAAATAGGAGAAAATGGAACAAGTTATTGATCAAGACAAGAAATAACAATGAATTGAAAAATAATGCTAGAATTTGACACCCCTAAGTTTTGAACTAAATTTATGGGACTAGATCTACGTTGTTTAGGTGATTATGTAGGTTTTTATCAAATCTGACTTCTAAATTATGAAAGTATAGATTTGGAACTTAACTTATTACCACTAAATATGTGATGGATGTATTAATTAGGTTGTTAATTTTGTAATACCTAGAACTATAGAAAAAGACCTCAACCATTGAAATTGTACTCTACATCATTTTGTGTTTTGGATATTTGTGTTTAGCTGGGATATCAGATATCATAAAATGTTATGTAATAAAAATACATAAATTTTGTGATGAAATTTTTGAATTATCATATTTTTAATCCTTAACATATCCCTTAAAAATAACAAGACAATTGTATTAAGAAAAGCTAGTTGACTCAAGTTACCCCTTGTTGATAGTATAATAGAATTGCAAAATCGTAGAGTGTAGATGCATGAAAAGTGTGTGATGGATATTATATTATATAATGTATTATATTTTCTATGTATTCAACTTATGTATGTATTCTAAAAGTCTTTGGAATGCAAAAATACTCATTCATGCTTGAATCAAAAGGATGAAATGTGAAGCGACATTGTATTGGAAAAGTTTATAAATAATGATTAGTTGTAATGGAAATGAGTTCCCAAAAAAATAAATGGGGGAAGATAGATAAGATAAATAGGGAGGGGACCATTGATATACTAATTAGGTGAATAAATGTTGATGTGTAATCAAGTAGATGAGGGGTCAAAGGGACCACATGGGTAGGTCAACCCCAATAAAGGGGAAGTCATAGCCCAAAGGCCCTGAACCCTAGGGATCAATCCAAGTGAGGGACCATAGTCTTAGAGAGAATAGGCAGTCTGGTGAGTATCTCCTATGTTGATTTATTGGGCTCCTATCTACCCATATAAAGGGGGGTCATGACATATATATGTTGATTGGATAGAGATTAATATAGATATTTGATAATGGTTTTCTTGAACATCTTTTATCCTTATTATATGTGAAATGAATGCCCTATTTTATCAAAAAAATTAATCAATTATAATTGATAATGAATGTTTTGTACATGTTAGTCTATGTTTCTAGAATAACTACATAATTCTTAACCTAAGAAATACTTTGTTTATTTTACGACTATGATCATGTTATAATCATGTGCATTACTTCACACATAAAACTTAGATTAGCATGCTCTGATGGGTTTTCTAAGAACCTCTACTAACAATTGTATGGTGAGTGTGGAAGGCTAAAATATGATACAATGGTTACCTAGATAGAGAGACTTAGAATGATGGCTCGATGATTCAATTCAAAATTTTATAGAGGAATAAAAAAGAATAAGAATTTCTATGCAAGAAGTTATTAATGATCATATATACAGTAAAATATATGAAATCTTTTGGTGCAACTTTCCTAGACTACTAGTTGTGTGGATATCAATACTTGAATACTGATGTTTTCAATTGAGACAAATAGAATTTATAGTTTGGATGGAAGAGAGACTAGAAAACCTATAAAATTTAGATATTGATTGAACTCATGCAACAGATCATTGGGTAAAAACTACCAGTAGTGGATACATCACCAAATCTTCTATATAGGGATACATTACATTTGAAACTATGTAGGATATGTTTATGAAAGGCAGTGGAGGTAAGTTTATTCAACAACTACCTAATCTTTTTTTTTTAAATGGTTGTAGAAAAGGCCATAGTGCCTACTCCTAACAACATGAACTAATGACTTTGAGCATAGGGGGATGTGTGTGATAATGAAGTGAATTATGAGGAATTGAGAAGGGATGCTTTAACCTATACTTATGAGATGAAGGATGTAGAGAATCAAAGTGAAAATTGAATTCTAGGGCTAGAATGAGACCTGTGACAACAAAGAAGATGGGATAATAAAATGATCCTAATGTAGCTAGGATTAGGAGTAAAGTAGTTAGTATAGAAGATAAAGAAGGAATGAGAGCTCATGGGAGAGAAAGAAAAGTTTGAGATTATTATGATTACGAAAGGATAGGGCCTAAGATAAAAGAAAGCATAAATGAGAGCACAAAGATAGATAGAGATGTTGAAGAGATGGAAGAAACTGGAAAGAGAGAAGAGGAGTGAGTAGATTGGTAATAAAGGAGTTTTAAATCTTAGTTATAAGGTAGGATATTGTTTAGAAAATAAATTGAGAACTCTTTAGAACAATTTATGTTAATTTTCAGGGTGAAACTAGGTTCAAGTTCTAGTGAAGTGAAAATCATAGACATGGATTATCCATTCTAAGGATACACAGCCCCTATGCCTATTTTATAAATAGAAATAATAAAAAGTGTAGAAGATAGTACATGGTTTGTATATTTTATAGATAAATTTGGGAAGTATAGTATATACACAAAAAATTTTGGATAGGAATAAATTGATTGAGGTGGGATTTTAGTTTGCAGCCAATATCAAACATTGCCCAACTCTAGTCTACTGTTTGCCACCTATTTCATATTTTACCACTAGAAGAATGGATCTCAATCTAAGATTTTTTGTCATGTTGACACAATATGACAATTATACTAACCTTAACTAGTAGATACTAAGTTTTAAAATGAAATGGCAAATTAAAAATGTAATTGTAGATGATGCAAAGAAGTATGAGCTCATAAAAGCTTTAATAGGAAGAGATATCGAGTTCATCTACAAAAGAGATGATAAAAAAATGAGTTTTAAAGATGTTAAATATCAATTGATAGGTTAATTCAAAATAAATAAGTTTGTGATTCAAATAGTCTAAGAGTTGAAAGAGATTTAGAAATAATCAACAAAACAGAGTGGGATTATGATGGCAGATTTTTAATTTAATAAATAGAATAAATTTTTTATTCTAAGACATAATAAGGTTGCATGGTTTTTGTAAGGCCTAATACCTAGGATTAGGTTAAACATTGTTTAAATTCTTTTCAAAAATAAGGTATATGCTCAAACAACTAATAATTTGTGTGGAGTAGATAAAATATTATGGAGATAGTCCATAGCCCACTACAAAAATTAAGCAAAGATAGATATTGTGTTATGTAATATAGATGAGCTCCATGAACTTAATATGACCAAGATAGGCCTATGGTGTATGTAATGTGGAAAATAATGGAACCATCAAAATGACTACCCAAAATTTAAGATGGAATTCTATGAAATATGGCATGTAGTAGGGCATGTGACTATTAAGTGTTATTTATTATAGCAATACATTCAACAAGATCAAACTTTGTATTGTAACTTATGTAAGTATCACAATCAAGATGATAGGAATTTTTGAGATCTCTAATAATTAAAGGAATACATCACCAATAATGTCTTCACAGTCCTAGCCCAATAGATTCCCTTTATAAATCCAAGGATCCCAAGCCCAGATATAGACATGACTTACATGACACATATTATTCTTTGATGGGTTTCAACCTTACCAAAGTATCAACCATAATCTCTCATAAGTTCAAAACTATAGGATCTATAGTATTCTTAATACCAAGTGGGACGGACCCCCCCCCTCATATCTCTAGTATCAATAGCCTTATAATGTTATGTCACCATAATAATATCAATAAGGATGGGTTTCATCTTCTCCCTAAGGAATGTATGAGGGATATGATGGATAGAAATAACAATGTGGGTGATCCCCTTAGATGAAAGGAGGATATAAGGGTCATAAATAATCAATTTAGGGTTTCTAACAAAGGCAAAGAGGAGATATATGAGGCTATCAAGGTAGATACTTTAAGCAATGGGAAATGTAATAGATCTATAAATCAATCCTACCTCAGAGAAGATAAATCCTACTTACACTTTTGATTGTGGATACATTAGATATTTGCGGTCATGAACAAGATGGATCCGTTAGACCTAGCCAAGGGAACCTAGCCAAGGGATATCTTACCACAATAAATTCACTAGGGAGGGTTCTAAAGCCTCTAGTCAAACAAAACAATGCAATAACCCTAATTAGGTCCTATGTTTTCATATTCACTAAACTAATACAAAATAAATTAAAAGTCTAATCTAGTGCTCCCTAAATATTGTGGCACAAAGTGGGGGTAATAAACATGAAAATTAAACATACATAGAAGACATATACTCATGTAAATGTATATGGAATCTTAATGCATGGGAGAGATGCAAAAATCCATATCTATCTAATTTTACAAAGGAGGAACAAATTTAGGAATAATTACCTTTGAATACAAACATATCAAGCCAAAATCTCTCACTTGGCCAAGGTTCTTTGCAAGCGGTTGTTATGGTATGTAAGGATGACAAGGATAAATCAGCTCTAGGCTACACAACCTATCAATACATCCAAAATACTTCTTTATAAGATAAGATCCATATCTCTAAAGAAATTATGAAACCTTAAGCTTGCTCCTCAATTATAATGGTGGATAAGTATATTTTTAATATATATCTCTTCTTCTTCTCTTCTTTTAAAAATGATGAAATGGATGTGTTTATAGAGACAAATCTAACCCTAATCCTTTTTACAAGTTTAAGATGACAAGGTTGACCCAGTCAATCTAGTATCATTATTGACAAAAATAAATTAGGTTGTGAACTAGATTAGTCAGGGGCTGACCTAGACCTTAATAAGTCTTATCAATTAAAGTACAAGGTTGATGGGGCTAACATTGTAACATAAATTATCAAAAAAGGGTTTTAGGTTAAGGAAGGGATAATGAAGGTGGTAAATGACTAGAAGAGGGTGAAAAATATGAGACAAAGCTTACGGAAATGTTTTTAGGAGATGGTTAGATTGATATCAAGTGTCCAATAAGGGACAATAATCTTATGAAGCACCAATGGTCTTCCCACCCCCTTTTTTAATGCACCCCTTAAAGCATGCACTCAAAAGATTAAGACTCAATAGGTTCTTGCAAGATAGAAAGCATCAATAATTGATAAATTTTGAAAATATTATGTGTATACATATAGCACACTTAAATATCATCACGTGTCATGTAGGTACAGCATGGGATGGTGCTTCATGAAAAGAAGATAGCAACACACAATGTTGAAGTTGAATTAAGTGTAGTAAGGAACAAATAAGATAAATAATATGATAGAATTTAAAAACACATACCATTACTTACCTTAGTGTTTAATGTAAAGATGGAGATGTAAAAAATGTGAAGGTATCCAATGTAGAGAATATTAGGTGAACATGTAGAGATTAGCAAAAATAAAAAAATTGTGATATAGACATATAATAGTTGAAAAGATTCTCTATGGTATTAGGATTCTAAAACATTTTATAGTTTAGAAAAAGAGATAGTAGAGACAAATATATGATCAAAATAAGAAATATGACAATAAATATTTGAAGAGTAAATAATGTTGAATAGTAAAATATAAATAGAGTGAAAAATAATTCATTTCATATTTTTACTATTCTAAGAAAAGAGAGCTATAATAGACCTAGTGAGAGACTAAAGATCCAGAATAGTGATGAGATGATAGCTAAGATGGGGAGGGCACATAATAGCCACAATGAGTGCAGCACAGGTAAGGAACTAAAAAATTTAAATTTTTGAATATTTTTATTTGAAATTGAGTGAATTATAGGAAATTAACGAGTAGGAAAAATCTAGGCACTGAAATGAACCCTAGGAAATTTTTAGGGACACTAGGGGTAAAATGGGGTATTGGGTAGGAAAGAGTTAGACTAATAAATTCTCAAATCATTTATGGTAATTGGTCAAAAAGTTGTCATTGTGGATGAATAGAGTTGACCAAGTTGACTTAGTCTATAAAGCAAAAGAAAACCAATAGGCCATCTATGTAATAGTAAGCTAATTTAGTTGGCTAAGGAAGGGGGTTAATTGTGTATCAGTGTGCTAAATTAGTTGTTTGAGAAGTGGTTGATATAGTACTGTAGGGTAGAAAAGAGGTCAACTTAGTACTATAAACCAAAGGTGGCCAACTTAATACTGAAGAGGCCTATCTAGTATAAATTTGATAGGGTTGATTTCGTATCCCTAATGAAACATAGGGATGATTTAGTGTTTAATAGGTTAATTTGGTAAAAAATTAACAAACTAAATCAAATCAGTTGAGTTTGGTAAGAAATAAACAAACTTTGATTATAAATGACATGGAGATATAATACATCCTATGTTGTTTGATAATTTATAGAGATGACAAAGATATTGGAGATTGATCGATGCATCATGGTTAACATATTTTCTAGAGAGTTTGATAGATGTGGATAGAGTGAGAGTAGTTACACTAGGTTTGGGAGTTATCATGGAGATGAGGTGCATCCCAGTTAGTATTGATCTCATTTTCATGGTCCTCAGATAATGCGAATGGTTTACCAACACATTTTGATGGTGGTGGATGGGGATACCATAGAGGTGGGTATCACACTGGAGGACATCTATGCATTGCTCAAATTTTTGATAGGAGGGACACTAGATGATTTGGAGGAGAGATGAGCCCTACTAGGTGGGTGACATGTTCAAATAAGATATACCCAGGGTTGAGGGTTAGTTTATTTGATGTGTAGATTATGTAGGTTCTAGGCATCTAGAAGGCTGTGATCGGACTTATAACAACACAAGTATTATGTCATAAGTAGATGAGAAGGTACCATTATATGTGATAACCTTGTATTAGTCTATTTTGGATCAGGGGGTGTTATATGATTTGGGTCTTTCATCTAGGTCCAGCTCATGCATGATATGTATGGGATGTTGTCTAAAGGGTAGAAGACCATGAGATTAATGATATTACTTAGTGCATGGATATATGAGAGGTTACTTATGTATTAGTCAATTGGGTTGCTCCATCTGGTTGATGATAGGTTACCTTGGATGATGAGATAGGGATAGGAATAGGTAGCACAAGTCATGCCCCACATGCTAGTAATTCAAATAATCACATGAGGGGAGATCATGTGGCATCCATAAAAATTGCTACTATTTGGCCTAATTGGGTGACTATGGCATCAAGGTTGGTTTGAGTGTGGATCATAAGCCACTATACCTGATGGGTAGATTTATAGCTAATGACACACTTGTTAAGGTAGTTTGGATTCTTGCACCCAAAAGCTACTCTACTAGTGCCTTCTTTTTGGGCATGGCATGCTAGAAAGCTAAGGGGGAGAGGAAGATGAGGAGCACTAGTCAAGAGATTGGTGATCAAGTCATGACATGTGTGATCATAGACTGGTTGAGCATCATAGCTGACATCTAGAGGAGGAAAAGGCACGAAAGTAGAGGTAGGAGTGCATCAAGTACCATAGTAATTGACATAGTAGGAGGAGTAGTGACACCTAATACACACCATAAATAGAGTTACCATTAGTGATATTAAGCACATACGAGGGTGTTCACACATGATGATCTGATAGTTGGCCTAGGATAGAGTTAGTAGATAAAGGCACCTCTAAGGAGAGGCTCATGACATGCATGAGTGATAACTCATAATTTTGCATCAATAAGGAGGAAACTAATGGATAAAGTGCTTGGGGGATAGGTAGATGGAGAGACCATGCTCGACAGATGAGTATATAAGGAGATAGTGGTTGGTGACACCAAGACCAATAAGAAATTATGTAATTTTAATTGTTAAGATAAAATACTAGTTATATGTGATTGTAGGTAGAATGATAAATTTTGATATGTATTTGTGATCTAATATCTATCTGGTTTTGGTTTTATAGATCTTATGATAGAGGTGGTCATATGTGGATCCCTAGTTATGGTAACACACCATGACATTTTGGATGAGGTGTTAGCACCATACGATCCCACCATGTTGTATGATCCTATGGTACCATATGCTCCAACTCAGGTAGGCCAATTTATACTTGTAGGGGAGGCTATGAAGTAGCTATAGACATATGGGGATGGATTTCAGCCATCATTAGGGGTGGGAGTAGGAGAGGCATAGGCATGACAGGCCCTAGCTCAAGAGAAAGCCACACATATGGCTACCATGATCCAACTTGGACAGATATAGGCCCAGGTGGCCAAGCTATAGGGATAGGTATCATGATTTAAATCCCAAATTGCCTCATTATAGTGCAACATGTAGAGGGGAAAATCTAAGGAATCTATGCGTAGCATGACTAGGCCACAGGATAAGCATTATGGAGCCCAGCCATAGAGCTAAAGCTATGTATTTTTGTATTTTGTATTGTTGTATTATATAAAACACATGATATATAGAAATAAATTGTTTTTGTAGTTGTATTTGATCTCATGAGTTATATTTGGTTTGTGGTTGTGGATGCATGGATATATTTCTTTCTAGCACATGTATTTTTATTTTGTTGTGTATGCTATGGGAAATGTATGTGGAGTGTTTTCTGTTCTAGCATTATGTGATACACATGCATGGTTAAAAATAAATAGGCAAAAAAGACTTAGAAAAGTATAATTAATCAAAAATAAATGTACTACATAATATCATGATGGGAAATGTGTAATAACAAAATATGACTAATATAATAAACCAAAAATTGGTAAACAAGAGAACAAAATGTTTTTAAACCATGAAAAATATTGGCACCAAATTAAACAAGTAACATCACACTATATCACGTTGGGAAGTATGAAAATAATGTAATAAAATAAAAAGCACATGAAAGACAAATGGTATAAAAACAAAATAATTAGGTTAATCTATCATACTAAATCACATTGAGAAGTGTAAAAGAGAACCAAATGTGGCAAAATGAACTTAAATTGATCACACTAATTCAAGTTGATAAGTATGAAAAACATAAGAAAAATGGTTGTATTCTTACATGCAATCAAAAAAGAAGAATATAAAATTGAAATATCAATGAAGTAATCATAAAACATATTATATCAATATGGGAAGCATTTCAATGATGTTTAACTCATAATCAATCATGACTTATCTCAAATTTGACACATGTAATTTCATTGTAACTTGGGTATTGGAAAATTTTATGAGGAAGATGAGGTCATATCCATGGTCTTACATTGAAACTCATAAAGGGAACACCAATGAGGTGGAAACAATAGGAAAAATATTTTAAATGGTATGTTTAGAATGGTAATGTTAAAATTTGATAATTTTTTAAGAAGACCTGGTCATATCTAAGGTCTTACACTGCAACTCACAAATGGGATCCCTAGGGGGCGTGATCAATGAACAAAACAATATTTTTCAAGGGGAAATGTTAGGATTATGGGAAATGAAAAGAAAATGAGGAATGTAAAAAGCATAACATAGTTGTTTATGCTAAGACCTTAGGAAACATGAGGCACACTAAGGACATAGAAAGACACTAAGTGACTAGTGACCATCAATATACAAAGTATACCCATTCACATTAGGCACAAAGTTGTGTAGGAAAATAAGGGAGGTACTAATATCAAATCATGTTGGTTATTTTAAACAAGAAAATTAAAAGGGACCTACCTTCCCACAACATCTTCCCTATTCTTCAGGACCTCTTACAAAGTCATCGATCTATGGCGAAGATTAGGTACTTGTGTGAGAAAGTAGGTAGCACTAAAATATTTTTTTACTCTCCTTTTCTAATCTATCAACATACCACACCACAATGGACCTTGACTCTATCATGAGGCCAAATGAGGAGTTTGAGCTTCAATTAGAAAAATGAGATGTGCTTAGAATCACATTTTTTAGTGTGACTTGACTTTTGAAAAAAAATAATGTTGCCTTTTGTATCATTACCTTTTATTAAAATGATTTGGATTTTGAATTTGTGTGGCTTTTAAGATTCCTCCAAACTTGGAATGACCAATCATGAGAGAAAAACTGGCACACATAAATGAACTTTAATATTTGGCTAAAGGAAGCTAAGTATCCAAAGACATGACTGACTAAAACACTTAGGCTTACCTATAAACTAGCATGTTATCTCAAGTTTCAACCATGTGTATGCTTAGTTTGTAAAAGGAAATAATGGGGAAAAAGGGGGATCCAAGATGTAATAATAAAAGGAGATTATAATGAGATGACTTGTATGCTAATTTATCACATGATATAGAAAGAATGACTAAGGGAAGCCAGGTTTGAATAACCAATTCATAATAACAATTATTCATGTTATAGAGATAAGGTAGAAAATAATCATGAGAAAACAAATAGATGAACATATAGAGAAAAATCATATAATCATGAAAAATAATACATAAGAGAACATAAGGAATAAAAGGACACCATAGACAACATGTAATGCAAAATATAAGTAATCATGTAAGATAAATAAGAACTTGACATAATGTCAAATGATATAAGATAGATAAATGTAAATTTGGAACACACGTCCAATCCAAAATGAAGAAAGCAATGAAATAACACCATTTTGTGTTCATCTATATTGGTAGATTTATCCATACACATTATCCATAACATCTGATAAGTTATTATGAAGCTGAACTCTAACTGCAGTGAGGGTCACATCAATCTTTAGAGAAAGTTGAGAAAATACTTCATGTTGAATCTCCTCGATGGAAAATGTAGGAATGTCTAAAATATCATGCTCATGAAGACTATCATGCATGGAATACTTAGAAAAAAGAATAGGAGTGGACTCTATAGGATTTTAAGGGGTCACTGGTGGAGAATGAGCCATAGGTGAAGGAGTCACTAGTGGAAAAGGGGCCACAAGTCAAGGAAGATCCATGAGTGAGGGATTCATGGGTGGATAAACTATATGTTGAGTGTGGAGCCCTTTAGGGGCCTAAATAGATCCAAGGATGGGGGGGGCATAATTTTCAAGTTCTCCACAATTGAGTGGAATATTATTTGAATTCCTAATTTATATGTATTCTATATTTCATGGAGTTAGTTGTTAGATGCCTTTTCCCATGTTGACTTCCTTATTTTGAGGAAACTATTTATTTATTTTTTAGAAAAGGGAACTCCTTCCTTGTTGATTGGAGTTGGTTGTGATCACATGTGCATGGGAAAATATGCCCTTAGAAGGTGGATAAGATGAATATGGAAAATTTATCCTTGGGAGATATTTTAGATAGGCTTGATGAGGTGGAAAAGGGTTGTCACATGTTGGATAATGATTATCTTGGATAAGCATTACACATTTGCTCCTCCTTTTATGTATTTTATTAATTTTCTATTTATATAGGGTGTGGTGTGGCCTTTAGAGGTTGATGGTTTATTTTTCAAGTGTGGCTTTGAGGATCAAATTCAAAGTGCAGGTAGTTTACAAAGTGTAGGTGTGGTTTAACAACTTGTGAGATACAGCATTTTGCAGGTGTAGGTGAAAGTGCAAATTTTTATGTAGCACTTTCTATAGGAGATTTTTTTTAATATCTCTATGGGATTTCATTGTAATCTTGTTTTAGATTACTGATTTATTTGAGAACTTTCATTGTTGGATGTAGCCCACATTGGGTGAACCACGTTAGATCTGTATTATCTATGTTATTATTATCTTGCTCTCATTTATGCTTTTATATTAGTAGTGAATTAAGGAATGTTTCCATGATGAATTTTATTCCATAGCTTTAAATTTGGTTTATGGTAATAGTAGATCTAGATTTAGAAGTGTTTTATTCCTAACAACTAGTATCAAAGCCATTGGTTGTGTGTTTTACTGAAGTGGTAAATCACAGGAAGGCTATTAGCTTGAGTGGGAGATATGGGAGAAGAGATCAGATTTAGAGTTGAGAAGTTTGATGGTAATAATTTTGTTTTATGAAAAATGTAGATGGAATATTACCTATATCAGAAGGAACTTCAACTCCCCTTAGAGGGGAAAGGAGGACAACCTGTAAGTATGAGTGATGTAGATTGATCATTACTCGATGGGAAGGTATTAGCAGCTATATGGTTATGCCTTGCATCTTTTGTTGCACTTAACATTGTAGATTAGATAAATACAAAAGATCTCATGGATAAACTTGGGAAGTTATATGAGAAATCTTTAGATTTTAATAAAAAAAATCTTATGAAAAGATTGTTTAACATGAAAATGTCTGAGAATGGTTCAATTGCTAATCATCTTAATGATTTTAATACAGTTGCAAGTATGCTCACTTCAGTTGGAATTAAGTTTGATAATTAAGTTCAAGCTTTTCTAATCTTATGTTTTTTCCTGATAGCTAGGATAGTTTGGTTATGGTTGTAAGTAATGCAGTCCCTGCCAAGGGAAGCTTGAATTTTAAGGATGTTGTAGGTGTGATCCTTAGCAAGGAGATGCAAAGGAAAAGCACTAGTGAATCATCTTTAGGTAATGCTTTATCCATTGATACTAGAGGGATGCAAAAGGATAAGAGAAAAGGAAACTGAGGATAGTCAAAAGGTGGATCTAAGTCTAGATCTAGATATAAGATGATATGTTGGCATTTTGGGAAGAGTGGACACTCAAAGAAGGATTATTGGTCACTACGGGATAAGAATTCCAACAATGAGGAAATGAATGAGGTAAATTTGACATCAAGTAAATCATTTCAAGATGCCTTAATTCTTTATATGGATAGTTTTTTTGAGTCTTAGGTATTAGATTCAAGGGCTTCTTTTCATGCCACCCCACATAGGCATTATTTTACTAATTATGTTCAAGATAATCTAGGACATGTATATCTTGGTGATGATGAACCATGTGAGATAGTAATGAAAGGTTGTGTTCATGTTAAGATGTAAAATGGGAACACATGTATCCTTAAGGATGTTAGACACATGCCTATGTTGAGATAGAATTTGGTTTCAATGGGGCAATTGGGTAGTGAGGGATGTTCAGTATTGTTTATTATAGATTTTTGGAAAGTTACCAAAGGTGCTCTTGTGATGTTTAGAGGTAAGAAAGTTAGTACTTTGTATTTGACTAGTAGTGTTGATTCTATTAATTTATTTGTTGCAAATGGAAATGCAACTATGTGTCACTATAGGATCGATCATATGAGCCATAAGGGTATGCAGATCTTAAAAGATAAGTTGCCTAGATTGAAAGACATAGATCTAGACTTCTGTGAAAATTATGTGTATGGGAAATAAAAGCAGGTTAAGTTCTTAAAGGTTGGACCCACAAAGAAAGATCACAAGTTAGATCTAGTACACTCAAATATATGGAGACTAGCTCAGGTATTTTATATTGGTGGATCCAATTATTATGTTAATTTTATAGATGATGCAATGATAAAAGTTTGGTTGTATTGCATTAAAAAGAAATCTGATGTATTTGACACTTTTAATAAGTGGAAAGCCTTGATTGAGAATGAAACAAGCCTCAAGTTGAAATGTCTCAGATCAGATAATGGAGGTGAGTATTATAATAATGATTTATTTGATTATTGTTCTCACAATGGAATCTGTAGGCAAAGGATAGTTCCAAGAACTCCATAACAGAATGGGGTATCTAAAAGGATGAATAGAACAATAATGGAACATGTTAGGAGAATGAGGTTACATGCAGGGTTGCCTTTATAATTTTTAGTAGAAGTAGTTAGCACAATAGTATATCTGATTAATAGAGGACCTTCTATGTCTTTGAATGGACAAATTCTAGAACAAGCTTGGTCTGGTAAGAATGTTGATTATTCTTTTCTTAGAGTCTTTAGATGTGAAGCATTTTCTCTCATCAAGAAAGAAGATAGGACCAAGCGAGAGGCTAAATCAGAGAAATGCACATTTATTGGTTATGGTGAGGATGACTTTGGTTTTTGTTTACAAATCACTAAAGATAGGAAAATATTTCAGTCTAGAGATGTAGTCTTTAATGAAAAAGTCATGTTTAAGGATCAGTTGTAGGAACAAGATCAAGAATAGAAAGAGAACACAATATTGGATGACATTGAGGATGGAAAAGTATCCAAGGATTTAGTTCAAGAACCTTCTACACAAGGCCCCCAAACTCCTATGGTAAGAAGGTCTTCTAGGGTAAGAAAAGCACCTGAACATTTTTCTCCTTCTTTGAATTATTTATTATTCACTGACAATGGAGATCCATAGTGTTATGAGGAAGCAATGCAGGTAGATGTCAAGTTGATATGGGAACAAGCCATGGAATATGAGCATAGATCTCTCATCGAGAACCAAACATGGGATTTAACTAGGCTACCCAAGGGAAAGAGTACATTGTTGAACAAGGATCTTTAAAATCAAAGAAGAGATGAAGGGAGAAAATGGTATAAGGCCAGGATGGTGGTCAAGGGGTTTGCACAAAAATTAGGTATTGATTTTGATGATATTTTCTTTCCTAATGTAAAAATGACTTCTAGTACGACTATTCTTGGTTTAGTTGTAGTTGAGGATTTGCACTTAGAATAGTTAGATGTGAAAACTAATTTTCTTCATGGTGATTTGGATGAAGAGTTGTATATGAAGAAACCATAGGGATATGAGGTCAAAGGGAAGGAGAACTATGTGTGTAGAATAAAGAAGAGCTTGTATGGATTGAAACAAGCTCCATAGAAATGATATAAGAAATTTGATTATTTTAGGTTGGAACAAGAATATCAAAGGTGTCATTCTAACCATTACATGTACATCAAACATTTTGATGATGGTTCCTTTATTATATTATGCTTGTATGTCAATGACATGTTAGTTTTACGAAAGAACATACAACATATTCATATGCTCAAGAAACAACTTAGTGACTCCTTTTCTATGAAGGATTTGGGTGTTGTAAAGCAAATCCTTGGTATGAGGATTTATCATGACAAGGAGAGGAAGTTGATATTATCCCAATTAGAGTATGTGAAGAAAGTCTTGGAAAGGTTTAGCATGTTGGATGCTAAATCTATTGGTACTCCTTTGATAGACCACTTTAGATTATCAAAGGAGCAGTGTCCCAAGATGGAAGCTAAAAAGCTTAAGATGTCCAAGGTACCTTACTAATTGATAGTTGGTAGCTTGATGTATGCCATGGTTTGTACTAGGTTGGATATTTCCCAAGTTGTGGAAGTTGTGAGCAGGTATATGAGTGATCCAAGTTATGAGCATTAGCAGGTAGTGAAATGGATTCTTTGGTATTTGAGAGGAACCATTGATTTTGCATTATGTTATGGTGGATCAAATACCACTTTATGTGGTTATGTGGACTCAGATATGGTAGGGGATATTGATAGCAGGAGAATTATGATAAGATATATATTTACTGTTAGAGATACAATGGTTAGTTAGATTTCTAAGATACAGAAGTTTTTGGCTTTGTAAACCATAGAGGTAGAGTATGTTGTTGCTATGGAGGCTAGCAAGGAGATGATTTGGTTATAGGAGTTGTTTTGAAAGTTAGGGCATGAGTAGGAATTTGGGAGAATACACAATGATAGTCAAAGTACTATTCATTTGTCAAATAACTCCACTTTCCACTCAAGGATGAAACACATTTAGTTACATTATCATTTCATTAGGATAGCTTTGGAGGAGAACTTGGTGAAGTTGGAGAAGATTCATACTAGCTAGAATCCTATAGATATGATGACCAAGGTGGTCACATTGGACAAGTTGAGACTGTGTTTAGATTTGGTTGGCCTTAGGGGTCATAGAGCATTGATAGATTTTGTTCAGGAGAAACGGTCTCCAAATGGGATATTGTTGAGTGTGGAGCCTTTTGGGACTATCACATGACCATAGGAATAAATTTTGGGGGCCTAAAGAGCTCCAAAGATGTGGGGGGCATAATTTTCATGTTCTCCACGTGTGAGTGGAATATTCCTTGTATTCCTAATTTCTATTTATTCTATATTTTATGGAGTTAGTTGTTAGATGCCTTTTCCCATGTTGACTTCCTTGTTTTGAGAAAACTAGTTTTTTTTTAGAAAAGGGAACTCCTTCCTTGTTGAATGGAGTTGCTTATGATCACATGTTCATGGGAAAATATGCCCTTAGAAGGTGGAGAAAATGAATATGGTGAATTTATCCTTGGGAGAGATTTTAGATAGGCTTGATGAGGTGGAAAAGGGTTGTCACATGTTGGATAATACTTATCTTGGATAAGCATTGCACATTTGCTCTTCTTTTTGTGGATTTTTTTCATTTTCTATATATACAGGGTGTGGTGTGGCCTTTAGAGGTTGATGGTTTATTTTTTAAGGTCTGGCTTTGAGGATCAGAGTCAAAGTGCAGGTGTTTTTCAAAGTGCAGGTGTTCATTACAGGGTGTGGTTTAGCAACTTGTGAGATAAAGCATTGTGCAAGTACAGGTAAAAGTGTAGCTTTTTGTGTAGTACTTTCTACAAGAGATTTTTTTCTATCTCTATGGGAGTTCATTGTAATCTTATTTTAGATTACTAATTTATTTAAGAACTTTCATTTGTGGATGTAACCCACATTAGGTGAACCATGTTAGGATTATGTTATTATTATCTTACTCTCATTTATGCTTTCATATTAATGGTGAATTAAAGAATGTTTCCATGATGCATTTTATTGCATAGCTTTAAATTTGGTTTATGTTAATAGTATATCTAGATTTAGAAGTGTTTTATTCCTAACACTATAGGTAGAGAAGGGACCATAGGTCGAAGAGACACGAGGGAAGAAGGGGGAGCCTTCTTTCAAGGGTGACCTGTGAGAGGAAGGGTAGTATATGCAAGAATGGCTATGAGGTGATTATTGAGATGTTGTTAAAGGATGTGGAAATGATCAAGGTAATGGGTACCACATGTGCCATAGATAATATACCTCTCCATGTTTGGGAATATATTTAGGTGATACTTTTGGGGGAGGTATAGACTTGTCTGTGGGCTAAGGAAGAGTGGGATGCAAGGTATCTATATATTTTATAAGTTTATGACGATGCATGGAGGAATGATTATCTTTGCCATGGAAGTAACATATATGCTTTTTATTAGACTTTATGGGTTTCCTAATAGAGGGAGTGGAAATGGAATATGGGGAAGGTTGTTGTAGTTATCAATATTTATTCCAAAGATTAACAACTTTATGAATGTCCTTGTATGGTTGATCAACCTATTTGGTGGGAAAGGGAACAAGCTATGGTAGAGGGAGTAGACCATCACCAAGGGGAGGTAGGGCTTGTGGAGAGACTAGATAAGGATCAATTGAAGTAGCTATAGTATCATAAATAGGAAGAGATGCAGATAAAGAGGGAGTGAGAATAAGATCCAGACTAGGCTTAGCTAAGGGAGGGGTGATATGCACAGAAGGTTGAAGAATAGAGGTAAGCATCTTAGGGTCAAGCTAGCTATAGGGTCCTAGTATATATCAAAATGATAGGGACTAGTCAAGCATGCTCCTATGAGGTTATTTATAAATTAGAGGTGTGCACACCATCTCTACCCTATGAACAAGAGTAAAAATGTTAAAATTAGGAAAATAATTTGTTATCATTCTTCTTTACTTCAGTTTATATATATATATATATATAGACAGACTAAAGTAAAGAAGAATGATAAAAAAATTATTTTAGCATCTTAATCCTAAACAAGACCTCTTAAAAATGGGTCATCTAAGGTATAACCATCGTCATAGTCAGGTGTATAAAGATCAACTACATAGGTAGGGATGACCTTTTCATTAGATGTGGTGTGATTAATGGAATGCAAAGTCTTAGTTAAGACTACGAGGATATCATCACTAGGTGGTTGATGAGAATGTGGCTTCAGAGAATGTGGAAGCTAAGAAATGAGATGAGGAGAGAGATCATAGGTAAGTTGTGGAGCTAAAAGCTTCAACAGATGAGCGAGTGCAAAAGTTGCAGGAGTCACACAGTCGCCGATGATGGTTAGGAATGGACCAGAGGCTACTAGCATCAGTTGTGGATTGGCCGATGTCGGTCACAGGTAGACAAGCAGGGACCGACGTCGGTCACCTGTGCATCTAGAATGTCTATTTTCATGGACAGAATAGAATGTTTGCATGATAAGATTAAGTGTTAGTCTTAAGTCTGCATCTCTATCTTTAGTAGGACTATTTTGAGCCCTTGATTAGGAGGTGCATCTAATGGTTGTGATTGTATGCTCATGAATCCCTAATGTTATATAATAGGGATAGATCTTCATAGCTTATAGTAGAACAGTACAAGATATTTGTATAGTATATGTGTATCAATCCAGGTTGCTGGATTTGATTGTAATTGAGAGAGAGAACTCTTGAGGGAAAGAGATCTGGTAAGAAATTTGTACATCTAAGAGGTGTGAGAAGAAAGTGTGTTTTTTTCATTGTAATTACTTCTGGAAGAGTTTAATTCAAGTTTTCAGGGTGGTTTATTGTATCTCTTATTCTTTGTTTCTGATTCTAGTTACTTATTATTCTGGTTTAATTCTGTGTTTAGTTGCTTTCACATAGTAATCAACTTTGTTGGTTGATCCCCAACAAGTGGTATCAGAGCTCAGGTTGATTAACAGGTGTTTTAGATCTGGTTAGTGTTTGTTGATTACAGGTCACTCACAGGGGTTTCTATTTGAGTGGGAGAAGCAATGGTAGAAGAAAGTAAACTAAGAATGGAGAAGTTTAATGGCAAGAATTACCAATTATGGAGAATGCAGATAGAAGATTATATGTATCAGAAAGATCTATACTTACCGTTAGGTGGGGTTTCAAAGAAGCCCATAGACATGGAAGATGAAGAATGGGAAGTTCTTGATAGAAAGGCTCTTGGATCTATAAGATTGAGTCTAGCATCTATTGTGATATCTAATTTATCATAGGCAAAGTCAACGGTAGAGTTAATGACTACTTTAGCAAATTTATATGAAAAACCCTCAGCTTCAAATAAGGTATATCTTATGAAGCAGTTATTTAATTTGCAAATGCAAGAAGGTGGATCTGTATATAATCATCTAAATGATTTCCATGGAATTGTAAATCAATTAAATTCAGTCAAAATAGTTTTTGATGATGAAATTAAAGCTCTATTAATCTTATGCTCTTTACCTGAAAGCTAGCATAGCTTGGTAATGGCAGTTAGTAATACTGCATCTGCTTCAAATATTTTAAAAGTAGATGATGTTGTTAGTGTAATCTTGAATGAAAAATTTCGTAGGAAAAGCACAGAAACATCAAGGAATGCTTTAAGTTTTGAGAGCAGGGGAAGGCAAAAAGAGAAGGGCAAGCATAGGAGATCAAGGTCTAAGTTAAAGATGAGAGGTAGATCCAAATCCAGAAATGGCAGGAAGATAGCCTGCTGGAATTGTGGAAAGATAGGGCATATAAGCAAAGATTGTTGGTCAAAACCTAAAGAAGACAATCAGCATGAAGGTAAAGAAGAAGCAAAAGTTGTAGGTATTGTTGCACAAGATGCTCTTATATTCTCTTTGCATAATAATATAGAATCTTGGGTTTTAGATTCTGGTGCCTCTTTTCATGCAACCTCTAATAGAGAATATTTCAATGACTATGTCCATGGAGATTTTAGACTAGTTTATTTAGGGGATGATGAGCCTTGTAAAATAGTTGGCAAAGGAAAAGTGCAGCTCAAAATGCAAAATGAAAACACATGGATGTTGAGAGATGTCATGCATGTTCCCAGCCTAAAGAGGAATCTAATTTTTGTAGGAAAGTTAGGGGATGAGGGTTGTACAATAACTCTCATAGCTGAATCTTGGAAGGTTTCCAAGGGTGTACTTATATTGGCCAGAGGTAAGAGAGTAGGTACTCTCTATTTATGTAATTATATTACTGATAATTCTCCTTCTATATTATCTACTTTAGATGTAGATGCAAAGTTGTGGCATCAGAGGCTTGGCCACATGAATGAGAAGGGAATGACAATTCTTAAGTCAAAAGGTAAGCTTTCATATTTGAAAAGCATAGATCTAGATTTTTGTGAGCACTGTATTTTTGGGAAATAGAAGAGAGTGAGTTTTCTCAAGACTGGGTCAACAAAGAAGAAGCACAAGTTGGAGCTTGTTCACACAGACATGTGGGGACCAGCTCAGGGTGATTTTATTGGAGGATCATAGTACTATGTTTCTTTCATTGATGATGCTACAAGAAAGGTATGGGTCTATTGTATAAAGAAGAAATATGATGTTTTTGACACTTTTAAGATTTGGAAAGCTATGGTTGAGAATGAAATAGGCAGGAGATTGAAGTGCCTTAGATCTGACAATGGTGGTGAGTTTTGCAGCTATAAGTTCAACTGGTATTGTTATATGCATGGAATACACAGGAAAAGGATGGTTCCAAGGACACCTTAGCAAAATGGAGTTATTGAAAGGATGAACAGAACAATAATGGAGTGTGCATGGTGTATGAGGTTGCATGTTGGTTTGCCCTTACATTTTTGGGTAGAAGTTGTAGATATTGCAGTTTACCTGATTAATAGAGGACCCTCTATAGCTCTAGATGGTGGAATTCCAGAAGAGGCATGGACAGGTAAAAAGGTAGATCTTTCATTTCTCAAAGTTTTTGGTTGGGAAGCTTTTGTGCACATTGATAAAGAAAATAGAAAGAAGCTAGATGTTAAGTCTATGAGGTGCACTTTTATTGGTTATGGCTCTAGAGATTTCAGATTCAGGTTTTGGAATCTAGGAACTAAAAAAATAATTAAAAGCTGTGATGTTGTTTTTAATGAAAAAGTAATGTATAGTGATTACCTCAAGAAGCTGAATCAATCTGAGTAAAGCAATGGAGAATTAGATGAGGTGACGGTCTAAAATGAGCTCACGGGAAGAATAATCACAAACAAGAAAACACAGAGACCAACATCGGTCAGGAAGGAACCGATGTCGGCAATACAGGAATTGATGTCGGTCAGATAGTGACTGACGTCGATCAGGCAGGAACCGATGTCGGTCATGTGGAATCGACGTCAATCAGTTATAGGCCTGGAGGTGATCGAGGTCGGTCACTGTTAGAGAATTTGGGTGGACAGCATGTTGTGAATGAGTCTCAGATGCCCATCAAGAGGTCAAAAAGGGTAAGTAAACCTCCAATTCAATATTCCCCTTCATTATACTATTTATTGCTCACTGATGATGGAGAACTAGAAAGTTTTGATGAAGCAATACAGGAGGAATCCAAGAATCAGTGGGAGCTAGGCATGAATGAGGAAATTGATTCCTTGAAAGAGAACCAAACGTGGGATTTGGTTGAGTTGCTAGTGGGAAAGAAGACACTGAAGAATAGATGGATCTACAAATTGAATGAAGGAGATAATGGACAGATGAGATATAAGGCCAGGTTGGTAGTGAAAGGATTTGCACAAAAACTAGGTATTGATTTTGGTGAGATTTTTTCACCTGTAGTAAAAATGACTTCTATACGGACTGTATTGTCTTTAGTTGCTATTGAGGATTTGCATCTTGAGCATATTGATGTTAAGATAGCATTTCTTCATGGAGATTTGGATGAAGAAATATATATGGATTAGCCAAAAGGATTTGAGGTCAAAGGTAAGGAGAAACTTGTGTGTAGATTGAAGAAAAGCTTGTATGGTCTCAAGCAAGCTCCTAGACAATGGTATTTGAGATTTGATAGGTTTATGACTGAGCATGGCTATAGTAGATGTCAATCTGACCATTGTGTGTATTTTAAGATATTGGATAATGGTAGATATATTATTCTGTTATTGTATGTATATGATATGCTGGTTGTAGGATCACACATGTAGGATATCTCTGAGCTTAAGGTGAAATTAGCTCAC
This sequence comes from Torreya grandis, assembly GCA_037957365.1. Taxonomy (NCBI): domain Eukaryota; kingdom Viridiplantae; phylum Streptophyta; class Pinopsida; order Cupressales; family Taxaceae; genus Torreya; species Torreya grandis. The sequence continues at coordinate 22,293 of JARHVA010006957.1, read as the reverse complement.
ACATTTGCCATGAAGGATTTGGGAGTAGCAAAGAAAATCCTTGGCATGAGTATTAAGAGAGACAGGAAAAATCACAGGTTGATTTTGTCTCAAGAGGATTATGTGAACAAGGTGTTGAAACGGTTCAATAAGCAAGATGCAAAACCAATAAGCACACCTATGGTTGGACATTTCAAGTTGAGTAAAGAACAATGTCCTAATTCACATGATAAGGTAGAGTACATGAAGAAAGTTCCATATGCTTCCGCAATTGGGAGCCTAATGTATGCAATGGTATGTACTAGACTGGATATTGCCCAAGTAGTTGGAGTTGTTAGTAAGTATATGGCCAATCTAGGGAAGGAGCACTGGAAAGCAGTTTAGTGGATTCTCAAATATCTGAGAGGGACCAACAGTAGGCATTTATGCTATAGTGGGTCGAACACTTCTCTACATGGTTATGTAGATTCAGATATGATAGGTGATTTGGATGGTAGAAGAAGCACCACAAGATATGTTTTCACTGTTGGTAGAATGGCGGTTATCTGGATTTCAAAGTTGCAAAAGTTTGTTGCCTTGTCAACTACAGAGGTAGAATACATTGCAGTCACAGAGGGTATCAAAGAGATGATATGGATGACACGGTTCATGGAAGAGTTAGGAAAGGAGCAAGAGAGTTGCAAATTATACAGTGATAGTCAGAGTGCAATTCATTTGGCTAAGAATTCAGCCTTTCATTCAAGAACCAAACATATACAGCTTAGGTACCACTTCATTAGACAGGTATTGGAGGATGGTGAGTTGAAGCTGGAAAAGATCCATACAGATAAGAACCCTGTTGATATGTTAACCAAGCTAGTAACAAAGGAGAAGTTGAATCTTCATTCAACTTTTGTTGGTCTTCATGATTGAGTTTGAAGATGGAGAAGCTAGAAGATATTGTTGCACAGGTTGAGTTGTAACTATTTATCTCCAAGTGGGAGATTGTTAAGTTGTGGAGCTAAAAGCTTCAACAGATGAGTGAGTGTATAAGTTGCAGGAGTCACACAGTCACCAATGATGGTCAGGAATGGACCAAAGGCTGCCAGCATTGGTTGTGGATCAGCCAACGTCGGTCACAGGCAGATAGGTAGGGACCGACGTCGGTCACCTGTGCATCCAGAATGTCTATTTTCATGGACATAACAGAATGTTTGCATGATAAGATTAAGTGTTAGTCTTAAGTTTGCATCTCTATCTTTAGTAGGACTATTTTGAGCCCTTGATTAGGAGGTGCATCTAATGGTTGTGATTGTATGCTCACGAATCCCTAATGTTATATAATAGGGATAGATCTTCATAGCTTATAGTAGAATAGTACAAGATATTTGTATAGTATATGTGTATCAATCCAAGTTGTTGGATTTGATTGTAATTGAGAGAGAAAACTCTTAAGGGAAAGAGATTTGGTGAGAGATCTTTACATCTGAGAGGTGTGAGAAGAAAGTGTGTTTTCTTCATTGTATTTACTTTTGGAAGAGTTTAATACAAGTTTTCAGGGTGGTTTCTTGTATCTCTTATTCTTTGTTGTTTTTTATTCTAGTTACTTATTATTTTGGTTTAATTCTGTGTTTAGTTGCTTTCACATAGTAATCAACTTTGTTGGTTGGTCCCCAACATTACATAGGTAGGGATGACCTTTTCATTAGATGTGGTGTGATTAATGGAATGCCAAGTCTTAGTTAAGACTACGAGGATATCATCACTAGGTGGTTGATGAGAATGTGGCTTCAGAGAATGTGGAACTTAAGAAATGAGATGAGGAGAGAGATCATATGTTCTTATGTTGAGATTGATCTCATTAAGCTCATCATCATTTGAATCAAGGAGGTTAGGTGGTATATTCCTGATGAGTTTGGGGTGACCATGGTATCCTTGTGTAGAATTGATAAGGAAGTTAAATCATTGAGATTCATAAAATGGAACACTCAACAAGGGTTCAAGGGTTGGAATTTTGAATACACCATGGTCTTGAATTTGTTCTAAATTCCAAGGGTTAGTTTCACCTTTAATCATATAGATTTCACAATTATAAGGGAACTTGACACATTGGTAGGCAAAAGAGGTAGCTTCCCTCATGTGATGAGTCCATGACCTACCAAGTAAGATGTTATAGGATAGAGGAAAATTGCATATCATAACCTTCACTTGAATTATGACTAGTGAAATGGTGATAGTGATCCACACAAAACCTAAATGAGGCATTTGCCTTCGGTCATATCCTTGACACGTGTTACATGTGGACTTAAAATTATATTTAGAGTATTCAAGGATTTTAATAAAATCAAGAGAGGCAACACAAGTACCTAAACCCTCATTAATCAAAGTATGCTTGACTTGGATATCACCAATTTGAACACTGATAAAGAGTGGAGGATCATCTGCATGAAATATAATCTCATCAAGAATCATAGAAGTAATGGGGAATTTGATGGATAGATAAGTTTCCATTGTTTTATTAATGTGTATAGACATCTCTTTGCATTGTTTTAAAATTCCATCCTATGATGTAGATAAGGTGGTTTTGCATCCCACTAAGGGAGGATGAGGGATGTTCATATTGAACAGGATCTACATAAGATGATTACGATGATGCAAAGAAGTTTGCATAAGTTCAAGGAATGGGATTTGAGATGGGAGATTAGTAAGTTTTGTGATAGGATGTGAGAGGTTTAATTAAGGCATAAGTTGGTTGATTATCTTGATAGAATGGGGTAGTTAATGTAGGTTTGGTTTGAGATAAATTTAATGAATTGGTATTAGAAGGTTTAGTATCATTATTGATGGGTAACTTAGTTGGAGGAGTTGTAGAAATGGTATGAGAAGTGTTATCCAATGGAGGTGTTGGAATTGGTTCATCTAAAGATATAAGGTCTCCATTCCTCAACTATGTTAAGTGATTTGGGGAAGAATCTTGGATACCATAGAAAGTGTGAGATAAATGGTGAGTGTGGGTGGGATGAGAATCAATGAAGACCATTACCATTCACATATTAGTCATGTTTACCATATTATATTCAATATTTGGGTTTATAATACTATCAACATTATTGGTAGGAGTATGCTTATCATTATTATCTTAATGATTTAGAAGAGGGTCTTTATAGATGGCCAAATGAGCATTAACCTGGTTCAAATCTTGAGTTTTAATTTGTGTTTCATGAGTTTTGAAGGCAAGGTCATAGGCTTGTTGACATTTACAAATGATAGAATCATGGTTGAAATTAGGACCAATGATCAAATCCATAGCTAAGTTACGTAATTGCCTATAAGTCTCATGAGAATGACCCCAAATAGCATGAAACCAACAGAATTTATTTGGATTGTACCATGATTTCCTGGGATGAGTGGGATAAAGATATCATGGAAGAGGCCTTGGTAGATGATTTTTTAACTATACTAATGATAAAGGTTTATGAACATTGGTGTTACTTATTGAAGAGAAATGAGGATTAGGGATATGGTTAGGAGGGGAAGCTTATTCTAGAAACTAATTGGGAAAAATATCTTGAATATTATGAATGGTATCATAAGAATCATGACACCATCATTAGTATCATGATGGATTTTCTTTTTGATGAGCATGTGAGTGCCCATAGGAGGTTGGGATGGATCAAATTGATGAATGATGAAATCTTGGTGCTTGGCTTGGTCAATGGCTTCTTCCAAAGTTCATGGAGAGAGAGTTTAGACCTGATGTTACAACTTAGGTTAGAGAGTGTTGGTGATTAGATGAAAGAGGTTATCATCTACCATATTGTGTTCACATTTATTAGATAAGGTCTTCCACTATTTGATGAAATCTTATGTAGTTTCCATCTCAAGTTGCTTGTAATTAATAAAATAAGCTAAGGTATTTTCAAGAAGATAGTTATTTTGAAACTTTTGTACCAAAATGTTAACTAAATCTTCCAAAGGAGTGATGTAATGAGATTTGAGTTATTCATACCAATCTAAATCATCAAGAGAGAGAGTTTTTTCTAAGAGCTTAGTAGTGACAAAAGTGTTTAATTTGACCCAATTATGTATAGATTTCCAAATGTTTTTAAGTGAAGGGTAGGATCAGTTGACCCATTATAACTAATGGTAGGGGTGATACATCCTATATCAATGTTAGCACTTTGATGTGTAATAGGTTCATTTTGAAGATGTTTAATTGATTTGTTAATAAGAGGAGTTCAGGGATGAGATTACCATGGGAATATTAAATGGGAGGTGGGGGGGATTTTGTGATCTGTAAACTTTAAGCAATATTACACTTGACAATATTAATTTATGGAATAATTAAAGAAATTTGACTTACAAAACATGAATTTAACAAAATAATTCACAACATTCAACACATAATTTTATAATAGAGTTTGGTACAAAGGCTTATGTCTTCAGGTCCAATATGGACTGATGTATTAGGAAAAATGCTTGAAAAATACACACAAACATCTCCAAAATGAAAAATGAACAACTAGAAAGTTGTTTTATGGGAAGAAATAATGCTAATCTCTTTTTGTACTTTTTTCTAATTTTACCTCTAGCACCCTCTATGAGCCACATAAACTCCTTTGTTATAGTCTTCTAGCAAACTTGCTTGCTTTTGATGCTTTTAAATACAAGTCTTAGCACTTTATATAATGTTAAGTCCTATAGGTTCAATGGTGGGGATGTTTATATTTTACCCAAAATAACTAGGTTTGAGTCCTTTCTCCATCATTTTTGGTGGCATGTTAATCCTTTATCCCACATTTGTAAAGTGGGTGACTTCGTGGATATGTAAATACCATGAACTTTATGGTTTAACATGCCAAGTAATTGGCATTAGCATTATTTTCGGTGGTATGTTATGGATTATGTGGTTTCACGTGGATGTTTGGGATGTTATGTGGTTTTACATGGATGTTGGGGACTTGGAATGTGGTATGTGTGAGGAAATTATGTGATGGAATGTGGATATTAGATGGTTCCATGTAGAACTTGGGATGTGGCATGTGGTCACGTTTCAAACCTAGCATTAGAATTTAATTAAGTAATATGGTCAATTAAATGAATATTGAACCATAAAAATTAATTTGTGTCAAGCCATGTGGTGGCTTGAAGACCCACTACGTGGTCCAATCTCCACTCGCCACTTGTCGACCACTCGCCAATTGTTGACGTCCAACCGGATGTTTCGTTCAAACCTCAATTTTTTTTTACCCTATTACATTATCCCTGTCAAAGATGAATATATTTTCCTATCAAAGACAAATTATTGAAACCCACTATTTTATTTCAAAAACTGATTGCCACATCATGTTCCTATTGGTCCTCATTTTGCCACATCATCTTGTTGACCAAGTTTGACCACAACTTTGACTGATCATAATTTGCACATATATACTCTATTTCATGAACCATAAATTGTGTCAGAAAGATCATGATGAGTTATTCATAGTGGAACTATTTTCAAATTGTTCCATAATGGTCATTTTTTGCATTTTGACCAACTTTGACTTGCTTTGACTAGTTTGATTAGAACTTTGATTAGCTACACAAGGAGTATACGAGCTCTATTTTCTGCATTCCACATACCATTGGAAAGTCTCAACAGGACCTATGCAATGGTGTAGGTTTAGGTCTACTTTATAACCTTTTCCAAATTGACCTCTAGATCATTTTGGTTATGGACTCCCCATGAAACTTGTTGAGGGTGATTTTGGAGATGGATAAGATGATTTTGCATTTGCATTATTTGGTTGGAATTATTAGCTTGAAAAGTGTTCATTTGGTTAAGTTTTTTCAACAAAATTTGATGGGTTTGAGTGGTATTATACTTGTTGCATTCAACTTAATGTTATCCTCAAATAGTAATTTCATGATGAGAGACAAAGGTTAAGTAAAATAAAGATGATGCAAAGACAAAAAATTAAAAAGTATACGAAGTCATGTAGGTCAACTATGTTGTGATATGATAGGTAAAGAAGAGTACATATTCATATAGCTCAACTCTATATATAGATAGGGAATAAAACAAACTGATAAGGATATAAAGTTGTGCATATTGATTATGTTTTACAACTTAATTGGCAAATAAAGATACAAAGTCGTATAAGTTGACTTTGTATTGCAGACTGGGAGATAAATGGTGATGGGGTATATTAGAGTCTTCACCAAATTATGTAAAAATAATAAACCATACGTAGAGATAATATTTTTAGACACAATAATATTCACACATTATAATATTTTTTTGTATTATTACAAACCATACAGAGTACAAATATATAGGAAATGACATTCCTATATTTGGGATGATATATCCCTAAAAACTCTTACCCGAATCTTCTATAAACTAACAACACTAACAACACACTAAAATATGAATATATTCTTATGACAATGTATTCAACTATCTAATATAGACTATTATTGTAATAATGTTAACAATAATATTTACATCGGTATTAATAATGTGAACACATAACTATACCTTAACATTCACCCTCTTGTGAACATTATTAATACTATCCTACACCCTATTAATGTGAACATGGGGAAAATAATTCTCTCATATTTTCACCTATACTCATGACCTAGTGATTTTTAGAGGATAATCACAAACCTAACATGATGGTTTTACAAATGGTTGACCAACAACCAAAACAATGCTTTTACAAGTGGCTAACCAAAAACCACAAAATAATGGTTTTACAAGTGACTTACCATAAACCATGTCATGATGTGCAGTATAGATTATAACTCTCATCATTTTCACATTCAAGAGAAGTTATATAGGAATATATAGTTCACTTATGAAAAATGTGAACATACATACAACATAAGTTCTTATTCACACCACACTATACTAAAAATAAACACACCACACAACTAAAAGAAAAATGCCACTAAATCATAAAGTGGCCCTATTTCTAGTGGCTAATGAGAAGCATAAAAAGACCTCCAACCTTTGTATATCTTCCATCCTCTAGTTGGTGATACTGCTTACTCAAATGATGAAGTCAACATGTGCTCCGATAGTTTTTTTTGTATTAGTTGCTTCCATAGAAATTGGAACCCCCTTTATAACTCGAACATCACGTACAAATAAAAATACATCTGTAAGGTAATTTTTTTTATTTTTACAATTTTGGCAATGGACCCAAAAAAATTTGACTCTAGACTTGACACTTTTAATAATTTTGACAAATTTTGACTTTTGACAATATGAACATTTAAAAAGTAATAAAGGAAAAAATTAATTTTTAAACAATAACTTGACTCTTTTAATTCTTTTATATAAACAAATTTATAAAATATATACATAATATATATTTCTTTAATAAAATAAATTCTATGAAAAAGCATTAATACATGTCAAAACTAAATCGAGACACAACTCTAAATGACTATAATAACAAATGCCTTACTTCTAAAAGACCATCAACTCAAAATTTTCTTAAACAAAACAAGACTAAACTTATTGTGAAGACAACATTACTAATGTACTTGACATATAAAGACAAGACAAAATATCTATAATGATAAATACTACCTAAATCATGAATAAACATATAAATAAATAAACTCTTAATCAACTAAATTATAGACCAAAACACCTACTTTTGTGGAAAAAATGGTGAAATGGAAGAGGGCTCAAAGATATAAATAGGATCTGAAAATAAATTCCAGCATGAACTACACAATGCTCATAGGTCCATAGGAAGTCAAGAATGCATGTGAATTAGACCAGGATGTCATCGAGCTTATTGTTAGAAAGAACCATTACATAGACCATATGAATAAAACTAGAGATTGGTGGAATAGGCTATGGAAGATGGTGCATAAAAATTTATACATTATGAGCCAACAAAATTAGATCTATAGTATTTGAGCATTGAACAAATATGAGTTGTGAGAGGTAGGAATCCTATTGGTTGGAGGACTCATCAAAGTCTTCAAGATCTAGTGGGTTAAACCAAGTGTGAATGAAAGTTATATCTGAGTTCTGAAATCATGATGGATGTGACTGGTTCGGTCCAAAAATATTTGAAAAAAATAGTCAATCATTTGCCAATTAATATGGTCATGATATAATGCCAAAAACATGAATAGTGAGCATAAAGACTAAGGAAAAAACTATTGAAAATGATATAAACAATCATTTGAGCTATTCAAGTGATTCTTCATATCCAATGTGGAGATTTAATTAGAAGAAATGAATTATATAGTAGAAAAAAATGGCAATGCATAGCAGTTTAATAAGATGTAAATATCTTGAAAATTGTTCTAGCACTGGTTGAAGACATGGAAGCATGCATCTATAGAGTATAGATATAAATGTAGGATCTGAATGTTGTTGATCTCCTCTTACACACATTAAATTCACTCCTCAAGTTCTCCTTTAAAAATCAGAGTAGGACTCTCATTGTGATAAATAGTGCCCACTCTGATACTAGATAGAACTAGTTCAGATTTACATACAGAAAAAGAGTCGAACACACAAAAATTTCAAAACACATTGATATTATTTCAATTGCATTATTATAAACCATACAGAGTAAAAATATATGGGAAATGCCATTCCTATATTTGGGATGATATATCCCTACAAAATCTCACCTGAATCTTCCATAAACTAACAAACACTAACAACACACTAAAATATGAATATATTTTTATAGCAATATATTCGACTATCTAAAGTATAGACTATTAACGTAATATTTTTTAACAACAATATTTACATCAGTATTAATAATGTGAATACATAACTATACCTTAACAAAAAAATAGGCTAATAAGGGTACATAGTTAGACATATCAATTATGTACTGCTTATAGGGGAGATACAGTTTGTAAGAGACTGGATCAAATAGAATGACTGTGAACTGAGACAAGGTAAAAAAATTTCAATATAAGTTAAGCAAGAATGAAATCAAACACAAAAGCAATTGGATCAATGTGAGTGATCCAATTGGGGCACACAATGCAAAACCTTGTACCAATGTTGGCTAATGCAAGTTTTTATAATACAACACACAATGATGAGAGAGCAAACAATCAATTGAAAAGTAAATGGTAACTAAGTGGTCATCCTAAGCGTTATTATATTTTTAGAAAGTATTGATTTAAGTGTGATAGGAGAGTTGCCTAAAATAGGGAACTAGAAAGTCAATCTATAGATGGTTGAGGGAAATTTGGGCTTAAAGGGATCTATGCTAGAAATGCTACTGGCATGGTATTGGGGCCTACCCCCTCACTTCAAAATCTTGAAGTGATAAGGGTTATGGGTGTTTTGCAAATATACACCATTAACCACATATTTATACTTGGCCAGAACCCAAGTTGGTTTCCCCCTTGGTGATGAAATACAAGTAGGTAGGCCTTGGGAAGACAAGTGTTTAAATATGTTTTGAGTGTTATGTGATTTGGTAGTGTGTATAAAACAGTAAAATAGTGCAACTAAATGGTAATTTGAAAAACCACCTACTCAGACTATGTGAGTTACTCTAAGCATGCAAATAGTTGAAGAGGAAGTGTGAATTAATTACTAGCAAATAGTTATTAATTCTTTGATGAAAAATAGTACAGAGTTGGTTTAGGCAACATTGTATGCAAATAGTATAGAATAGAGTTGACTGGGTTACTGTTATTATATAGAAGTAAGGTATTTAATAACAGAGTTAAACGGGTTGACTATGTCTCTTAGATAGAAGATAGATTATAGAACTAAGTTGACCAAGCTGACCTAGTTGGTTATAGGGTTGCAATTTTAAAGGCTTTTAGCTTGTGAAAAATAGAACTAAAGAAAGTACTAAAATGATAGAGAAGGGAAAGAGAGAACTTTGGTGGGATTGAAGATGGTTAAGATTGAAAATTGTATGCTAAAGTGCTTTAATTATTGCTTTCAAATTCTACAAACCAAATTGATTGGTTCAACATAATTCTACAAAATCTTATGTGATGAAGAAGAATAAGATGATAAAATTGACATGTTCAACCTAATTTATTGACATGTATGCTGGCAGAGAGAATAAGATGACAATTTTGATCTATTCAACCTTATATGCTTATCTAGAACTAAAAAAGAGGATTATGTCGACCTATTTGATCTAGTAACCTATATCTAATGAATACTTGCAGAGATTGTATAGATTCATTTTGATGTGATTATGTGTTAAACATGTGTATAGAAATTTAGAACTATATTGACTAGTTTGATACTAAAAATATAAAAAATATATAATAAGATAACATGAAATAAAAACCTACAAGGGTTAGATTCATGTCAAGTTCACCAGAATGTATGCAATGGTAAATTTAGTAGATCTATAACTCAATCCTAGCTCAAAGAAGATAAATACTACTTACACTTCCGATTGTGGAGAGATTAGATATCTAGGGTCATAACCAAGATGGATCCACTAGACCTATCCAAGGTATCTATTACCATACTAAATTTACTATGGAGGGTTCCAAAGCCTCCAATCAACCAAAACTATGAAATAACCCTAACTAGGTTCTATGTTTTCATATTCACTAAACTAATAACAAGTAAAGTAAAAATCTAATCTAGTGCTCACCAAATCTTATGGCATAAATTGGAGGTAATAAACATGTATATAAGACATATACTCATGTCAATGTATATAAAATATTAATGCATAAGAGAGAAGTATAAATGCATATCTATCTACTTTTACAAAGGAGGAATAAAGTTAAGAATACTTACTTTTGAAGACAAACCCACCGATCCTAAATCTATCTCTTGGCCAAATTACTTCACAAGCAGTTGTTGTGGTATGTAAGGATGACAAGGATAAATTGGCTCTAGGATACACAACCTATCAATACATCCAAAAGACTTCTCCATAAGATAATATATGTATCTACAAATAAAGTATGAAACCCTTAGTTGTCTCCTCAAGTATAATGGTGGATAAGCAGATGTGCAATATGTATCTCTTCTTCCTCTTATTTTATAAATGATGAAATGGATGTGTTTATATAGGAGGATCTAACCCTAATCCTTTCTGAAAGTTTAGGCCAATAAGGTCGACCTAGTAGACTTAGTATTGTTATTGACAAAAACAAATTAGGTCATAGAATAGATTGGTTAGGGGCTGACCTAGACCCAATAAGTTTTATCAATAAGAGTATAAGGTCGATGGGGCCCATAGTGTAACATAAACCATCAAAACGGATTTTAGATTAGGGAAGGGGTAATGAAGGTGGTAAATGACTAGAGGAGGATGAAAAATAGGAGGCAAAGCTTAGGGGAATGTTTTTAGGAGATGGATGGATTGATAGTAAGTGGAAATAAGGGACAATAGTCCTACGAAGCACCAATGGTCTACCCACCCCTTTCTTGATGCACCCCCTAAGGTGTGTACTCAAAAAGATTAAGACTCGATGGGTTCCTACAAGATAGAAAGCATTAATAATTGATGAAGTTTGAAAATATTATGTGTATATAGATACCAAGTGGGTAATCATAGTTAGGATGAATGATAAAGGTGTCAACTAAATGGTTATTATTTGTGTGGGGATTATAACCACTTTGCATGATTTACCCCACTAATCCTTAAAGGTAAAAGTATTATATTTATTACAAAGTTTTGAAACAAAATCACACTGATGATTATCTAGAATTATAAAATTAGAGAAGAGAGAAGCCTATACAAAATTTAAATTTGATCAATCTGTGCCATAAGAATCATGCATTCCTACAAGTAGTTATGTGACATCAACATGTAGAGTAAATATTGCCTCCATTAGAAATGTCACATGATCAAATAATAAAAGGTTTAATAAGATAAATATCATGGCCCTATGATAAAAATGGGTTTGATGTATCAAGTAGATCAAGTTGTTTAGAACCTTTAGCATCAAGTTACACTAGAGTATGATACTACAACCATTTATGCACATATGTATGTGAAAATTATGCACATCATGAGATAGGATGGAGTAGTTACTGCCTTGATTGATCTTCTAAAACTTCTAAGTAATCTGAGAAATGAATATATATTGTAGAATATTACAAATATTCTACATAACCTATTAAAATGTGCACAAAGAGGTTAACAACACACTGCCAAAGTACTATGGCATATGAAAACTTAGAAGACCTAGGATGCTGAATCTTGTATGGATTTTGAGTTGGTAGGGTATAAAGTACCAAATGTTCTATTTGATTTTGGAAGCATAGTCAATATGATCCCTCACTCCACATGGAAATATATTGTATAATTAACTCTTAGTTAAAGTCCAGTAATGATGAACTTCACAAAATATGTTAGAGTAGAGCCTATTGGTTGATTGGAGGATATGTAAATCAAATTTATTCACTTAATCATGTGAGGAGATTTTGATGTGATTGATATGAAGATAGATGAAACACACTGCCCTACATTAATTGGTAAAACATGGGCCTACAATGATTAGATGACCATTACTACAGTTCATAATTATCTAGAGGCATATCAAGGGGATAAAATTATCATTATACCCCTAAATAAAGTTGAAATCAAGTCATATATTATACCTAAGCAGTAATATTCACCCTTTGCTTATGAGGATAATAATTGGTTTAAGGTGGGCACATAATCTAAGACCAATGCATTGTGAACTGCAGAGTATAAATTTTTCCATCTAGAAATGGAGCCTTAATAATAACCACAAAAACTATACAATTTTATTCCAAGTTTGTGACAACAAAGACACAAGTTGCACAGTTCTAAATAGAATAATGTAGGTCATTATCTGTATGATCACCAACTAAGTTTGAAGTGCATTTATTTTTAAAACTAGGTGTGATGGATATGGACTATATAGATCCAAAAAAATAAGGTATTTTACTTTGGGAAAATGCATCTTATATAACGGTGATTCAGATACCCACATGTTGAACTGGGTAAGAAGAGATCAGATGCTGCATCTAATGCACATGGTTTTTACCATAGAATGTCAACTACCTAAATATATTGAAACTGCCAAGTTAGATCAATTCATCTTCATACTCGAACATTATGTGCCTAATATAAATTAGAGGGTGAGTGCACTAAACTATTCACTAAAGGGAAATATTGTGTCTTGGTGGGCAGTTCACAAGACAAACATGTTACAATGGGAGGAGGCTTGTTAATTTTTGTGAGCTTGATTCTAAATGCCATCTACCATCAGTAAACATTGACCATTTTTCCAATAAATAAGTGTCCATAAATGCACATCCATAGGTGTGTATATTTATGGTTTGTGTATGGTGAAGAACCCAAATATTGGGTGCATGTATTTAGGTATATATTGGAATCACTCCCATAAACATGATGCATGAATCAATAGTGAAAAAGGGAAATTAAGAATTAGCCATAAGTCCAACAATATTTTATCCAAACATTTGTTTTTTAGGATGAGAACCTTAAGACACACCAAGCCCTACATAATTTGAAGATTCTTTTATGCCATGGTCAAGTAGAGGAACTTAATAGTACACTAGACTATAATTCGTAAGAGGAAGAAACTAAGGATTTAAACACAAGTCTAAGAAGTCATAAGTATAATAAATAGTGAGAATGGCTTCTAATAAAACCTTGCAATCAAATCATAGATGAGGAGGAATAGGCCAAATCCAATGATAGTGATGAGGACTTAGATTTGAAGGAGTTATTTGAGCTAAAGAAAGAAGTGGAGGAGCCTAGATCCAAAGTCACGAACCAAAATGAAGATCAATAAATATGACATCTTAATAATAATAAGTGATAAGGACAAATAATACTGTAAGACTCCATTCCAAGTGGTTCTAGAAAAATATATCAGAAGCCATTAAATAAGTTAGTATGAAATATTGGGATAGAGTTTGTGCCAAGACATTTGACTTTAGATTATTTATGGATGTAGAATGAGGTTTCAAAAGGATTGTAACTACTACAAGATTACTAGGATGTATTTCTAACACAGTTCATACAATTAACAAGGGTGTATCCTTCCCTAGGTGAGATGCACATAGAGATAAATAAGTGTGCACAACTTATGAAAAAGTACCCATATAGGCTAAACCCCAACATGAAGTTGAAGGTAAAGGGTGAATTGGATCAGATGCTAGAATTAGGCATTATCTATATAGTGGAAAAAGTAGACTAGGTTAGTCCAATGGTGGAACAACCTAAGAATTCTAGATAAATCAGAGTGTATGGGGATTATTGTTTACTAAATGATTCATGTATTAATGATCCATTCCCAATTATGTTCATAGATGAAGTCCTGAATTTAGTAATAGTACATGAAGTGTACTCTTTTATAGATGGGTTTAGTGGCTATGATCAAACATTAATTATAGCATATACCAATCTAAAACCACATTTGTAATAGAATGGAAATCATTTTTCGTACAAGGTAATGTCATTTGGATTGATTGTGTTTTCCAAGGTTGTGGTCACTATATTTAAAGATTTCATCTATGATTTCTTGGAATTATATTTATATGATTGGGTTGTTTTTTATTTATTTAAGGAGCATCTATCCAAGTTAAGGTTGATGTTGGAATGCTTCTGAGTTTTATGTATTATGATAAACCTAAATAAGTACTTATTCTTTACACCTTTTGGTGTATTATTGGGGCATATGTATGCATTTATGAGATTTTGGTGGAACAAGCCAAATCATAGTTATTGTGGTCATTCCACCTCCTACAATATTTGTTAAGGTGTTATCCTTCTTGGGGCATACAGGAGACTATAGGAAATTAACAAAAGTCTACACAATTATGTCTTCCCTAATGTAAAAGCTATTGTGTAAAGACATCAAGTTTGAATGGACTAATGAGCACCAAGAAACATTTATATATCTAAAGCAGAGGCTAGAAACAACTCTTATTTTAGTCTTTCTTGATTAAATTGAACCATTTCATGTTCATTTAGATGCCTTGGAAAATGTGTTATAAGTTGTTCTTATACAACTAGGAGATAAAGTATTGGACCATCCCAATCACTTTGCAAGTTTCATACTCTGATGAAAAAAATAATGAAACCATAGAATGATAAGCTTTGATAATGGTGTTCTCACTCCAAAAATTTAAACACTACATTATATAAATGTTTCTTAATTTTTTTATTGATCACTAGGGTCAATGATGTCTAGTAATAAGCCCATGTTAAGAGGGAGGATGTTTTGTTGGTTGATCTTATTTCAAGTTTTTTAGTTCAAAATCAATGTGAATACTGGGAGGGAAAATATGAGACCAGATCACTTGATTTGAATAAATAATGGACAAGAACCTAAAAATCTCCAAGATGAATCATCGAATGCCTATTTGTTTTGAGTCTCTACGATTCCAAAAAAACATGGAAGACAACTAATTTCCAAAAACAAGGAATTTTTCCTATGTACTATGTGGAAAGGGATGAATTCAAGAGCCATTCCATATAGCATCATCAATGGTTATTTATAAAAAAGTTAGAAAAGATGATGTATTGTGCATATTGGATTTGGATCATGAGAAAACACAACTTCTTCAAGAGGCACATCCAATAATCACAAGTGGAAATTTTGTAAGAGAATCCACTACAAGAAAGATATTACAAAGTGTATTATAGTGGTATACTCTATTTTAATATGCACAGTGAGTAACAAAACACTACAACATATGTTAATAGATGGGAAGGCCTAATCAAAGAGATGAAATTCCATTGAATCCTATGCTAGCTAAGCAACCATTTAGATAGTGTGGAATTAGTTTTTTAAGATCAATCAATACACCCAATAAGCATAGTCATGCATAATACATAATTACTACAATGAACTACTTCACTAAATGGGTGGAAGCATTTATGATACCAATCTATAAAGATAAGCATGCAGCCAAATTTATGCATGAAAACATTGTTACCAAATTTTGATCTCCTTTTTTGGTTAGTGATAGAGGAAGGCATTTCCTAAAAAACACCATCAAGACTCTAATATAGGAGTTTATTATATCATACCATAAAAACATAACATATCATCTACAAGCCAATGGGTAGGTCGATGCATAAAAAATAGTTATTTTCAAGATGATCACAAAGATATGCAATGTGCAAAGGGATAACTAGGAGGATCATATTCCTATGATCCTATGGGAATATATAACAAACTACAATTGTGCAATAGTTTTTCCTCTATTTCAATTGGTTTATGGACTCGAAGTAGTCATGCCAATGGATTATATAGTTTTTAGTCTATGAATTACAATGATCATGTGACTAGGATATTAGGACTCTCTACAAGCATGAATCATGGATTTAATAAGAATGAAAAATAATATGAAAAGATCATAATGGACACAAGAAGTCAGCAAGAAATTTTATAAAGTGTGGCATGATCACAATCTACAATCTAAATAATGTTTTCCATAGCAAGCAATATTACTATATGATATCAGATTTAAAGTAATTTTAGGAAATCTATGCATTATATGGAAGGTACCTTACATCATTCAAGAGTTTTTACATCAAGGAAAAATTGTTTTAAAATATCTTTAGGGAACCATTCTACTAGCACATGTACACGGGTACAAGCTTAAGTTTTACGATCAATATTATTTATTAGATCTTGTAAAAAATTAAGAGAGGGTGATGAGTAGCACCATGTAGTTTAGGATTTTTTTGTTTAATATTTTGTTGTATTATTTTGGTTTTAGGTTTGTATTATTTTTTTACAATTCAATCTCTATATTATAGGACATCGAAACTAAGGTGGAAAATTCAAAGTCATAGAGTGGGATATGAGAATCAACCTAACATGGAAGGAACAATGTATTGTAAATTCAACACATGGCCATCATTAAATTTTGAGAATGAGATGTTGAAAAGTAAGATATGGATAAAATACAATCAATGGGCATTCAAAAATTTGTTTATGATGACACACTTGAAAGATTGCATCTTTCCCAAAAATGGATTTTGCATGTGAGACTCAAGGGATGTATAATAAAATAAAGTGGATTAGTAAAAATATGGCATGTCACATCAAAAACTCCTATTACATGAACCATTGATTCTATATAAATAATTACTAATTTCAAATCATCAACAACTAATTTTAATTAATTCAATGAGTAAAATGACGTGTGGTTAGCTCAACACATTTAAAGCTATGTCAAATAAATTCAAGAAGTAAAATCTATATGAATAAGGAAATAAAGAACATAATGAGATTACACACAATTTCAAACAAAATATCTCTTTGATTTATTCCCAAATCATTAAATTATGTGTAGATTATTTGTTAGCACCAATTTAGCTGAATAAATTATTTAAACATGACTACAACAACAACCATGGATCATGCACAACTTTTGATTCCCCTCACTGATGAATAAAATTAATAAATAGGGATTGGTTTTGCACTTTGACGAACCAGTTACCATGATACCAAACCTTTTGAATTCATTAATGTAGTGAAAGCCAATTCGTTTACTCTATAATAGTGACCAGTAGTACAAATAGGTACCCTAGCATTACAACATTTACTGTGAGGAACCAATGCAGAGTGCCATCAATTTGTCAAAATTTCATCAACTCGACAAGGTTATGATGAAAATCCTCAATCGTTATAATGATGGCACCATTCATTTGTCACAAGATGTGACTATTTTATTAATCCATCAACCATGGTATAGGCAATAAGACTCCCATCACATGGTAAATCCCTTTTACAATATAAACTAAGGCCCCTCTATTTCATTTAGACACAAGGGAAAAGTATAGTAGGGAATCCAAGGGGATCCCTATCAACTTTATGGGGAATATTTTGGTGTGCATCCTCTCATAATGCATCACCAAGTGCTTCTAGTATACCACCAAAAGTGTGAGACATGATATAAATTGGGTCATCAATATTGCATATTGAAAGATCTAACTGCATGAGGATTTCAACTAGGCATACTTTTGGGTATTTGAGGTCATCACCAACATTGAAAATGGTATCAGTGTAATGTTCTAATTTTTATAATACTAGTTAGTGGTATTGATCCTCTACTTTATGCAGTGGAAGTCTCCAAATGTCCCAATCAATCTAGATGTAGAATTTTGGTCTATGACTGCATTTGCTAACATTACCTAAAACAAAATAGGCCAATATTATGAGCATCTCAACAAATTCAATGCATAGTGGGTGTAAGTTTATCAAATTATTATTTCACATACTCGGGTACCCATAGATGTCATGTAGTATTTGGGGGAACATGCTATAGTCACTAAACTCCATGATGGGATCCAAATCAAAGTACACAATCTTCTAAAAGAAGCAATGACTTCTTTGTCATTCTTCATCCATATATTGGATACATAGGAAGAAGTTATCCAACTAGAAAATCTAGTTTATCACTCTATCCCACCACTATGAATTATACCTTTAGGGGAACAATAGCCATCCAATCAATAAGAAACAACACAACCACAAACATAGGTGTAAGAACCACCAAAAATAAAAGCATCCCCATCATAGACTATTATGAGGAAGAGGAAAGAACCAGCATGTAGAGCATCACCACCTCCTCCAAATAAAAATATGTGTAGTACTAAATCCTAGACTTCTAATAGGAATGTCCCATAGATCATTGTAAAATATGACCTCACTCAGCTAAGGGTCACATGGGAGGATGTGTACAAATCAATGATTGAAGGCATAGGCATTATCGAGTTTATGATAAATAAGAAGAAAAAGAGTTTTCTTTTGGAAGGTAGTGTGTACTTGTCAAGTGAGAAAAAATTTTACAAAATCCTTATGGTGGGCATTCCAACACCTCTTACATCCATTTTTTTTGATACAGTGGTGGAATATAAGAATGCACACATAGGATGGATGTGATCTTTGAGGGAGCACTAGGCATAAGGTCTTTAGGGATACAAACAAGCCCACAATAAGAAGGAATCCCACAACAACCACTGATATAAAATCTAAAGACCCATATTATGCCATAACTATCACCAACTATTGTAGAACATATGGTTTCCTTTTTGAAACCACATCTAATTGAGGAGGTTGAGATACAAGAGGCTCAGGTGCTAAAATAATAGTCATAGTAGATGATCTAGGATTATAATTGATTGAATGACTTTGGTCCCTCTAGCCAAACCAAATGCATCAACATGTAAACACATTATGGTCGAATCAAATTCTTCTTCCTATAATTCACAAGCACCCTCATCTCCTAGTTATTAAAATATGATGCAAGATCCACAAGAAACTATACACTTACAACCTAAGAACCCTACCATACAAGAAGACATCATAGTACAAGACCAAGCTACCAATGATCAACTCGAGTAGGAGAAGGCTCAAATGGTAGTTGTAAAGAAGGATATAAGAGATGAAAAGAAGAAGATGAAAGAATAAGCGACACACAAAGTTGTCGAGGAGGAGGAGCATAAGAAGAAGCAAGAGGAAGAAAATAATAAGCAAGATGAAGATGTTATGAGGAAGGAGAAATAACAATAAATCAAGAAGCTAAAATAGATGAAATAATAAGAGGAAAGAAGAAGTGACACACAAGTCTATTGAGGAGAAGGATAAAAATAAGTAGCAAGATGAAGAAGCTATGAGTATGGAGAAAGAAAAATAAAATCAAGAAGCACAAATAACATATAAATATAAAGATGAAGTTGACATAGCAACAAACATTGAAGAAGAGGATAAAGTGAAATAAGTCTTTTGAATTAAATATGAGGAAACATAGAATCAAGTCCATAAGCAAGCTGCCAAGTAGCAAGAAAAGGAAGCTACAAAAGTAAAGGCAAAGATAAAGCATAAAATAAAATATGAAGTTATATAAAAATAGGTAGTAGAGTCCACCAAGAAGGTAGTGATACCTGAGGTCCAACATCCATCATTCACGTCTCATGGCTTAGGGTCTATTCAATGAGGTACGTAGGAGAATACATCTCAACACAAGCCATGATTATCTACCTAATGGCTATAGGATGTCCCTATAACCTAAGTGCGATGCATCTCTCTTATAATGGTGTAAATCAATATGGCACCTACAATGTCTATAACTTCTGGTTTGGCTATTTACACAACCATGCAATAAACATTGCTCAATATTTCCTAGCCACCCTTGTTAACTAAAATTAAAGGAGTGACTTCATTTCAGGAGTATATCACTCAGAAGGATTTTGTGTTATAATAAGAGGCATCATGGGTGAAGTTCTCACTAACTGGACAATATTCAAAAAGAACTTGTCTCATTTGAATAGTTCCATCATAGAGATCATCTATGAGCCCCAGTTCATCCCACCAAACCAACTCTAGTAGGAGTTCTATTAGAAAAAGGTCATCACATCTACACATTCAACCATTCAACCATAGAAAACCTTATCAATACCATATTTTATGATTGGAGATTCTTTGAAAACAACTCCAACATTATCATCTTCATAGTCTCCATTAATTCTAGCAATACAACCTATACTTCCACCTTCTCTATAGTTAATATGTACACTCTAGTTTTGAAATTTTGAATAATTTTTCCAATAGGAAGGCCTTAAGCATTAGTAATGGGGCTATTTTGGTTAAAAACCCATAAAAGGGTATCAACCTAGTTATGTTAATCTACTTAAAACCTGACATGGAACTAGATTAGTATGTTACTTAGTTGATAACTTGAAAGGGTGGTTAAGTAGTGCACAAGAGATGAAAATTGGTAAACCACACCTTGAGTGATTACCATAAGTAATGTTTTTGGACCAGTTCCTCAACACAAGCAATTTTTTTAGCTTCAACACAAGGCACACCTCCAACAACTTTGTCTTAAGATGAGACAATTATTAAGTCAGAGAAAGTGTTGATAGTAGAATAACACTAAAAAATCACATAGTGTAGATGCATGACAAATATGAAGTGGATATCAACATGTATAATGTATTTTATTTTGTATGTATTCAACCTATGTATGTGCTCTAAAATTCTATGGAATGCAAAAAGACTGATCCACACTTGAATCAAAAGGATGGAATGAGAAGCAACAATGCATTTTAAAAGTTTATAAATAGTATTAGTTTTAATGGAAAGTAGTTCCAAAAAATATATAGAGAGATTAATATAAAGATATGATAATGGATTTATTGAACATATTTTATCCTTGTTTTGTACATAGTGAATGATCTTTTTTTCTCAATGTTTTTTTAATCATTTAAAATTGATAATGAACATTATGTACATGTTAGTTTGTGTTTATAGAATAACTATATAATTATTAACCTAAGAAAGACTTTGTTTGTTATGTAATTATGATTTTTTTCTAATCATTTTTCTTATTTCACACATAAAACACAAATTAACATGCTCTAATGGGTTTTCCAAGTACCTTTGCTAACACCCCTTGAGGATTTTCAGCTACATATACTATAAGCTTTGAATCATAGTAAATATAGTTCTTTTGTGTATGTGAGTGGAATTTCATGAGATATATTTGCCTCCTCTCCCTAGTGAAATATAATGAAACTATATGAACATTCACCTAAACCATTTTTTAGTGCAATTTGATAATGTCACAAGGCTTTAAGAGGATTGAAGTATCAAGGTGCAAGCTTTGTCATAAGTGTAACACTATATTTTAGTAATATGGCTCAAAATTGGAAAATGTAAGCTCTATTGTTCTTGTTATAACACTTATGTGAATTGACACTTCTCACTTGTTAAATTGACTAGGTATTATTTGTATAAATAGGGATCTCTATGATAAGATATGTGAAGGCTAACCATGGAATATCCTAATAAGGAAAATTCATGATGCAATAAATTAGACCAAGGTGGGAAGTACCCCCAAAAACATAAAGAACTAATTTGACAAGTCATCTAATCCACCTAGGACAAATTTAGTAGGTCATCAAATTTGATCCAAGAGAATATATGCTCGAAATAAAGGTAGACTATTCAGAAAATGGATGACTAAGACTCAACAGCTGAAAACATATAAACCAAATAACATATTAAAGACATATAGGCCAAAGGCCATATAGAGTTTAGTGTGGGATATAAAGCATCCAAGATTAACCAAATATAAAAAATTGGACCAAGTGTGACTAAACAAGGAAAATAATTTATTTGAAAATGGTCTTGAACTAAACTTTGATGTCTACATAATCCCCCTAGTTTGATGTGTGTATGTGATGTGAATCCATGTGTTAGCATATTTATCATCACACCATCAATACATTTTAGACTAATACAAAATGAGCATATAACAAATTAATATTCACTAAAGGGTGCAAGAGGTTACTTTATAACCCTCATGGCTTAATTAGTTGTAGAGATTAAGAATTT